>OZ010575.1:108010670-108513170 GCA_963932145.1 Acanthosepion lycidas | reverse complement strand
ATATAACTGTTATAAAATAAATTAAGACATATCTCGGCTGATTTACAGGCAAATAAACTAACATACTCAAGAGCGAGAGCCGGATGTGAACGGGACAAGGTCCCATCACAAAATGACCATTATCTTCGTTTACGCATGTTCCCGACGCATGAGTTCCGGTCGAAAAATAAAATATTTTAAAGTGTTTCTATTTTTCGACAAATAAAAATGCTTCCCTCCTAATTATACTTACATCATTTTTCGAGCCTGTTAAGCCATAAAAAGGGTCACACGGTGAGTACAAGAGCAGTCAACAGGAGGCCAGGGAAGAGACCTGTCCCGGTCAGCCAGCAGCAGTCAACAGGAGGCCAGGGAAGAGACCTGTCACAGTCAGCCAGCAGCAGTCAACAGGAGGCCAGGGAAGAGACCTGTCACGGTCAGCAGGAGGAGCAACACGCCAACCAGTGAGAACTACTATGAAAGATCAACCCAGATCTTCAGCTGGCCTATGAACTATACCACAAGGTAGCTGTCCCAAATCCACATGTTCCTATTGAAATAAATCACGTAAATCTATTTCTGCTGTTATCGTATTTCTTCCTTGCAACCATACACTTGTCTATAACATAACGAATAACAGATGTCTATTATGTTTGATCATGAGCATTACTAAATTTTGTATAGTTGCTTTAATTTCAGGAGAAAATAAAGAGAAAATTGTCCAAAATTTGAATATTTTTTATTATGTTGTTCCTTATTCTCAGCTTTTAGCTCACATGAGACAACTTCAGATTAGTTATATGGACATTTAAAGAAAGATATCACTATCAAAGATGATATTCTGTTACACTGACAAAGAAAATTGCTATGTGACGATAACGGTCGTGGAATAGCAGACGCAGGTCATAAATTTGTAGTGCAGTTCTATGATGTCTACCACATGAGAGATCGATATATTAACAGAACTATGTTTAGATGCAATGAAATGTGTTGTGACTAGTTTGAAATATAATTTTGTTGAGTGTGGGAGGCTTTGTTTTAATGTAAATAGCCTCCAATATCTGAAGGTTCTTTTGACTATGTGTATGTATGAGTATTGTTGCATTATTGACTAATATATATCTAATATTACTGTAGTGAAAGAGATAATCAGTTACCCTGAAAAAAAAGTTTGTGTTTTGTGTGTGATCTGCCGAAGAAAAATTACCAAAAAGTAGTTAGCAAAAATCTATATCAATGACTAGAAGCTATGCTAATGTTCTTCCCTCCCTTGAATGGCGTGACCAATCAGAAAATTCTCTCGGTGAACAGAAGTCGTCGTTTGTCGCTTATAAAAGGAGATGATTTTTTTGAGCTTGGTGGAACCAACACGTGTTGTTGGTGAGAAGTGAAGGTCAGACGTGTGACTCCATTTTGTCGTTTCTACGTTGTGTGTTGGACTGTTACGTCGGATTATCGTTTGAACTGCGATTTGGCTACAAGTGTTGCGGCCGAGAAACAGAAGAAATCGATTGCAGTTGCTACTATCAGTCGACAGTCTTTTCTTTACTACAACAGCTTGATCCTTTTTGGTAAGCAAGGAAGACAACCCTGCCTTAGCTAAGGTTATTTCCCCACTATCACTGGATTTAACTACCCGATCAACTTTTTCTTCTAAAGCTGTTTGCGCCACTAATCTTGATTGTCGACGACTAAAATCATCAGCAAACGTTCTAATTTGGGATTTGCGGCCGAGAAACAAGAAATCTGTTGCAGTTGCTACTATCAGTTGACAGTCTTTTCTTTACTACAACAATTACATACATGGCTATGTTTTTCCATGACATCTACTCCAGCCGCACCGTATTCAAGTTCGATCCTGGCCTAAGTCTTGTCTCACCTCTGTTATGATATTTGATTGCAAGACTGGCTTGTTCCGAATGGTCGACTGGAATCGATTACTTGGTTTGGTCCGGTTTAGAGTAAAGTCACACAAAAAAATAAATTGGATAAACGAGACTTCTGGAACAAGGCTTTAAAGTTGGAGGTTTTCTTCGCTTTTCTCTCCATTCAGTCTCGTCTCCACAGCAACTATTGTCCACATCTACTGTTCGTTCTCTCGGCATTGTTCTTTTTCTGCGCTAGGGCAGGGCATGACGTGCTCTGGGAATTTCAGGATTCCCTAAACGAAAACCAAATATTACCAAGCTCTCCCTGAAAATGGTTAAATATGGGGAGCCCCTCCTCCCCACTTGGAATTCTACCTGGGCCTTTTACTTCTTTTGGTCACCTGATCAAATCAGTCTCCTTCCTGCTTTGTGTGCATGCCTCTCACCATCACTGCCTAAGGGGCATGGAAAGTCCTCCGCCTTCCTCCAAATTCCATCTGGGCTTTTTCCTCTTGGGCTACCTGATCAAACCCATCCCCAAGTGCCAGGTGTGGTCTAGACCTAACGGCCAAATTTTAATTATCGTTCAAAATTCTTTCTTATCGTGCTATTGTATGTGGTTGTTTTAGCATCTGGGATTGAACATTTTTATCCCCTCGTCAACTCTTTGGCCAACAAGTGACAAAAAGGGGACATTCCCTTGATTTGGGTAATTTCATCGCATTTTGGCAGATGAAATATTTGATTACTGTTCTCTTTTGGAAACTTGTCTGCTGTTAAAAGTTAATTCTTAACAAGCAAACAAATTCGCAGCCAGAGTTATGTCTTCCTCTCCGTCACTCGATGATCATAAAAATATTATCTATTTCCTTCCAGGAGGTGCTTGGGCCTCCAATAATATGCCATCACGTAATCTTAGTCCTAACCAAAACAAGATGGTCTTTTTTTTTTACATCTAAGGCAGATGAAAAATTTAATTACTATTCCTCTTCTATTTTCCATCGTCTGGTCTTCAGTATATCTCCTGTTTATGGAAAATTAGTATTTTCTGTCTTCTATTTTACCCCAATTAAAAAAAAATCAAACAAATATCCTTTTCTTTCATTTTCCTTCCTCTGGTAATCAGTATATCTTCCGTCTATCATTGTAACAGAGAGAGGATACACACACACACACTCACATGAATGCACACAAGCAAATATAACTTTTATTGACTGGAAGTGGAAATGGTGTTTATATATCAAAGTACAATTTAGGTTAAGATGTGTGTTTACCAATGAGAAACATGATCTCAGGGCAGGGGGCGATGTTTTAAATCTGGGTCATTAGAAAATGATCTAAATAAAATTTATCAGTTAAAAATTGAAATAGAGCTTACTCAGGCTATGAGATATTTGGTTTTGTTTTAACAGTATTTGTTTTGATTAAAAGGTTGAATTTAGATATCCCAAAGTATAATTTTGGCAAGAACCCATGATTGAGATAAGGTAAATAGTTGGAGAATTGCTTTACATGTCAAGGGATAGTTTTTGGCACTCATGATAATTGCATGCCGGGCTAACGGTCGATTCATGATCAAACAGATTTATCTATATAAACCAGCATAGTTATGTGGAAGAGGCCAGATGGGAGAGAGAGAGAGAGAGTCACAAGAGAATTAGAGAAGGAAGACTGC
The DNA here is from genome assembly GCA_963932145.1 of Acanthosepion lycidas. Lineage (NCBI taxonomy): Eukaryota > Metazoa > Mollusca > Cephalopoda > Sepiida > Sepiidae > Acanthosepion > Acanthosepion lycidas. The sequence continues at coordinate 108,509,648 of OZ010575.1, read as the reverse complement.
CCCCTGTTCTGAGAAGTCTGTATGAGACTGGACTACTAGTCATAAACCTACCACAGGCGATTCAATACGTGTTTATCACACACAAACCCTCTCTCTGTTGGGAACTCGCTGGATGCATTGTCTTTTTTCTTTTTCTTTTCTCATTTATGTTAAATGTTTTTATTCTCCCTGTAACCTCTGTTCTGATGTTATCTTCTTATATAAAAGATGTCAATACCCCACCATTTGTTGTCTGGCTTCTGCAGATATTATTTCTTGTTTTATTTTGCAACATTCTAAACTTCCTACCACCAACTCTCACAGCCGTGTCGACACCCCCAGTCGACCATGAACGTATGGACAACACCCCGCTTACTGGATCTAAAAACTAACACAATGTGGGCAGCAAGCGAGACTTGACCAGTTGAAATAATCTATGGGTACTCAGGGAGTGTTACCCCTAAGTTCGGTTCGGACTGTGTGGACACCTCAACCCAAAGAGGAAGACGCCAGAGGTTGAGGGGTCTGGGGACGAAGTGGTAGATGTAAATTAATGTTTTTCTATCTTCTATTTTTTTTCAATTTACTAGCGCCTTTCCAATAGTGTCCCATTTCTAAAATGTGCTGTTTAATAAACTAAGATCAGAAAAGTGACAGGTATGTCTATGGAAGAGCATGCTTATAGCAAAACCAATATATGTATTGGTTTTATTATTAGTATCAGAGATACAATCTCTGAACAGTCATGTAAACTAATCCTCTACAAAAAACCAATGTAGTGTATTTAGTTGTCGTTATAGGGTTATGGGGTCAATTTTTTAAATGTTTATAATATATGATGAACTTAACTTTTAACATTATTATTAATAATGGGTTTAACATTATTATGTTTTTAAGTGTTGCTTCTTCATGTATTTGGTTACAATAGTATAATAGTATTAAGTTTATTTTGATGTAGACTATTATTCTGATATATTGTAATTTGTTGATCAATGATAGTATTAAGGAATCCATTATTAACAAGTGTTTGTTTAATGTTATGTAATTCTTTATAGAATATGGTTTTGGAAGAAGATATCATTTGTGTGCATTGGATTAAGTTTTTTTTATAACAGCTAAATTATATTGTTAGTGGCATTAATTAAGACACAAGTTAATGCAAGTGGGTTTCCTATAAAGAGAAGTATTGAATTTATGTGTGCTGAAATCAATAAGTACATCAAAGAATAGGATTTTATTATTAAGTTTTAGTGTAAATTTGAGGATGGAGTGACTTACAAATTTGTTTTTTTAAGTTGTGTAATTTGATCAATATTTTTAGCTAAAACAAAAATGTCATCTATGTATTTTAAATATATAGGAGATTTATTAGTGTCATTAAGCATTTTATTTTCTAAATGTGCCATATAATAATTAGAAAAAAGGTGTCCTAAAGGAGATCCCACTGCAGTACCATCTATTTGAGTATAAATATTATCTAGGGCATCATGAAAAGGTACTTGAGTGCTAAATGCTAATAATAATTGTTTTTAAAATAGTAGGTTTAGTTTAATATTGATGGTTGGGAGAGAAGTGTGATTGTATACATCACGGATAATAGTGTTGTTTTATAGATGGGGACATTATCATTTGTGGAGTTAACACACTGTTTACTTGGGAGATAGGGAGTAATTAATTTGTTAAGGGTTTTTGAAAAAGTAATATACTGGTGTAGGTATTTGTGAAATGATAGGTCAGAGGGGATTTTTACATTTTCATAAAGATAGCCAGATTCATAGTCTCCTATAATCTTTTGAAGTTTAAAAGATCCTGTTTTAGCATTGTTAGCAGTAATAAGTTTATTGATATGGAGTTTAAGTTGGGAGGTGGTGTTATTTGTAAACTTTTTAAATTTATTATGATTGTCCAAAATAGCCTGTAATTTTGTGTGGTACTCATGTTTGTTTAAAATAACGAAAGTTTTAATTTTATCAGCTTGTCAGATAACAATACTCTTGTTATTTTTTTAGTTGTATGGCTGCTTTTATTAAATGAGTGTTTTTAATTCCACTTGAATTTTTATGATAATAGTGTTTAATAGATTTGGCTCTTAGTAATTCTCTTAAACCTACCTGTGTAGTAATATGGTTGTCTTGTTCCAATAGAAAGATTTGTTGGTATAAACCTTCAATTTCCATTTGTTTAAACATCAAATTAGGTTTCTGTGCAACATGAAAATTTGGTCCAAGATTAAGGACTTCCATTTTGTTTGGAGTGAGTTGGTAATCTGACAGGTTAATAAAGTTGTTGATGATTGGTAAAAGTATTCTTAGTTTATATAATTTGTTTATTCCATATATTTGGAATCTGAGCAAAGTTTTTTTTTTTTTTTTTTTAAGAAAGTTGAAATATAAATAATCATGAACACAATCACGGAGATGTGGAAAGAAACTTAACTAATTATACGACCAACATATGTCCAATTCACAGGCATTTATTCTACCTGTAACCCGTTGAATGTTACGGATAGAATAAATAAACTGATGAAAGTTCAGATTATAAAACATTGAATTTTCTTTCAAGATTAAAAAATCGTCTATTTGAAGAAAGCTGAAATAAAAATACTTACTGTATAAACAAATCGTATTTTCAAATCATATTCTTGAAAATATTTTTAAATACGTCAAAAAATATTTTTTTAAATATTTAAAATATTGTTTATGTCTCAGTTTTCTTTAAACAAACACGCAATCTTGGGAAGGTGGAAAGAGAGATGGAAAGTGAGGACAGTTTTTTCTTTTGATTTCACTTTCAATTCATGTATACACATCATTTCCTTCTCTCCCCCTTCCTACACGATAATAAATTTACATCTTTCTTTCCTCCCCTCTATATGACTTCGTTTGCACAGTGGCAAGCAAGCAAAGTTCACAGAGTTTTAGTACTATAAAGATATATCCCTTGGTTAGACATCTTTATACACAAACGTCCCTATAGAGAAATGCTTTAATATACTAAAAAAATAACCCTAGCATAAGCAAAAATTAAATTACCTCTATATTATATTATGATGAAAGATAGCTAAAAATAATGCTAGAATCAAAATTTTAATCAATTTTAAAATGAAAACTTTTGCCACTATTGCCATTAATTTACAGCAAATTATTTTTTTTATGGAAATGTTAAATTTAATGTATTAGCTTGAAATTAAAACTAAAATAAAAGATTCAAGAAAGATTTTTTTATTTTTAAAATTCAGTTTAAACCATAGGTATCATCAATCCGTGGAAGTAAGAACGAAGGGAAGGTAGAAATGGAGAGAGAGAATTCAGATTAAGCTAATAAGAATAGATACTACACTTTGATTTTAGTCAAAAGGCCTAGATAGAATTATAGCGACTGCAATAAGTGCACTATTCCCCAGGCTCACAGTATCAGATGATGGAATCTGAGCAAAGTGATCACCACAAATCCAGTTACCATAAATAACATCGTCTGCTGAATTATTTTAAAATTATTAAGAGATAAGATTATTAAGAGATAATTATTAAGATAAATGTTCATAAAATGGGGATTTGACTAGAAAGAAAGAAGGTAAGATAGAAGTGTTTAATATCTTCTGCTAAAACCTCACATATAATGGACTATTCTACTTTGATTGTGTAGAAAAACAAAAGACATATAGCTCTATAGGTAAGAGCTTTGAGACTCCAATCTGTTAGAAAGCAGTCTAATGATTCAAACTCTGACAGGGGAACTCTCTCTTGAGTCATCTTGTGAATGGTATTTTCCTCTGCTTACTGTTCAACTTCACCTTCCTTTGTTTTCTCGTTAAAAGAGTAAGAATATTGAAGAAGGACAGATGATCCTTTGCTTGAAATACAGCAAGTGTTGGTGATATGCCTGAAGTTGGTGCATTTCTTTGATTTATGCAGAGATGTGTTTGTTTTGTTATATTTAGAACGAATATCACAATGCCTGAAACCATTCGTATTTTGTGAGTCACTACTTTGGAAGAAGGAGAAGAGGATTGCAACTCTTTCACAGTTGACTCTTCAGGCTCAGTCAAAGAGGAGACAGGTTGTGTTGAGCTACTTTTGAAGGACTGAGCAGGCTCTGAAAGAGGAAGAAATAGCAGAAAGCAGTTCCAATGCGATCTGAACATCACAAAAGTGACACAGTAATTCTAAGAAATTTTGGCATAGCATAAATTATTTATATAGGAAAGTTAACATTTCTTTTATTTAAATTTTGTTTTTCATGGGACTTTTGTTAAGTCAATGATAGTACATCTAACTTAAATTTTCAGCACAAATCTTATTTTTTTAACCATACCTTCACAAAATATTACTTTTCAGAAAAGATATTTTCACAAACCTATTAAGAATGTTTCATTTCTATGGGATTTCACATGATACACTAAGAATTTTATAAGGATTGATGAACTAAATGCACACTAAGATAGGGTTTCTGTCAATTGTGCATTCAATTGATGCACCAAACCTGATCTGCCTGAAAATACATATCAGCAAACATCACAAGAATATTTTTTCTTCCCAGTGTGTATGTGCAGATGGCTCACGAAACATGACTTCCACAAAAATGGAGATCCACAAATTCATGAAATTATAGTTTTTCTCCAGTGTGTGTATGCATATGATTGACCAAATCTGGCTTCCGTGAAAATGCAGATTCACAAACTTCACAGGAATGAGGTTTCTCTCCAGTGTGTTTTTGCATATGTGTCACTAAAGATGACTTTTGTGAAAAGGCAGATTCACAAACTTCACAAGAATATGGTTTCTTCCCAGTATGTGTACACATATGACTGATCAAATGCTTCTTCCGTGTAAATCCATATCCACAAACTTCACAAGAATATGGTTTCTCCCCAGTGTGTGTACGCATATGACTGATCAATTCTGACTTCTGTGTAAATGCATATCCACAAACTTCACAAGAATATGGTTTCTCACCAGTGTGTGTACGCACATGATTGACCAAATCTTGTGTCTGTGAAAATGCAGATCCACAAACTTCACAAGAATAAGGTTTCTCTCCAGTGTGTGTTCGCATATGTGTCACTAAAGATGACTTCTGTGAAAAGGCAGATTCACAAACTTCACAGGTATATGGTTTCTCCCCAGTGTGTGTACGCATATGACTGATCAAATGTGTCTTCTGTGTAAATCCATATCCACAAACTTCACAAGAATATGGTTTCTCACCAGTGTGTGTACACATATGTGTCACTAAATGTGACTTCTGTGAAAATGCAGACTCACAAAATTCACAGGAATATGGTTTCTCTCCAGTGTGTGTACGCATATGTCTCAGTACATGCGATTTTTGAGAAAATGCAGATCCACAAACTTCACAAGAATATGGTTTCTCTCCAGTGTGTGTACGCATATGTTTGACCAAATCTGTCATCCATGAAAATGTAGATCCACAAACTTCACAAGAATGTCGTTTTGTTTTGATATCTATTTCCATCTGGCATATTATGTCTAATTCTAAAACAGTTTAGCAAATGTCACATGAATATGGCCTATTTTCCCTCTTTATCCATAAACAATAATGTGCTTTTTCAGAAAGGTAAACCACATATTTCAGGATACATTATTTCTTGCCAGGTACAGTTCATGATCATGCTCTTGACAATGTAGATCCATGACTTTCATATGTACCATGTAGCATATATCTGTCTGTTTTCATGGAAAGTGAAATAGCTTTTCCTTCATTGAAATTCTCAACAATAACAACTGCAGTTTTTGTACAACCAGAACATCTGTGAAAGAAAAAGGCATAAATGATGTATTAATATGAGCAGTGAATAATATATGAAAGCAGTCTATAAGATATACATGTAAATAATATTTCAATAATGCAGAAGCAGCAGCTGTGACCAGTGAGGATCAAATATTTTGCAGTGAAACAAGATTGCTGCACCATCATGCTGATGTTAATCATCAGAACTTTGTCTATTTATAAACAATTCAAATATAGATTTTCAAAAATATCTCTTGATTTTTTATTATTTTTATACCTTGTCTTGAACTAACGTCACTGGCAACATCAAGTCCACAGCCAGCACCTTTCTATTCATTAAATAGTTGATAATCAGGAAAAACAGTAATAATGACATAATTTCCACAATGTGCTATTGTCCTCTTGATTTAATTATAAATTATTTGAAAAAAAGACTTTATTTAAGAATGGTCAAGTGTGGAAATTGAGAAGATGAAAAATTGATGAAAACTTTGATACTAACAAAGGAATGAGAGAAAAGTAATCTGAAGTAAAAAAAAAATAAAAATAAGGTAAATGAAGATTGGTTATTGTAGTGGAATTTCAACTATTATGGGTCATTAAAACCAAAACAGCTGGTTGGCAGGCAAGTCAAGAAAGTACATTACTTCTGTAGATATAGAAGATATTATCAATATTCATAATGTATTGGCCATTGTATGCTTTGGACTTGTTCAGGTGATTTATGCTGGAATTTCAAACCAACCTCATTATTTATGCCACAGCAGTAGATTGTTCTAATTCCACATGCCATGTCTTTGAGTTACTTTTTGTATATCTTAACATCACTTAATTCCCTTTAGTAACTCCACTTTTTTGTTCATTCTGCTGTGGCCAGGTACTAAACTCACAATTCTTTCAGTTAAGTCACTTTTTGGATTACTCAACTAACACGTCTATCCACAGGGGAATTAACTGATAATGAGATATCCAAAAAAGGCATGGCATGTGGAACACTAAAAAAAACGTGTACAGATGATGAAAAAATGACCCAAACTTAATAAAAACAAAGTTTTAACATCAAAATTCATCATTAAGGTAAAAGACTAAAGGATTTTTTTTTAATTATTAATATTAAAATGAAATTATGTTTTTGGTGAAAAATAAAATTTAACATTAGTGTTCACTCTTGAAAGATTTTAATTTTAATACTTTTTATAATGTTTTCCATCTTTTGAAATTTTCTACGAATTTGCATCAGTTAGGTGATATTGTGATCCAGTAAAAACTGTATTACCAATCATAAATTAAAACACTTAGTACAATTTAGTGAACATGGTATTTTAAGAAGAATTTTGAATTCTTTTGTGCATGTATAAATGTGCCTATTTTTGCAAATATGGGCATCCATACATGACATTATCAGAAAATAAGAGGAATAACTATTTAAAATTTATTAGGAATTTTCTATCATTTCATCAGCAAGTGTTTTCATATCTAAGGCTATAAAGCCAAAGTATTTAAAACTTACCAAGTCTGCAAGGACTTCTTGCCCCAAATCCCTGTAGAATCACGACAAGTGTGTGTATATATATATATATATATATATATATATATATATATATATATTATTTTGATCTCTGCCACTTTCCACCACCTCATTTAATTCTTTTTTTATATTGGTCCATGTTCATATTAAATACATGCACAATCCTTGGGGAATTGAAAAAAGTTCTCTTAAAGATTCCTGAATGAACTTTTCAAAATAGTTGCTATGCACACATCCTTGGGGAATTGAAATCATCCATTTTTAGTTTTTGAAAATCTGATTTGAATCATAAAATAAAAAAATGCAATAAAACTAAGACATTATTTAATTAGAAAAGCTTTTGATTGCTTTCATGAATAAGAAATACTATGAACACTGTCTTAATAAATAAGATGAATAATGAATTTTTAGAAAAATTTTCATTTTCTAAAAGTTTTAATTTGAATAATTCATGTTTTAAATGATAGAATTTTGCAGTAAACTTACACTGGTTTGGTGATTCTGTTATTAAGTAAACTCTCAAATCTACAATATAGTGACACCAAGCCGTTGGCCCGTGGTCAACACCCCATCATGGCGGGAAGCTGTAAGGTTTGGTCTCCCGGCATTTTGGAGTTGACTCCTTGTCGCTGCCATCAGTCTGTGTCCTGATCGTTCTTTCCAGTCAAATTACATTAGTTTTGAAATGCTACAATGTATTTTGCATATTGGAAATATTAAATTTCATCTATTTGCTTGAAAATAAACTAAAATAATATCTTGAAGAAAGATTTTTCTTTTTTAAAAATTCATTAGGTTTTTAGTTAGTGATACTTAGGTATTACTTTTTCTGTGAATGTACCTATCTTAATAATAGCACAAAGATTTTCATGACAAAAAATTTGTATTTATGTTTTGGAAATTGTATTCATCATGTTCATAGATACCAAAATCACAAAGTAACTTAAGCTATAACAAGCAAATTGGTAATCAGAAAGCAACAATGCAAAGTAAGTAGCCCTGTAAAGCACTTTCATCCATTCACACAGAATATAGCCTTTAGGAAGGCTAGTGTTAAAATATATTTACAATGGATGTACAAATAAACAGATATATAGTTTTATAACATATCTGCAAACAGATTTATATAGAGATTTACAAAAAGAATAAGATATAGATTAACAAAAGATTTACAATGCTGACAAATAGTAAAATGAAATCTTAAATGCCCGATGATTGATGAGCCTCTTGATAAACAACATTCTTGGTCTTTTCGTGTGGAGTATAAATAAAATGATGGTAACTGCTGACCCTTGAACAAACCAAATAAATTTGGCTATGGGAGAAAACCAGTTCTGTAAGATTAAGATCTACCACATCCAAGGACAACTGAGCTTTGTTAATGTTGAATGCAAAACATAGTTTCACAAGGAATTGCAACTGGTTGAGCTGTAAAAGCATATACAAGGAATAAGTGGAATTTTAGGAAGAGATACAGCCTCATTGCTTGCTTTGCCAGTCAGAATTGTCACCTTCAACAGTGTTGACATCATATTCTTAATTGTAAGTCATATGCCATAGCAAAGCTTCAGTGGATCCAGGTTTCTTACCTGCATAAATGGTTATCCAATCTAGAGGTGTAAATTGTGAGACCTGCTGGTGTTGGGCTATTCAAAAATCAACTGGATAATTCACAGCTTCATCAGCATTTAGTACAGCATTAATGGAATTATAACTGCAACACTCACCTGCAAACTGTTCCAGAAATTTGATGTTCAAATCATCAACTTCAACATTCTTTGAAGCTAAAATGGCACAGGGTCTCAGCCATTTATGGTCTGTAAACTGATTCCTCAGGTTAGGAAACATCCTCGTCATTAGTTCCTTTAAATCAGATACCATATGTCCAAAAGTCAAAATGACCAGGCCATCCTGTTTGCCAACCAAAGTGCCATTACCAACATCCAATATTTGCTTAGATAAGTACCAGCTTCCTCATCACAAAAAATGTTTTAAAATTTGATATATTTTTAATTTGGTCATTACTTTTTCTGCCTCTTTCACAAAATTTCAATCCCCTTCTAAGATATTTTAAGATTAAAATGACAAATGACCATTCCATGATGCATACATGACCATCTTTCTGAGCTTAATGTTTTTTTACATGATCAATAAAATTTGAATTGTAGATTACAGGTAAATATATAAAATATTGACAACAATTATCTGTCAAAGAGTTTCTCATGTACACTAAAGTATTTGGAGAATCTACATTATTCTCATTCCCTCAAAATGTATTAAAAATGTTATCCTCACAAAAATGAATGATAAAACATGCTAAATCTAAAATGTTAATATGTCCTGATCTAGAGCAGACTATATTGACACACTTCAGTATTTTATCTAGAATATGACTACTCTTATGACATTTAAAAATAGAATATATTTTCAGGGGGTGCAAGAATTTAATAGCACCTTTTTTTGAATCATTTCATTTTTGAGATAATCCTAGAAATTCTTTTTTAATCCATTCTATCCAACTCCTTTAATTATGAAATTATAAGAACATTTCTTTTTGTATTGTATAATGCTTATATGTGTTATAAATCCTTGCAGATTTTAAATCATCATATGTTTTCTTTCAATTGTTATTGTTTAAATAAATGGTTAATTTTAAAACTGTGACATTTATAATTAAAAAATATTTTAATTGCTTTTATAAAAAAAAATAATGGACTATTTTTTCGTTCAATAATGAATTTTTACAAGAATTAGTATTTCCATTAAAAAAAAAAAAAAACTTCATTGGAATAATTTATTAACGTTGAAAATCTTTTAAAATTCTGTATTTAAGAAATGACGATGAAAATATTTACTGTACAGGTAAAAAAACATATGACATAATTTAAATTAACAACAATTATCTCTGAAAGACTTTCTCCTGGAAGTGAAAGTATTTGGAGAATCAAAACAATATTCATATTCCCTGGAGATGTATGACTATTAGCACAAAATGTGCAACATTTAATTATTATTAATTAATATCTTGGTGTTATAAAGAAAATTCAAATGACAAAAAATTAACACATTTATTTATGGGGGTGGAAAAAAATATATTTTTATAATGACTTTAAAAAAAAAATAACATATTTATAATAATTTCCATCATTCCTGAATAGTTTCTGAAAGTTTCATTAAAATCTGACAATTATTTCTATTTTTGCAAGATTTTCAAAATTAATGTGTGTCATAAGAAAAAAATGGACAAAAAATTCGATCGAATGTTAGAATGTTGTAATAAAGACAGAAAATTTTTTAAAATAATTAAAAATTACTTTGTTCTTTTCTCTTAATAGTAACATAAACATTTTGGCGATAAAATTTTGTTTTCAAGTTTGACGTCTTTTTCATCAGACTATGGATGCGCTTTTTTTCGCGATTTTGTGGAGGCGATTGTAAACATTGCTGTTTTCAGACTATATTTTCAAAAGCAGAATTTCATTTCATTGACTTTTCAGTGCAATTGACAGAGAGGAAAGGAAAATAAATATTTAAAAAAATTAATGAAATTTTCAGAACTTTATTATTAAATTATTAATGTTTATTTTTAGTTTTATCGGCACGATTTTTTTCAATGCCGAGAAAAGGTGTCAATGTTTTAAAAACGCTTTATAAAGCTTATTTATACAGGAAAGTTAAGTTTTCTTTTGATTCACATTAAGGCTTTTATCTTTCATATGTAACTGAAATTTAAATTTGAAGAAAGCATTTAAAATGCTTTTTTAGTGGAGCTTTTAAGAAGACCATGACAGTTCGTCTTTTTTACTTACCTTTCCATTTCAAGGGCGAATCCTATCTTTCTCAAGATCGACAATATTTCATAATCAATAAAACTTTCTATTTTTAAAGTAATTACAAACTAATTGTTTGAAAGAAGAACGCATGTAGTTTCTGAATAGAACAAACGAATTACTGTAACCGGTGTAAAAGAAGAAATTGTTCCTTGATCAAAAATAGTTTGGGTAAAAAACTGTCAGAATACTGTAGAGTAACGCAATATCATTTTTCCCCCTGATATTTCATATGATAAAACGGTATTCTTAAAAGCTCCACTGAAAAAGCATTTTTTAAATAATTTAAATTTTAAATTATTTAAAAAAATGCTTTTTTAGTGTAACTTTTAAGAAGACCATGACAGTTCGTCTTTTTTACTTACCTTTCCACTTCCAGGTCGAATCCTATCTTTCTCAAGATCGACAATATTTCAAAATTTCATCATCAATAAAACTTTCTATTTAAAAGAAGAAATTGTTTCTTGATCAAAAATAGTTTGGGTTAAAAAACGATGTCAGAATACTGTAGTGTAGTGTAACGCAATATCATTTTTTTGATTTTTCATAAAACGGTATATTGACAGTGAAATTTATAACAAAAAAATAAAACCTCATAAAAATCTCTAATATTTATCCAAGAGATCTGTTTCAAAGGGAATTAGTAAATTTAAGAATTAAAACTAACATACGTCCGTAAAAGAGTAATTCTTATTTTGTTTTAAAACTTTAAAATATAGTGATCATGAAAATGAAAAATTAGTGAAAATGCCATTTATATACGGTGTAACCCATTCGGTTTCATCAAGGTCACACATTATTAGACAGTGTCTGTGTCTCTCTCTCAGTAATGAAAAGTTTATAATCCCAAGGAGGACGTAATCCAGAGAGATCAAATTCAAATCATAGCTATTATTTTATTATTAATTCAATTTAAATAGAAAACAGACAACCTTAAGGGTCAATTAATTTAAGGTTGTCTATTTTCTATTTAAATTGATTATTAATAATATACGTTGCGGGGCCGATAAGGATGTCAAGCTTAATGAAGAAACGTGTGAACAGCTAAAGACCATGAGGGGACAAAGGCAAAGGTTTAAGACTAAAGAAACAATCTTAATATGCCAATTATTGTGCAAGAAGAGTGTACTCTGGAGAAATGTGTTTAAAATTTAAATCGGTGTCGAGTCCGGTATGACTGGTTTTGTTTAGGGGTAGCTGCTTTCGGTCGTATCGGCGAAACGAATGTAGAGTTGATCGGCGACGGTAGCTGGTCGACTGCCGGATGGGAGAATAGTCTGGAACAGCAGCAGGTAGATCGATGTCCCTAAACAGGGCCAAGTCAGAACGGTGATACAACTTCACAGGGCGGATAACGGGATCGCGCCGAAGTGTAACACTTGGCGAAGCTGGTCAGAGAGGTGATACGTCTTTCAGGGCGGATCGACCGCGGAGACGGGATCGTGCCGAAGAGTAACACTCTCGACAAAGCACCGGAAGCTCACAAAGGCAGAGTACTACACTCCGAGCAGCTCGGATATGGACGAAAAAAGGGGCTAACAATTGGAACGATTTATTCAAGTACTCCCAGGCTAGAGGGAGTAGAAAACCGTAGATATTAATTAAATTAATTAATAATTTAATATCAATGGTTGTTCGATGTTTGAAAAAGCGCTGCATAATCCGATGCTCACGAGATACGGTTTGGCATCAACGATATTGGACTAGTCGTCCGGTTTCTCGCATGTTGCTTGACTTAAATCTGCGAGATCAGGGGTTGTGAAGGTCAAGGTCGTCTTTCTAAGGAGCGGCTAATGGCGATATATATATATATATATATGTGTGTGTGTGTGTGTGTTTGTTGGAATAAACTGTAGATGCAATTATCTTCCTTTCTAAGGAGCTCTCTAAAAAAAGGGGTTAATTTTATACTTCCTGCATATTTTATCTGTTTTAAGTTGATGAATAAACCTGTTTCATTGTACATGTGAATGAAGTCAGGAAAGGACACTGACCAGGAGAAGAATGCAGATATTTTTGCCAAGTTGATTCAAGTACTCGATGACAGAAGTTTAGCTCTAGTGATGATGAGAGATGCAAAAGTCAATGGAGAAAAAGCAATACAAATTTTAAGAGAACACTACATGGACCAAGGAAACTCAAAGGATTGAACTCGTTGATATAAAATATCCCCTCATAAGAACCAAAATTGACGATGGTACCAATATTACTACTATCTAAAGTTTAAAGTGGGGTATTAGAGTAAATTGTAGATGCAGTTATCTCCCTTTCTAAGGAACTCTCTAAAAAGGGGTTAATTATACTCTTACTGCATATTTTATTTGTTGTAAGTTAGTTGGTGAATAAACCTCTTTCATTGTACATCTTTTGCTCCATTCTCCTTTCCTATATACTCCTTGTCATTATAATATGTCAACTTACAAATGCAACAGAACAAGCTATGGACACAATTCAACAAAGTTTTTAGGCCTTTTTAAATTTTCTAATTATAATCTGATGACTTACCACTGTAGTCCAACTTTTTTATATTGAAATTTTGTATGCAATTTTAAAAAACTGTTTTGTTCAGTCGATTCATCAAAAAAACTTTTTTCCTGCCATAATTCTCAAAAAATAAAGTTTCTTAATTGAACTGTGTTTTTGTTTTGAATTTAACAATTCAAATTAAAACAAAAGAACTTTTGTTTGGCCAAAATAAAGACTTTGTTCTGTCACGATTCTCAAAAAATACAGATGTGTTTAAGTGCAAAATATTGTTTTTGTAATTAAATTATTAAATTTAGATTTAAAAAAGTGGTTCTGTCAATTTAAGTGATTTGGCCTGATTAAAATTGTTTTTTGGGATGATGGCTAAAAACCTGAAAACTGTAGCCCTGCAGTTTTTACACAACAATTTATTAAAAAATTACTTAGGTCTGATAGAACTTCCCAGGGACACAACACACCCAAATCACCACCTGTGATCCCCAGAATCTATAACATTGAAACCTATTCAGCATTACAGCCTTATCTTTATTGTTATCCCTCCAGCCTTCTTCCGGTGTCTGTTGATCCAAGTAAAATTTTGACCTGAACTGTTTATTTAATCTACAGGGATGAATTGTTCTTGTTCTTATTTAGTACTGCTCACAGTTTACACTGACTCCAAGTTTGCACTACCCTGCCCAGGAATTGAACCCACAATTACTATGTCACCAAATTTACAAACCTACATTTTAATTTCTCAGGTTATTTTCCCAAACTGGACCGATATAATATTGTCAAGAGCCCAGTAATTAATGGCCCATAGACCAGTCAAACATGACCACAGCCCAGTATAGCACAGTATCCTGTATCACATGGTCCAGGGACTGGGAACTCATGATCCACGGGCTAGTAGAACATTTCGTATTCCCAGGAGCACATGTCACACAGACTGGTACCACATAGTCAATGGCCAGATACAATATGCTCCACAGCATGTTACCACATGATACATATCACTATACCACATGGTCAATAGCTAAGTACAGTATATTCCAGGGCCCATTAAATCATTGTCCAAGGCCCAGTAGAACATCCACAGCCCAGTAGCAAATGGTAGAGAGCCTTTTACCTCATTATCAATCAAACAGTACAGTATTGTTCAGAATCCACTAGCTCATGGTTCACGGCACAGAAGTATGTATCCATGGCATAGTAGCAGATGCTACACAGCCTTGAACCACATGGTCAATGTCCCATGACAATAGATGCACGACTCAGTGGAACATATCCCTGAACTAAGTAGCACATGTCCACCACTCGGTAGCATATGATATATAGCTTTGTAGCATGCAGTCAATATCTTGGTACAGTAAGATCAACAACTCAGTAGAATGTGTCCATGGCCAAGTAGCACATGGTGTGCAGACCTGTACCACAGGGTCCATGGCTTGGTACAATATGGCCAAGTGCCCAATAACTCATTTTTCATGGCACCATAGCACAAGTCATACAGCCCTATACCACATGGTCAATAGCTCAGTACAATATGCCTGGTAATTAGTTTTTCATGGCCCTGTAAAACGTGTTGACAGTCAAGTAGCACATGGTACAGAGCCCTGTGCCACGGGGTTGATGGCCCCACACAATATTCTCTATAGCCTGGTAACTCATGGTCCATGGCCCGGTAGCACATGGAACAGAGTACTGTAACACATGGTCAATGACTGGTTACAATATGGTTTAAGTCACAGTAACTCATATTACACAGCCTGCTAGCACATAGTATACAGCCCTTTATGACATGGTGAATGGCTCTGTGCAATACGGTGCAAGGCTCAGTAATTCATCATCCACGGCCCAATCAAAAGTGTCCACAGTCTAATAGCACATGCTACCATGTCCTCTACTAGATGGCCCAATGGCACAGTATAATATGGTCTAAAGCTTGGTGACTCATGATCCATAGCCTGGTAGAAAGTGTCCATACCCTGGTAGCACATGGTTCACAGCCCTGTTCTACATGGCCAATAACCTGGTACAATATACTTTAGGGCATGGTAACTTATGGCCCAAGTCATGGTAGTATGTAGTACACAGCCCTGTACCCCTTTTTGAATTGCTCGGTACAATATATTCCAGGGCCTGGTACATAATGTACAATGGCGTAGTCATACGTGTCCGCATGGTCAAGTAGCATAAGGTTCACAGCCTTTTAGTACACAGTTGATGGCCTGGTACAATAAGATACACAACTCAGTAGAATGTGTCCATGCCAAAGTACCACATGGTACACAGACATGTACCACATGGTCAATTCTCCAGTACAATATAATCGAGTGTACGATAACTCATTGTTAACAGCTCCATAGCACATGTCACACAGCCTTGTACCACATGGTCAATAGCTTGGTACAATACTGTTCTGGACCTGTTAATTCATATTCCATTGCTCAGTAGCACATGGTACACAGCCTTATACCACATGGTCCATGGCTCAGAACAATGTCCTCCAGCCACTGCCTCGTCCACAATCCGGTAGCACATGTTACTTTGTCCTATACCAGACAGTCAATGGCTGAGTACAATATGCTCCAGGGCACAGTAACTCATGTTCCACAGCCCAGTAGCACATGGTACAGAGTCCAGGGCCCAGTAAATTTTGGTGCACAGCCTGGTCAAACTTGTCCACAGTCATATAGCACATGTTACAGAGCTCAGTACTATAAAGTCAATGTCCCAGTACAATATGATATAACATGTCCACGGGATAGAAGGTATCCACAGCCCAGTAGCACATCCTGCAGTGCCCTGTACCCATAGTGGTACAGTATAATATGTTCAGTGGCCCAGTAAATCATGTGCAGTTATCAGTAGTACAGGGTCAATGGCCTGGGAGAATACAGTTGAGAGCACAGTAAATCATGCTCCATGACATGGTAGAACATGTCCAGAGCTCAGTACCACATGGTACAGTGTCCTGTACCAAATGGTTGATGGCCTGATACAATATGGCCAAGTGTGCAGTAAATTATTGTCCATGGTCCAGTAAAATGTGTTTACATCCAGGTAGCACATAATACAGAGCCCTGTACAGCATTTTTGATGGTTCAGTACAATATGTTCCAGGGCATGGTAAATCATTGTCTATGGCCTGGTAGAAAGTGACCAGGGCCAAGTAGTACACGGTACACAGCCCTGTACCTTTTGTTCAATGACCGGGTAAATATGGTCCAGAGCCTGGAAATTCATTGTTCATGGCAGAATAGAACATATCCATGGACAGTAGCACTTGGTACACTGCTCTCTACCATCTGTTCAATGGCCTGGTAAAATTTGGTCCATGGCCCATTAGAATGTAATATGTGCTGCCGGGTTGGGGAGACATGGTGAATGGCCCAGTACAGTATGGTCCGCAGCATAGTAGAACATGTCCATTGCCCTGTAGCACTTGGTACACAGCCCTGTACCTCATGCTCAATGGCTGGGTACAATATGGTCCAGGGCATGGTAACTTATGTTCCATGGCCCAGTGGCACATGGTGCACAACCCTGTAGCACATGGTCGATTGCTTGGTACAATATGTTTCATGGCCCATTAACTCATGGTCCATGACCCGGTAGAATGTGTCCATTGCTCAGTAGCACATGGTAGAGAGCCTTCTATCACATGGTCAATGACTGGTACAATATGGCCCACTGCCCAGTATTGTTCACAGCCTATTAGAATGTGTCTATGGCCTGGCAGCACATGGTCTATGGCATACTACCCTATGGTCCTGGTTCCATTAACTCATGGTTAACAGTCAGGTAGAACGTGTCTACAGCCCTGTACCACATGGTCAATGGACTGGTACATTATGGTCTACAGCCCATTAGAAATTGTCCACAGCCAAGTAGCACAATGTATGCTGACCTGTACCACATGGTAAATGGTCCAGTCCAATACAAAACCAATTTCTAGATTGTAGTCAATTTGATTCTTCATATTATTTAAACTACCCGTGACCTGCTGGGTCATTGACGCTTCAGTTTATAAAACACTGAAGTTGATTTGAACATTAAAAATTGTGTGTATGAAGAAAGTTGAAATAAGAGTACTTGCTGTATAAACAGAAACACATTTTAAATCTTATTCACTTAAAATATTTTAAAATCAGACTGACTTTAAAAATATTTTTTAAATATTTAAAATATTTTTTTTTTTTTAAGAAAGTTGAAATACAGATAAGCATGAACGCAATCACAGAGATGTGGAAAGAAACTTAACTAATTATACGACCAACAAATGTCCAATTCACAGGCATTTATTCTACCTGTAACCTGTTGAATGTTACGGATAGAATAAACTGATGAAAGTTCAGATTATAAAACATTGAATTTTCTTTCAAGATTAAAAAATTGTCTATTCGAAGAAAGCTGAAATAAAAATATTTACTGTATAAACAAATCGTATTTTCAAATCATATTCTTGAAAATATTTTTAAATATGTCAAAAAATATTTTTTAAATATTTAAAATATTGTTTATGTCTCAGCTTTCTTTAAACAAACACGCAATCTTGGGAAGGTGGAAAGAGAGATGGAAAGCGAGGACAGTTTTTTCTTTTGATTTCACTTTCAATTCATGTATACACACCATTTCCTTCTCTTCCCCTTCCTACACGATAATAAATTTACATCTTTCTTTCCTCTCCTCTATATGACTTCGTTTGCACAGTGGCAAGCAAGCAAAGTTCACAGTTTTAGTACTATAAAGATATATCCCTTGGTTAGACATCTTTATACACAAACGTCCCTATAGAGAAATGCTTTAATATACTAAAAAAATAACCCTAGCATAAGCAAAAATTAAATTACCTCTATATTATATTGTGATGAAAGATAGCTAAAAATAATGCTAGAATCAAAATTTTAATCAATTTTAAAATGAAAACTTTTGCCACTATTGCCATTAATTTACAGCAAATTATTTTTTTTATGGAAATGTTAAATTTAATGTATTAGCTTGAAATTAAAACTAAAATAAAAGATTCAAGAAAGATTTTTTTATTTTTAAAATTCAGTTTAAACCATAGGTATCATCAATCTGTGGAGGTAAGAATGAAGGGAAGGTAGAAATGGAGAGAGAGAATTCAGATTAAGCTAATAAGAATAGATACTACACTTTGATTTTAGTCAAAAGGCCTAGATAGAATTATAGCGACTGCAATAAGTGCACTATTCTCCAGGCTCACAGTATCAGATGATGGAATCTGAGCAAAGTGATCACCACAAATCCAGTTACCATAAATAACATCGTCTGCTGAATTATTTTAAAATTATTAAGAGATAAGATTATTAAGAGATAATTATTAAGATAAATGTTCATAAAATGGGGATTTGACTAGAAAGAAAGAAGGTAAGATAGAAGTGTTTAATATCTTCTGCTAAAACCTCACATATAATGGACTATTCTGCTTTGTGTAGAAAAACAAAAGACATATAGCTCTATAGGTAAGAGCTTTGAGACTCCAATCTGTTAGAAAGCAGTCTAATGATTCAAACTCTGACAGGGGAACTCTCTCTTGAGTCATCTTGTGAATGGTATTTTAAAAGCACCAATGATACTTTCTCTGCTTACTGTTCAACTTCACCTTCCTTTGTTTTCTCGCTAACAGAGTAAGAATATTGAAGAAGGACAGATGATCTTTGCATGAAATACAGTCAATTTGTTCTAACATCTGTACAAAAAGAAAACAATTTAACTTCAGGAAATGCACACTAAGACAGGGGTTTTGTCCACTGTGTATTCAATTGGTGCACCCAAACTGATCTGCCTGAAAATACATATCAGCAAACATCACAAAAATATTTTTTCTCTCCAGTGTGTTTATGCAGATAGCACACCAAATATGACTTCGTCAAAAATGGAGATCCAAAAATTCATGAAATTATAGTTTTTCACTGGTGTTTCTATGCATATGATAGACCAAATTTTACTTCCATGAAAATGCAGATACACAAAATTCACAACAATAAAGTTTCTCTCCAGTGTCTGTACACATATGATTGGTCAAAGTAGGTTTCTTTGAAAATGCAGTTCCACAAACTTCACAACAATAAGGTTTCTCTCCAGTGTGTGTACACATATGACTGATCAAATAAAAGAAATAAGGAAAGAAAGAAAAACTTGTAAAGAGCATTTGAAAAAACAACATCAAATGATTTGTGCAATGTTTATTAAAAGTTAACAACAAAAATATAAAATGTTTAAAGAAATAAAATATCTATGTATTAATTACCATCCATGTCTTTTCCATGTGACAAATGATTTGGATTTGGTTTAAAAAAAAAAAAATATATTACATTTGAAAATAAATTGATGGCATTGACCTAGTATCAACCAACAACAAATTCTATTAAACATGTCATAATTTGTGCAAAATATAAATGGGGAACTTATTGTGTTAAGATTTTTATGCAACTGTGAAGCAGGATGTGAACCTACCAACATTGTAGCACATCTCTTGCATTTTGCAGTACTGGAAAATAATGAAAAAGGCTTAGATTCACACTGAAATGTTAACTTAGATGTATTGGGTTGAGGCATAATTATCAGGCATTCTTTAAGCAATATTTATTATGAAAAAAAGAAACATAGCAATTCAACATAAATATTTTTATAACCTAAAAATAAAATAATATTTTTATTAAAAAAAGTAAACAAAACAGCAATTTTTATTAAAAAATAACTCGCCTAGAAAAAATGCCTGATAATTATGCACCAACGCAATACTATCACAAACTTAACAAAAGTCTTCAGTAATTTTTTCAGGAATATGACTGTTCTTATGACATGTAAAAAGGGACTCCATTTTTGTTGACAAAGAGAAGAAATGAAAAAAATATTTTAATGAAACATTCAGAACTTATTCAGAAAAGATTGAAATTATTTTTGAATCATTTCACTTTTTAGAATAACCTAGAATTTTTTTTAATCAATTTTATCCAACTTCTTTAATAATGAAATTATAATAAAAAATTTCTTGAATTGCATAATAATCTTTATATTTAAATCATGTTTTCTTTGGATTATTACTGTTTAAATGTCTTAGTTTTATTTTAAAACTGAGACGTTTATGAATAAAATAATGGACCCTTATTTTTTGATCAATAATGAATTTTTACTAGAATTATTTTCATTAGAATAATTTATAGAAGTTTAAAATCTTTTAAAATTTTGTATTAAGAAATGATGAAAATATTTACAGATGAACATATGTAATATCAACAACAATTTACTCTGAAATACTTTCACATGGAAGCTAAAGTATTTGGAGAATCTATACAATATATGTATTCCCTGGAGATGTATGACCATTAGCATAAAATGTGCAACTCTTAATTATTGATTATCTTCCTATTATAAAAAATTTCAACTCACAAAAAATTATATCAAAATATAATTTCAAATGTAAAAATTTTAATAATGTTTTTGGACTATATTTTCAAAGAGAAAAATTTAATTGATCTTTCAATGGTAATGACAGAGAGAAAAGGAAAAATAATATGAAAAAATTGAATGAAACTTTCAGGACTTAAATCTTGTTTACATTGAATTATTATTGTTTTAAAATGTTTTAGTTTTATTATAATGAACACTATTTTTTCAATGATGAGAAAAGCCTAAGGTGTCAATGTTTTAAAAATGCTTTAAAAAGCTTATTTATATTGGAAAGTTAACATTTCTTTTCTATAAATTTTGTTTTTCGTGGGACTTTTGTTAAGTCCATGATAGTACATCTAACTTAAATTTTCAGCACAAATCTTATTTTTTTAACCATACCTTCACAAAATATTACTTTTCAGAAAAGATATATTCACAAACCTATTAAGAATGTTTCATTTCTATGGGATTTCACATGATACACTAAGAATTTTATAAGGATTGATGAACTAAATGCACACTAAGATAGGGTTTCTGTCAATTGTGCATTCAATTGATGCACCAAACCTGATCTGCCTGAAAATACATATCAGCAAACATCACAAGAATATTTTTTCTTCCCAGTGTGTATGTGCAGATGGCTCATGGAAATCCACAAATTCATGAAATTATAGTTTTTCTCCAGTGTGTGTATGCATATGATTGACCAAATCTGGCTTCCGTGAAAATCCAGATCCACAAACTTCACAAGAATGAGGTTTCTTTCCAGTGTGTGTTCGCATATGTGTCACTAAAGATGACTTTTGTGAAAAGGCAGATTTACAAACTTCACAAGAATATGGTTTCTCTCCAGTGTGTGTACGCATATGCCTGATCAAATGTATCTTCTGTGTAAATGCATATCCACAAACTTCACAAGAATATGGTTTCTTCCCAGTGTGTGTACGCATATGACTGATCAAATGTGTCTTCAGTGAAAATGCAGATCCACAAACATCACAAGAATATGGTTTCTCACCAGTGTGTGTACGCATATGCCTGATCAAATGTATCTTCTGTGTAAATGCATATCCACAAACTTCACAAGAATATGGTTTCTTCCCAGTGTGTGTATGCATATGACTGATCAAATGTATCTTCTGTGTAAATGCATATCCACAAACTTCACAAGAATATGGTTTCTTCCCAGTGTGTGTATGCATATGACTGATCAAATGTGTCTTCCGTGAAAATGCAGATCCACAAACATCACAAGAATATGGTTTCTCACCAGTGTGTGTATGCATATGTGTCACTAAATGTGACTTCTGTGAAAACACAGACCCACAAACTTCACAGGAATTTGGTTTCTCTCCAGTGTGTCTACGCATATGTCTCAGTACATTTGATTTCTGGGAAAATGCAGATCCACAAACTTCACAAGAATATGGTTTCTCTCCAGTGTGTGTACGCATATGTTTGACCAAATCTGACATCCATGAAAATGTAGATCCACAAACTTGACAAGAATGTGGTTTTGTTTTAATATCTATTTCCATCTGGCCTATTATCTCTAACTTGAAAACAGTTTAGCAAATGTCACAAGAATATGGCCTATTTTCCCCTCTTTATTTGTAAACAATAAAGTGCTTTTTCAGAAAGGTAAACCACATATTTCAGGATACATTATTTCTTGCCAGGTACAGTTCATGATCATGCTCTTGACAATGTAGATCCATGACTTTCATATGTACCATGTAGCATATATCTGTCTGTTTTCATGGAAAGTGAAATAGCTTTTCCTTCATTGAAATTCTCAACAATAACAACTGCAGTTTTTGTACAACCAAAACATCTGTGAAAGAAAAAGGCATAAATGATGTATTAATATGAGCAGTGAATAATATATGAAAGCAGTCTATAAGATATACATGTAAATAATATTTCAATAATGCAGAAGCAGCAGCTGTGACCAGTGAGGATCAAATATTTTGCAGTGAAACAAGATTGCTGCACCATCATGCTGCACCATCATGCTGATGTTAATCATCAGAACTTTGTCTATTTATAAACAATTCAAATATAGATTTTCAAAAATATCTCTTGATTTTTTATTATTTTTATACCTTGTCTTGAACTAACGTCACTGGCAACATCAAGTCCACAGCCAGCACCTTTCTATTCATTAAATAGTTGACAATCGGGAAAAACAGTAATAATGACATAATTTCCACAATGTGCTATTGTCCTCTTGATTTAATTATAAATTATTTGAAAAAAAGACTTTATTTAAGAATGGTCAAGTGTGGAAATTGAGAAGATGAAAAATTGATAAAAACTTTGATAGTAACAAAGGAATGAGAGAAAAATAATGTGAAGTAAAAAAAAAATAAGGTAAATGAAGATTGGTTATTGTACTGGCATTTCAACCATTATGGGTCATTAAAACCAAAACAGCTGGTTGGCAGGCAAGTCAAGAAAGTACATTACTTCTGTAGATATAGATGGTATTATCTATATTCATAATGTATTGGCCATTGTATGCTTTGGCCTTGTTCAGGTGATTTATGCTGGAATCTCAAACCAACCTGCAGTAGATTGTTCTAATTCCATGTGCCATGCCCTTGAGTTACTTTTTGTATATCTTAATATCACTTAATTCCCTTTAGTAACTCCACTTTTTTGTTCACTCTGCTGTGGCCAGGTACTAAGCTCACAATTCTTTCAGTTAAGTCACTTTTTGGATTACTCAACTAACACGTTTATCCACAGGTGAATTAACTGATACTGATATATCCAAAAAAGGCATGGCATGTGGAACACTAAAAAAAATGTGTACATATGATGAAAAAATGCCCCAAACTTAATAAAAACAAAGTTTTAACATCAAAATTCATCATTAAGGTAAAAGACTAAAGGATTTTTTTTTAATTATTAATTATTAGTATTAAAATGAAATGTTTTTGGTGAAAAATAAAATTTAACATTAGTGTTCACTCTTGAAAGATTTTACTTTTAATACTTTTTATAATGTTTTCCATCTTTTAAAATTTTGTACGAATTTGCATCAGTTAGGTGATATTGTTATCCAGTAAAAACTGTATTACCAATCATAAATTAAAAACACTCAGTACATTTCAGTGAGCATAGTATTTTAAAAAGAATTTTGAATTCTTTTGTGCATGTATAAATGTGCCTATTTTTGCAAATACGGGCATCCATACATGACATTATCAGAAAATAAGAGGAATAACTTTTTAAAATTTATTTTAAGGAATTTTCTATCATTTCGTCAGCAAGTGTTTTCATATCTAAGGCTATAAAGCCAAAGTATTTAAAACTTACCAAGTCTGCAAGGACTTCTTGCCCCAAATCTCTGTAGAATCACAATGACAAGTATATATATATATATATATATATATATATATATATATTACTTTTATCTCTGCCACTTTCCACCACCTCATTTAATTCGTCCATGTTCATATTAAATACATGCACAATCCTTGGGGAATTGAAAAAAGTTCTCTTAAAGATTTCTGAATTAACTTTTCAAAATAGTTGCTATGCACATGTCCTTGGGGAATTATAAATCATCGATTTTTAGTTTTTGAAAAACCGGCTTCCTTCCCAGTTACTGAAAATCTGACTTGAATCATAAAATAAAAAAATGGAATAAAACTAAGACTCTATTTAATTAGAAAAGATTTTGATTGCCTTCATGAATAAGAAATACTATGAACACTGTCTTAATAAATAAGATGAATAATGAATTTTTAGAAAAATTTTCATTTTCTAAAAGTTTTAATTTGAATAATTCATAATGTTTTAAATGATAGAATTTTGCAGTAAACTTACACTGGTTTGGTGATTCTGTTATTAATTAAACTCTCAAATCATAAAGGGAAAAAGATTACTACAATATAGTGACTCCCATATCTGAAAAGTATTTAACTTTTGAATTTTTTTTTTTGTGTGTGTGTGTGTATAAATGTAACAATTTTTTGTAAATGCAAGTGTCCACACACAACATTATCACAAAATATAAGATCAGTAACTGTCATAAATTTAAAGCCGAAGTAAATAAATCATTGGATTACTGAGAATATATAATTTTTAAAATGTTGGAAAATAAAGAAAGTGCTTATATCATATACTTCAATTACGTTTTCCAGATAAATTTCCATAGAACAAGATTAGACCTCTCGTCACTGTAGAAGTCAAGTGACTTACCTGCCAACATGGCTGCCTCCTTCTATTTCCTTGTAAAAGCTGATTTTACCTTATTTTATAGGAGAGCGCCTAATACACCAGTTGGGTTGGTCCATTTTGCTAGAATGGACCTTCCCAATACATTTGCATGAGGGGTCTTTGTTCAGCTATATATTTCTCCATAAATGACTCAAGTCAGTTTTGGCTTTGGCTACATTTGCCTACTTGTGTGCTAAACCTCTGGCAAACTAGCTAATATTCAACATGGCGCTGCGAACAGGATACGAAGACTGGCAAGAGCTACTTATCAAAATTGGCATTCCTACCGACTCTGCCAAAACCTATGCTGAATCGTTTGTGAAAGAGAATATTACTAAGGATAGCCTCTCTATCATAGACCGGGAAATCCTTAAAGAACTAGGTGTCACAACCATGGGACATGCCCTAGCTATCCTTAAGCTATCAAAGGAGCAACCTTTGACATCAGACAGCTATACGAAGGCCCCTGCAGCCAAACTCCCCCAGCTCCATTCAGAGATGACATCACAACAATTCCGAAAGTTCAGAATTGATTGGGAGGTATTTGTGCAAATGACAAACATGCCCCCTACACAGACCAACATCCATTTATACAACTGTGCTGATGAGACTGTGCAAACGTCGATCATCAATACATACCCCAAATTTTTCTCGGAAAAACCAAACAGACTCCTGAACATGTTGGAGGCATTAGTTACCCAAAAATCGAACCCTATGGTTCATAGATTGTCTTTCGCTTCGATTTCCCAGGGACCAGGCGAATCAATCCAGCAATTTGTTGTCCGCCTTAAGGGTACAGCACAGGATTGTGACTTCACATGTCCCATTTGCAGTCATGACCTATCTGACATCTATATCAAAGACCAGCTGGTCAGAGGTACAGCAAATGATGCTCTCCAAGCAGATTTACTAGCAAAGGCCAGCTCATTGAAGACCCTTGACCAAAACATCAACCATGCTGAGGCATTCGAGGCAGCACTGCGTGACCAAGCACGAATGGCAGGGTCAACTGAAATGTCAGCATTGCGTGCATCAACCTATCGCAAAGAAAAAAACAACACAAGTGGAAAAAAATCCCCCTCAATCCAGAAGCCCCAAAAAACTGATTATAAAACAAAACAAGTTCCGCTGTAGTGGATGTGGTAGCCACAAGCATGGCATCCCAGGAACCAGCACCCGCCAACAGGCATGTCCTGCCTGGAATCAGACCTGTGACTTGTGTGGCATCCAAGGTCATTTTTCAAAAGTTTGCCGATCAAGAAATCGCTCTAGTGAAGTGAGAGGCTTCCAAGACGATGAAGCTAACATGGACAGTTTGATTGCACATGTAGAGTTTGACCAGGAGACAGGCTCATATGTGTCCTCTAACAAAAATAGTGTTGTTCAGATAGAAGCAACACTGGTCCCATTCTCTCCAAAGCCAGACCCCAGAAATCCTGAAGATATTCCAGGTAATCAAAGCACTCGTTTGAAAATCTTCCCAGATAGTGGGGCCACCATTTGCCTTGGAGGACCCAAGCACCTACATAGCATGGGTCTCAAGGAAAGTAACTTGATCCCATCAAAGAAAGTTATTCGTGCTGTGGGTGGCTCAACCCTTATAAGCCAGGGATGGTTGCCTATTCAATTTAGTGTTGGAGAAATGTCGACAAAGCAAGCATTGTACATCTGCAATAACATCGATAAGATATATTTTAGCAAGGCCGCCTGTATTGATGTTGGCATACTGTCTCCTCACTTCCCCACGCCTATGACTATGACAACCCACAGCAAATTAGATTGGACAACCAACGATCACACAGCAGCTGTCGAGCAAAAGCAACTCAGAAGATTTCAGCTACCAGATCGCCCTGAAGAAACACCCTTTCCAGCAAACGAAGGAAATGTGGAGAACCTAAAAAAATGGTTACTGAAACAATTTGCTGATTCAGCATTTAATACTGATGGGCAATTCCCAGCCATGTCTGGTAAACCAGCACATATCCACCTGAAAGAGGGGGCAATCCCTAAGGCAAGACACAGACCAATACCAGTGCCATACCATTTAAAAGAACCAGTGAGGCAAGCCCTTATGCAAGATATAGAAAGAGGCATATTAGAACAAGTGCCCATTGGTACTCCAACAGATTGGTGTAGCACAATGGTCATTACAACAAAAAAGGATGGTCGACCGAGGCGTACCATCGATTATCAATATTTAAATTCGCAATGCAAGCGAGAAACCCACCACACTGCCTCACCTTTCCAGCTGGCAATGCAAGTGCCACCCAATACCAAGAAAACAGTACTGGATGCTGTCGATGGCTACCACTCTATTATATTAGATGAGGAGTCCCAACCGCTCACAACTTTTATCACAGAGTGGGGAAGGTTTATGTACCTTAGGATGCCTCAAGGCTACTTAGCATCTGGTGATGCATACACCCGTAGATATGATGAAGTCATAAAAGATATTCCCAGGAAAATCAAATTGGTTGATGATACTTTGCTCTACGACACCGGCATCAAAGAGGCATTCTATCATACCTTTGATTTTCTAATGAGATGTGCACAAAATGGGATTGTACTCAGCAAAGACAAATTCCAGTTTTGTAAGGACACTGTTCAGTTTGGTGGCCTTCAAATAACTTCATCGGGAGTATCTCCCTCTGAATCTATGCTTAATGCTATTTTAAATTTCCCTGTTCCGAAAACCATCACCGATGCAAGGTCTTGGTTTGGACTGGTAAACCAACTTGCCTGGGCATATTCATTAAGTCCCATTATGCTACCTTTTCGGGACCTTGTCAAAAAAAACTCAAAATTCACCTGGAACCAGACCCTTGAGAAAGCATTTCAGGAATCAAAGCGGGTCATTGTTGAACTAGTAAAGCGGGGCGTCTCAACATTTGACATCAACAGAATTACCTGCTTAGCTCCTGACTGGAGTAAAGACGGCATGGGATTTTTACTTCTTCAGAAACACTGCACATGTGCAATCGAACGAGCCCCTGTCTGTTGCCCTGAAGGCTGGCATCTTGTGTTTGCTGGAAGCAGATTCTGTACTGACGCTGAGCAAAGATATGCACCCATAGAAGGTGAAGCAGCAGCTATCAGCTGGGCACTTGAAAAGTGCCGCATGTTCATACTAGGTTGCCCAAACGTTATAGTCGTGACCGACCATGAATCACTCAAAGGACTTTTTGGTGATCGAGATCTCAGCAAAATTCACAACCCTCGCCTATTCCGACTCAAAGAGAAAAGCTTGAGATATCGTTTCACCATGCAACACTGCCCTGGAAAATGGCACAGAGCCTCTGATGCTATTTCCCGCAATCCAGTCACTACAGTACAAAGCCTACTTGATACATTCTCTATAGAACCCTCCCTTATAGAAATTGATGAATCAGATGAGACTTGTGCAACAATGAGATTGACAGCCCTCACATCAATATCTCAATTAGATGATAATCCTGCCATAACTTCCCCTGACCACATTCGTTTTGCTGGTCAAGAAGACACACAATACACCCTATTACGGAAAACCATAGACAATGGTTTTCCAAACAGTCGTCAAGCAACACCACCTACAATCCGGGAATACTGGGAAGTTCGTAACCGCCTAAGCAATGAAAATGGTCTAATACTACTTGACAGGAGAGTAGTGATACCAACCTCCCAGCGCAAGAACATATTAAAATGCCTACATTCAGCTCATCAAGGAGTAGTTGGCATGAAAGCGCGTGCCAATGACTCAGTTTACTGGCCTGGAATGAATGCCTCAATTCGCAATTACAGGTATAATTGCATTACATGTTCAAGGAATGCCCCAAGTCTACCACATGAACCAATCCAAATGACACCTACACCTGAATGGCCATTTCAACAGATTGTAATGGATTTGTTCTATGTTAAATCCTTCACATATCTTGCTTGTGCAGACAGGCTCACTGGATGGCTCATTCTGTACCGCATCAAGCCAGGGCAAGCGGTTGCTTCCAGGTTGATTTCCATCTGCAGAGAAATATTCCAAACATATGGTGCACCTGAGGAACTTAGTACAGATGGTGGACCGCCATTCTCAGCTTACTCATTCCAACAATTCCTAAAAACCTGGGCTGTTAAGCAAAGAATTTCATCAGTGGCCTATCCCCAGTCTAACGGACGTGCAGAATTGGCAGTCAAGACTGCAAAAAGACTCATAAAAGACTGCACAGGACACCAGGGTTCCTTGGACAATAACATGGCAGCACAAGCAATCTTGCAATATAGAAACACCCCTATCCAAGGCATTGGCTTATCACCAGCGCAACTCCTGCTTCATAGACGTCTTCGAGATTTTATCCCATTGCACCCACAGTTATATAAACCACACCCTGAATGGATAGCCGCAGCGAAAAAACGAGAACAGAGATTATCCAAATGCAATGCAGACCTCATCGAGAAGTACAACCATACTGCACATGCACTATCCCCACTTTATAAAGGTGACACAGTCTCCATTCAAAACCCAAATAGCCGTCGATGGGACATAGCTGGGCGAATAGTAGAAACACTTCCCAACCGTCAATATAGAATTAGAGTTGCAGGATCAGGCAGAATAACCCTGCGGAACCGTAGGTTTCTAAGGAAACTTGAAGCACCCATAATCAAGACCCCCATACCAAGCGCCATGCCTGTGTCACCTGAGCCGACAATTACGGATACATGCAGACCACATCAATCTGCCAAAGACTTGGAAAATGGTGACATTACATTACAAAATAAACCAGCGTCCCAGGGCCCTACTCAATCACAGCCATCAAGAACGAGGATTCCCAGGGCGCTATCCCGACTACTCTCGTACAATCAGCCAGGCAATAGGGAATTAATTCCTCCCCAACGGCCAATATGCTTCCGCAATGGGGAGAGGAGGGAGATGTAGAAGTCAAGTGACTTACCTGCCAACATGGCTGCCTCCTTCTATTTCCTTGTAAAAGCTGATTTTACCTTATTTTATAGGAGAGCGCCTAATACACCAGTTGGGTTGGTCCATTTTGCTAGAATGGACCTTCCCAATACATTTGCATGAGGGGTCTTTGTTCAGCTATATATTTCTCCATAAATGACTCAAGTCAGTTTTGGCTTTGGCTACATTTGCCTACTTGTGTGCTAAACCTCTGGCAAACTAGCTAATATTCAACAGTCACGCTGTTAATACATCAAAACAATTACTGTTGGGTTAAAAACACAGCTACGGCTTGAGTTAAAAATGCATTTCTGAGATATTTTAAACTTCAAGTAAATAATATTTGTTACAAACCAGATTAATTATAACTAAAATCAGCTGATATTCTTCAAATAAATTTTCAGAAAAGTATATTTCAGTTTTGGAAAATGTTTTAATATAGAGAATTATATTGTGATAACAGATGGCTGAACAAAATGGCTCTAATCCGCAATTTTCAACAAAAAAAATTTTTTGTCAAATTATCATACATTAGTTTTGAAATGCTGGAATGTATATTGCATATTGGAAATATTAACTTTAATCTATTTGCTTGAAAATAAACTAAAATAAAATCTTGAAGAAAGATTCTTCATTTTTAAAAATTCATTAGGTTTTTAGTTAGTGATACTCAAGTACATTCACAGAAAAAGTGATACCTATCTTAATAATAGCACAAAGATTTTCATGACAAAAATTTGTATTTATGTTTTGTGAACTGTATTCATCATGTTCATAGATGCCAATATCATACAGCAACTTATGCTGTAACAGGCAAATTTGTTAGACGAAAGCAACAATGCAAAGTAAGTAACCCCTGCAAAGCACTTTCATGCATTCACACAGAATATAGCCTTTAGGAAGGCTAGTGTTAAAATATATTTACAATGGATGCACAAATAAACAGATATATAGTTTTATAACATATCTGCAAACAGATTTATAAAGGGATTTACAAACAGAATAAGATATAGATTAACAAAAGGTTTACACTCTGAAAAATTAAGTTTGATGAATCTCTTGATAAACAACATTCTTGGTCTTTCTGTGTGGAGTATAAATAAAATGATTGTAACTGCTGACTCTTGAACAAACCACATAAATTTAGCAATGGGAGAAAACTAGTTCTGCAAGATTAAGACCTACCATATCCAAGGACTAACCCTGAGCTTTGTTAATGTTGAATGCAAAACATAGTTTCACAAGGAATTGCAACTGCTTGAGCTGTAAAGGCATATCCAAGGGAATAAGTGGAATTTTAGGAATAGATACACCCTCATTGCTTGCTTTGTCAGTCAGAATTGTCACCTTCATCACTGTTGACATCATATTCTTAATTGTAAGTCGTATACCATAGCAAAGCTTCAGTGGATCCAGGTTTCTTAGCTGCATAAACAGTTATCCAATCTAGAGGTGTAAATTGTGAGGCCTGCTGGTGTTGGGCTATTCAAAAATCAACTGGATAATTCACAGCTTCATCGGCATTTAGTACAACATTAATGGAATTATAACTGCAACACTCACCTGGCAACTCATCCAGAAGTTTGTTGTTCAAATTATCAAATGCGACATTCTTTGAAGCTAAAATGGCACAGGGTCTCAGCCAGTTGTGGTCTATGAACTGATTCCTGAGGTTTGGAAATATACTAATCAGTAGTTCCTTTAAATCAGATACCATATGTTCAAAAGGCAAACTGACCAGGCCATCCTGTTTGCCAACCAAAGTGCCATTACCAACATCCAATAGTTGCTTAGAAAAAGTACCAGCTTCCTCATCACAAAAAATGTTTTAAAATTTGATATATTTTTAATTTGGTCATTACTTTTTCTGCCTCTTCCACAAAATTTCAATCCCCTTCTAAGATATTTTAAGATTAAAATGACAAATGACCATTCCATGATGCATACATGACCATCTTTCTGAGCTTAATGTTTTTTTACACGATCAATAAAATTTGAATTGTAGATTACAGGTAAATATATGAAATATTGACAACAATTATCTGTCAAAGAGTTTCTCATGTACACTAAAGTATTTGGAGAATCTACATTATTCTCATTCCCTCAAAATGTATTAAAAATGTTATCCTCACAAAAATGAATGATAAAACATGCTAAATCTAAAATGTTAATATGTCCTGATCTAGAGCAGACTATATTGACACACTTCAGTATTTTATCTAGAATATGACTACTCTTATGACATTTAAAAATGGACTATATTTTCAGGGGGTGCAAGAATTTAATAGCACCTTTTTTTTTAATCATTTCATTTTTGAGATAATCCTAGAAATTCTTTTTTAATCCATTCTATTCAACTCCTTTAATTATGAAATTATAAGAAAATTTCTTTTTGTATTGTATAATGCTTATATGTGTTATAAATCCTTGCAGATTTTAAATCATCATATGTTTTCTTTCAATTGTTATTGTTTAAATAAATGGTTAATTTTAAAACTGTGACATTTATAATTAAAAAATATTTTAATTGCTTTTATAAAAAAAATAAAAGACTATTTTTTCGTTCAATAATGAATTTTTACATGAATTACTATTTCCATTAAAAAAAAAATAAACTTCATTGGAATAATTTATAAACGTTGAAAATCTTTTAAAATTCTGTATTTAAGAAATGATGATGAAAATATTTACTGTACAGGTAAAAAAACATATGACATAATTTAAATTAACAACAATTATCTCTGAAAGACTTTCTCCTGGAAGTGAAAGTATTTGGAGAATCAAAACAATATTCATATTCCCTGGAAATGTATGACTATTAGCACAAAATGTGCAACAATTAATTATTAATTAATTATCTTGGTGTTATAAAAAAATTCAAATGACAAAAAAAATTAACACATTTATTTATGGGGGTGGAAAAAAAAAAAAAAACTTTTATAATGACTTTAAAAAAAAAATAACATATTTATAATAATTTCCATCATTCCTGAATAGTTTCTGAAAGTTTCATTAAAATCTGACAATTATTTCTATTTTTGCAAGATTTTCAAAATTAATGTGTGTCAAGAAAAAAATGGACAAAAAATTCGCTATGTTATTTTTACTAGACTTCCGGTGATGACGAGAAACAAGTTTTTCAATCGAAAGTTAGAATGTTGTAATAAAGACAGAAAATTTTTTTAAAATAATTAAAAATTACTTTCTTCTTTACTCTTAATAGTAACATAAACATTTTGGCGATAAAATTTTGTTTTCGTCAAGTTTGACGTCTTTTTCATCAGATGCGCTTTTTTTCGCGATTTTGTGGAGGTGATTGTAAACATTGCTGTTTTCAGACTATATTTTCAAAAACAGAATTTCATTTCATTGACTTTTCAGTGTAATTGACAGAGAGGAAAGGAAAATAAATATTTAAAAAAAATTAATGAAATTTTCAGAACTTTATTAAATTATTAATGTTTATTTTTAGTTTTATGGACAATGCCGAGAAAAGGTGTCAACAATGTTTTAAAAACGCTTTATAAAGCTTATTTATACAGGAAAGTTAAGTTTTCTTTTGATTCACATTAAGGCTTTTTGTTTATCTTTCATATGTAACTGAAATTTAAATTTGAAGAAAGCATTTAAAATGTTTTTTTAGTGGAGCTTTTAAGAAGACCATGACAGTTCGTCTTTTTTACTTACCTTTCCACTTCAAGGGCGAATCCTATCTTTCTCAAGATGGACAATATTTCATAATCAATAAAAGTTAAAACTTTCTATTTTTAAAGTAATTACAAACTACTAATTGTTTGAAAGAAGAACGCATGTAGTTTCTGAATAGAACAAACGAATTACTGTAACGTTGTAACCGGTGTAAAAGAAGAAATTGTTCCTTGATCAAAAATAGTTTGGGTAAAAACTGTCAGAATACTGTAGTAACGCAATTTCATTTTTTTTTCCTGATATTTCATAAAACGGTATTATTGACAGTGAATTTGAGAAAAAAAAAATCTCTTAAGAATCTAGTATTTATCCTAGAGATCTGTTTCAAACGAAATTATTAAATTTAAGAATTAATTAACATAAGTCCGTAAAAGTGTAATTCCTAATTTGGCATAAAAAATTGAAAATAGTGATCATGAAAATGAAAAAATCGTGAAAATGCCAATTATTTATATACGGTCGGGTAACCTATTAGATTTCATCAAGGTCACACATAACAGTCTCTCTCACACACACTCACATAAGTAATGAAAAGTTTGGTAATCCGTATGGATAATCCAAAGGAGGATGTAATCCAGACAGCTCAATGTCAAATCATAGCTATTATTAATTCAATTTAAATAGAAAACAGACAACCATAAGGGTCCATTAAGGTTGTCTGTTTTCTATTTAAATTGAATGAATATATGTCTGTGTGTGTGTGTATGTTGGAGTAAACTGTAGATGCAATTATCTTCCTTTCTAAGGAGCTCTCTAAAAAAAGGGGTTAATTTTATACTTCCTGCATATTTTATCTGTTTTAAGTTGATAAATAAACCTGTTTCATTGTACATCTCTGAATGAACTCAGGAAAGAGGACATTGACCAGGAGAAGAATGCAGACATTTTTGCCAAGTTGATTCAAGTACTCGATGACAGAAGTTTAGCTCTAGTGATGATGAGAGAAAAAGCAATACAAATTTTAAGAGAACACTACATGGACCAAAGAAAATCTAAAATAATTGCATTATATATGGAATTATTAACACTAACAAAAGTGTAAGAAGATGATTTCAGAGACTATGTACTTTGTCGGAGTTAACTTCTCCTTTTTAGTTCGCTAACCCTTTCACCAGGGGTCTCTCTTCCCTGGCTATAAATAGTCTCTGACCCTTCGCCTCTTCCTCTTTTTTCCTCAGGCTTTCATCCTTACCACCTCGCAGATTTGAACGCTCACAGAGATAGTGTTTCCCAAATGCTGGGAACACGCTAAGCACAATACACGTATGTACGAACACTTACCACACACATATATAATATTCACACACACACTCTGTCCATGTAACTTGTAACCTTTCTTGTTATTAATACATATATTTGTATACATATATTTATCGGTCTTGTGATTGTTTTTTCTTTGCTTTCTTTGGACTTAATTAAAGTCCAACTTTCTCATCTAGTTGGACCGGATAGCAGGAAAATCTTAACCCCACATGTGTTCTTCTACTTCTATCAACAACATCACAGCCACGGTCCACTACGACTTCATGCTGAAAAAGCAGCGGCCTTAAGAAATTCCAGCAAAGTACTTTCAGATACATTGTTGATAGCACTGCTACTCAAAGGCCTTCCAGCATGTTTCAATAAAGCAAAACGACAACCAACCAACCAACCAACTCTACAAGAATTTAAAACTTCCTTACATGCTTTTGACAAAAGTGAAGATACATATTGTAAAGAATAGGTGATGAAAATCTGTATAAGGAAAAAGGGGCCCAAACCAGTTACCACATGCTTCAAATGCAGTAAAAATGGCCACATGGCAAAAGACTACCTAGAAAACAGAAGATGGTGTGAATTTTGCCAATCAAAAACACACAACAAAATTATGTAGAAGAAAAAGAGATAATACTAACAAGTTTAAATAAATAAAGCTTTTCTTACAAGCCAGTTAATTTTGAATTACTTGTTGATTGTGGAGTGACCACACATATGATGAATGAAGAACGCAAATTTATAAAATTTGAAGACAATTTCGATCCAAATGAATAATTTATTGAATTAACAAATGGATCAAGAAATAATAATATTGCCTTGAAAAAAAGGAACTGTTAAATTAACGTTACATGATGTGAAAGGCTTTGAACACATCATGTATTTAAATAAAATTCTCTTTGTTCCAGGCTTTAAACAGAATATCTTTTCCGTACAAGCTGCCTCTGAAAAGAAAGACCTTATAAAATGTTCATAAAATTCAGCTTCACTAACCACCAGAGATGGAGTCAAGTTTTAAGATAAAGTAAAATGGTTGACTATATTATTTAAATAAATGTGTAATAGGACACATAAAAAAAGCCAAACATAATCTCAAAACATGGCATAAAATATTGGGTCACTGTAATATCCAGAACAGTTTGAAATGACTTGTGCTGTGAAAGGAATGTTCATTACAGAAAAAAAACCATCTTTGTCATCATGTATTTGTCATCATATGTACTCTGGGTAAAATGCCTGAATTCAGATCATGAGAGCCTGATGAAGAAACAAAATTAACCTTAGAACTTGTACATTGTGATTTAGCTGGCAGAGTAGAACTAACAGGGATGGATACAAATATGTTTTGACATGTATAGATGATTATTCTGAATTCAAAATGTCATATTTTTGAAATCTAAATGTAATACAGTAGAAGCCAATAAACAATTCTTGGCTGACTGTGCACCTTTTGGAAAAATTAAAAAACTGAGAAGTGACAACAAACTGAATTTATTTCAAAAGAATTCAAGTCTCTTTTAACCGGACACTAAATTAAACATGAAACTGCAACACTATATTCACCTCATCAAAAATGAAACTGCTCAAAGGGTGGGTGGGGGTATTTGAAATGTCTCAGTGTATGTTAATAAATGCAAAATTACAAAAAAAACAAAACAAAAGAAAAACCTTTGGAACTCTACTCTACTTACAGAGACATATATCCAAAATAGATGCTGCAATCACAAACTAAACTCAACTCCATATGAAGCATTTATCGGTAAAGAACCGGATATTCAAAATATGAACATCTTTGTAAGTATTTGCTATGTATATATCCAAGATAAGATGAAACTGGGTCCCAAATCAGAGAACGGAATTTTTGTGGGGATACGACAAGTATAGCCTTGCATATTTTGTCTACTTTTAACAGAAAAACTCTATCAGGAAAGTTAAATCTGTTAGTTTCAAAAATAGATTTGCTGTTGATGAAAAGGAAAATAATTTTGAAGAACAATTTCATCCTAGGATAAATCATAAGTTACTTGTAGATTAAAAAAACTAATGTATCGACAGATGCACATAATGATTAGACTGATAGAGAAATCAAACCACAATGTTAATAAATTTCTGGTGCTGGAAATGATAGAAATTCTAGTTATCTGCTCAGACAGCGAAGAACACCAGATTATCCAAAGGACTGGTGATGAGTTGAGTGACCATGATTCTACAGATTTTAATGTGGATTCAAATCATAAAATAATGGCTATCCCTCAAAACTATATTGAAGCCATAAATTCTCCTGAATCATAAGAATGGAAAAAGACAATTGATGAAGAAATTAAATCTTTAAAGGAAAACAATATCTATACCATAACAACCTTACCCACTGCTAAAAATGTAGTTGGTGGTAGATTAAGGAAAATGCCAACAACCCAAAGGACTATAAAGCAAGGTTTTAGTCAAGTCAAGGACTTAGACTACCATGAAATATACACACCTACGAGTAAGATGATTACAATCAGAATTTTGGTGCAATTTGTTGCACAATATGACTTAATAGTGCACCAAATGGTGCTGAATGCAGAAATTGATTGCAAAATTTACTTAGAATAAGCAGAAGGATATTAAATTTCTGGAAAAGAGAAAGAAAAAATTAGTATCCAAATTGAATAAATCACTGCATGGACTAAAACAAAGTGGAAAGAACTGGAATGAATTATTAAGTCAAGGACTTGTCAAAGAAAATTTCAAGCAAAGCATCATTGATCCTTGTATGTTTATGAAAAATATAGACCAGCAAGAAATAGTAATAATTTTAGTATGGGTTGATGACATTCTAATAGTTTCAAATAACTCAACAATGCTGGAGAATGTAAAAACTAAACTTTCACAAAAATTTAAAATGAGAGATTTAGGAGAAATATCATGATTCCTTGGTACAGACTTTATAGTCAAACCAAGTGATGTCAGAATGAATCAAAGAATTTATATTAGCCAAGTTCAATATGACTAATTACAAACCCAGAACAACACCTAGTGAAAAGAGATTACATTTTTCTAAGGATGCTCAACCTTTTGTTACAAGAATTATAGTGAAGCCATAGGAAGTTTGATTTATTTGACAACATGCACATGAGCAGATATTACTTGCATTGTCAACAAGTTAGCACAGCAAATTCAAAATCCTACCATTAAACACTGGAATGGAGTCAAACATGTGCTAAGTTATCTAAAAGGAACCATAGAACATGAGTTGTATTTCCAAAAATGCAAAAGTAAATTACAACTCATAGGATTTGCTTATGCAGATTAGGAAAGCCCCGAGGATAGAAAAAAGCACCTCAGGCTATTGTTATTCCTTATATGAACAAGGACCTGTTATATCTTGGAAAAGTAAAAAAAACAAACCAGCCTACTGTAGCCTTGTCTATATGTGAAGCAGAATATGTAGCTATGCCACCAGCTCTTCAAGGACAATTCTTAATCCAGCTGCTGAATGAAATGAGTATTGATCAATTGATAAAATCAATAAATCTATACTCAGACTATCAAAGTGCAATATATATTGCAAAGGAACTTATCACAACTCAAAGGATTGAATTCGTTGATATAAAGAACCAAAATTGACGATGGTACCAAAATTACTACTAAAGTTTGAAGTGGGGGTATTAGAGTAAATTGTGGATATAGTTATCTCCCTTTCTAAGGAACTCTCTAAAAAGGAGGTTAATTATATACTTACTGCATATTTTATTTGTTGTAAGTTAGTTGTTGAATAAACCTCTTTCATTGTACATCTTTTGCTCCATTCTCCTTTCCTATATACTCCTTGTCATTATAATATGTCAACTTACAAATGCAACACAACAAGCTATGGACACAATTCAACAAAAGTTTTAGGCCTTTTTAAATCTTGACATGTTTTCTCATTATAATATGATGACTTACCACGGTAATCCGACATTTTTATATTGAAATTTTGTATGCAATTTAAAAAAAATGTTTTGTTCGTTCAATTCATCAAACAAACTTTTTTCCTGCCATAATTCTCAAAAAATAAAGTTTCTCAATTGAACTGTTTCTTTGTTTTGAATTTAACAATTCAAATTAAAACAAAAGAATTTTTGATTTGTCAATATAAAACTTTGTTCTGTCATAATTCTCAAAAAATACAGATTCTTAATTGTGATTAAGGGCAAAACATTGTTTTTGTCACTAAATTATTAAATTTAAATTAAAAAAAAGTTGTTCTGTCAATTTGAGTGATTTGGCTTGATTAAAATTGTTTTTGGGGATGATGGCTAAAAACCCCCAAAAAACCTGAAATCTGTAGCCCTGCAGTTTTTACACAACAATTTATTAAAAAATTACTTAGGTCTGATAGAACTTTCCAGGGACACACCCAAATCACCACCTGTGATCCCCAGAATCTATAACATTGAAACCTATTCAGCATTACAGCCTTATCTTTATTGTTATCACTCCAGCCTTCTTCCGGTGTCTGTTGATCCAAGTAAAATTTTGACCTGAACTGTTTATTTAATCTACAGACATGAATTGTTCTTGTTCTTATTTAGTACTGCTCACAGTTTACACTGACTCCAAGTTTGCACTACCCTGCCCAGGAATTGAACCCACAATTACTATGTCACCAAATTTACAAACCTACATTTTAATTTCTCAGGTTATTTTCCCAAACTGGACCGATACAATATTGTCAAGAGCCCAGTAATTAATGGCCCATAGACCAGTCAAAAATGACCACAGCCCAGTATAGTACAGTATCCTGTATCACATGGTCCAGGGACTGGTAACTCATGATCCACGGGCTAGTAGAACATTTTGTATTCCCAAGAGCACATGTCACACAGACTGGTACCACATAGTCAATGGCCAGATACAATATGCTCCACAGCATGTTACCACATGATACATATCACTATACCACATGGTCAATAGCTAAGTACAGTATATTCCAGGGCCCATTAAATCATTGTCCAAGGCCCAGTAGAACATCCACAGCCCAATAGCAAATGGTAGAGAGCCTTTTACCTCATTATCAATCAAACAGTACAGTATTGTTCAGAATCCACTAGCTCATGGTTCACAGCCCAGAAGTATGTATCCATGGCATAATAGCAGATGCTACACAGCTTTGAACCACATGGTCAATGTCCCATGACAATAGGTGCACGACTCAGTGGAACATATCCCTGAACTAAGTAGCACATGTCCACCACTCGGTAGCATATGATACATAGCTTTGTAGCATGCAGTCAATGTCTTGGTACAGTAAGATCAACAACTCAGTAGAATGTGTCCATGGCCAAGTAGCACATGGTGTGCAGACCTGTACCACAGGGTTCATGGCTTGGTACAATATGGCCAAGCGCCCAATAACTCATCTTTCATGGCACCATAGCACAAGGCATACAGCCCTATACCACATGGTCAATAGCTCAGTACAATATGCCTGGTAATTAATTTTTCATGGCCCTGTAGAATGTGTTGACAGTCAAGTAGCACATGGTACAGAGCCCTGTGCCATGGGGTTGATGGCCCCACACAATGTTCTCTATAGACTGGTAACTCATGGTCCATGGCCCGGTAGCACATGGAACAGAGTACTGTAACACATGGTCAATGACTGGTTACAATATGGTTTAAGTCACAGTAACTCATATTACACAGCCTGCTAGCACATAGTATACAGCCCTTTATGACATGGTGAATGGCTCTGTGCAATACGGTGCAAGGCTCAGTAATTCATCATCCACGGCCCAATCAAAAGTGTCCACAGTCTAATAGCACATGCTACCATGTCCTCTACTACATGGCCCAATGGCCCAGTATAATATGGTCTAAAGCTTGGTGACTCATGATCCATAGCCTGGTAGAAAGTGTCCATACCCTGGTAGCAAATGGTAGAGAGCCCTGTATTACATTGCCAATAACCTGGTACAATATGCTTTAGCGATTCATTTTCCTTTTGTGTTGTATTATATAATAAATACAATATTACCTTGAAGTTTTCAGTTTTCATTGAAGATTGTAAAATGCCTTCAGTTTTGAGCCATTGTAATTCCTGTTTGGCTGTGTTTGTCAAAAATTAAAGCAGCTATACAAAGTTTAGAACGGCTCATGATCAAACATAATAGGCATTGGTTGTCTGTTATATTTAACAATATATGTTTGAATAATGATCTGCTGCCCCAATGCACTAAATCTGTGTTTATATATATATATATATATATATATTTAAAAAAAAACAGACCACTTTAAGGTTCCATTCTAATAGTTTATTTCACCAGAGTCCTTTTAAAGGATGCCGGATCATCAGATAGCATTTCCAAAAAATGAACTGGTTTCCTTTAAAAGGGCTCTGGTGAAATAAATTATTATAATGGAACATTAAATTGGTCTGTTTTTCTTTAATATATTAGCTCCGGATTTACATTGAGCTCTCAGAATTTCATCCTCCTTAGGACTACCCATACGGATTACCAAGTTTTTCATAACTTTTATATATAGTAGGTTGGTGCAAAAATAATGTCGTTTTCTCACATATGTTACTATGTGAGAAAACGACAATATTTTTGCACCAACCTACTATATTAGGTTGGTGCAAAAATAATGTATTTTGATGTTAAAAAATACGTCAAAATACGACATTATTTTTGCACCAACCTAATATATATATATATATATATATATATATATATTTTTTTTTTTTTCGTTATTTGTAAATATTTTTTTCAGAAAAATAATTTAAGTTAATGTCAAATTTTGGCCATGACACATTTCTAAGATAATTTCTAATTTTTTTCTTTTTCACTTTCTTTGAATTTAACATAGGTCATATGTGACTGGTTGATCAGGGTAAAACGCACAAGCCTTCTCATTTTAAAAAAAAAAAAAAACAAATAACATATTTTGCTTTTGAAACCAAATTAATCATTCACTTGCCAGTAATTTACAATTGCCTGAGAAGATGCATCGTTATGCATTGAAACCTGACTCCAATTGTGATATTTAGCTCTCTATATTTATCTCCCTATATTTATCTCTGAATCATTGTCCCAAAAAAGAATTTTCATCATGCCCAATCACTGAGAATGAGAGATTATCTTTGTTTTTTCAATTCAATTAATAATTTAATTACAAAACCAGTCGTCTTGGGTATGACGTTAAACTGCATCCAGCAGCAAGGCCTCTGATGAGGAGGTTTTGAGGAGCATGGCACCACTGGTTTTCCTAGGTCCACCCTAACCCGGGGTGGTTGCACCTGTTAGGGTCCCAGCTATGGGCAAATAGTGAACTTCCAGACAATACCACATCCTGGGTATGACAATAAACTACATCCACGTCCATGGGTAAGATGGTAAACTGCATCCACACCCTGGGTATGGCGATAAACTACGTCCAACAGAAAGGCCGTTTTTGAAAAAAATAAGGTTACCGGTTATGCGTTTTTGGAAAAGTAGTATTACCAGCTATACGTTTTTGAAAGAATAATGTTGCCAGCGGTGCTTTTTGGAAAAATAATATTACCAGCTATACATATTTGAAAAATAATATTGCCAGATATATGTTTAAAAAAAAAAAGAAAAATATTACCAGCTATACGTTTTTAACAAAACCTTATTCAATGGAATTGTAACTGGGGTCAAAACACTAGGAAAGTGTGAAAATAGGTTTTAATACCAGAAATTCTTTGTAAAAAATTATTACCATCAATACATTTTTGAAAAACAAATGTTGCCAGCAATATATTTTAGGAAAAAAGAAAAATATATATTTCCAGCTATACATTGTTTGAAAAAAAGAAAAAATATTACCAGTGATACATATTTGAAATGGAATTTTTGAAGGAAAAATATTACCAGAAATAGATTTAAAAGAAAAAAAAAAATGAATATTACCAACAATAAAACTGAACAAAGATTTTTATAAAATTACATACAAAACATCAATACAAAAACAGTTCAATAAAGAAACTGTATTTTGTGAACTTTTGAAAGATGTTAAATTAATAATTTCAATAAAAAAAATCTTTATTTACATTTAATCATATTTCAATCAAGAAATATTTTTTTTAACAATTATTGAATCAAATGATTCATTAAATTTAAAACCAAAATCAGTATTTACCTTTTAATCTCAGTTCAGTTAAAAAATTTATTTCATAATCATGACAGCTATTTTAAGCTGAAGAAGAAACTATACTTTGTGAGAATTATGGCAACAATGTTTTTTTTTAATAAGTTGGATATGTTGGCTTTGATTTCCAATAAAAAGCAAATCAGATGAGACTAATTATCCTTTAAAAGTTTTAAATCATCTCCCTTGAAGCTGCTTAGACATAAGGGACTAATTAATCAGTAATGCTCCCAACAATAATTTCTGTAACACCATAAACAGCACTAAAATTAGTTATCAAATAAAACAGAGGTGAGGTGACTGCATGTGAACAAAAAATGTGGCAAAAAGTTCAAAGTAAGAATTTGGGTTGACACACAAAAGCAAATTTGGATAAGCAAACATAGCATTCTGAGTTCAAGACACAACAGATTGGGACTGAGGTTATTTACCTTGCGTCCCCACAAGGCAGGATGTGGCACCAGGCTGTTTTTTATGTGGGGCAAATCCAAGCCTGTAGACTTGGACAAAAATTCCCCATAGACCCAGCATACATGGG
This sequence comes from Acanthosepion lycidas, assembly GCA_963932145.1. Taxonomy (NCBI): domain Eukaryota; kingdom Metazoa; phylum Mollusca; class Cephalopoda; order Sepiida; family Sepiidae; genus Acanthosepion; species Acanthosepion lycidas. The sequence goes on along the minus strand of OZ010575.1, from coordinate 108,465,870 downwards.
TTGAGGCTTGTCTACCTCCCCATACATGACTCTGCCCTTCGGCATAGCCTTGTCTGGGTTCCTCACTGCCTAAAGGCAGAGAGTTCAACAAGTCTGACGCAAACTGCCTAACTTGACAGATTGGGACTGAGTCAAATGAAACCAAGGACGAGTCTATTTAATTGGCTAGGGAGTGGGAAAGTATTTTGCAATCATTTCAATACAAATTAGAATCAACCCACCTCAATCTAATGATTGAGTGCACTAATTTTTCCTACCCTACTAATGCCCAATTTCTATGGAGCCTAATAAATACAAACAAGATACATATAAACATTTACAATTGATTTGAATTGTCATATATATACATATTAATATTTTTTGTCAGCAGAGGAACCGAAGATTGGTATGGAAAATATTAATGTCCATCTTGCAGATACAAAACACATTGATTTGGAAATTCTTACAAATATTCTGAACTATTTTTACAGATTTATCCACCAAAGAAAAATATACTTCCTTCTCCCATACAAGCTCCCACCACCTTAAATAAACAGCTACCAGTGTTAAAAAAAAATTCTATGATAATTTGAACTTAAAATGCAATTAATTAAACATTAAATCAGCTAATATTCTCACAACAAAGTGTGTATATATTATATATATATATGTATGTATATCTGCTGAATTATTTTAAAATTATTATTGGAAGAAACTAAAGGAACTAGAACAGTCTCCCCCAGCAAGCGAAATAAAGGGTTCAGTTTGACATTCCAACCACCTGAGCATACAATGGTCAAAATGTTGTGAGAAATATGGCAACAAAGATGAGAACAATAGTCCAAACAACGTAAATAGTGTACATAATAACTCATCTCAGAAATATAGACAGATATTAAAAGAACTGTTTGTAAGTTGAAGATTTGGCAAGCAAGAGAGTAAAGTGTCTAATATCTGCCAATACCTGTGTAGCAAAACAAAAAATGGACTGTTCCAGATGTAAGAGCTCCGAGACTCCAATCTCTGTCAGAAAACTGTATAATACCTCAAACTTTGTCAGGTGGACTCTCTTCTAGGCCATCTAGTGAGTGGTTGTCTTGCTGACTGTCCAACTTCACCTTAAGTTGTTTAACAGAGTAGAAATATTGAAGTATGACTGATGTTGTTTGCTTAAAACATGGCAAGTAGGGATGTCATGCCAAAAGTTGGTATATTTGTTTGATTTATGCAGAGATGTGTCCATTTTCTTATGCTTAATAGAAATGTTACAGTACATGATGATTTTATCTGATAAGAGTTGCCATTTATATTTTGTGTGCTCCAACAAAAAAAAAAACTTTCTTTTGGAAGGTGAAGAGGATTGCTGAGGCTGAGTCAAAGAGGTGAAAGACGTAGGTACAGGTTGTGGTGAGTTACTCTTGGAGAACTGAGCAGGCACTTGAAGGGATTCAGAGATAGAAATAGCAGAAAATGCAAGGGGGGAAAAGTTATATAAAGCATCTAAACAATATATGCAAGGCGTATTAACAGTGATATGGCAAAAAGTTCACAAACTAAGAGTTGGGATTGATACGCTAAAGCAAATTCAGATAAGCAAAGGTAGCGTTTTGACCTCAAGATAAAGACAGACTGGGACTGAATCAAGTGAAACGGAGAACTGGCCTATTAGCTATGAAAAATCCCAGTAGGCATTTGTCTGCTTCTGCCTATAAATTGAGGAGGGGAAAGTATTTTCTAGTCATTCCAGTAGAAACTGGAATCAACCACCCACCTTAATCTAATGGTTGAGTGCACTCATTTTCCTCCTCTAATTTCCCCCACGTTTATGGGGGGGGTAATATATACAAAGAAAATGCATATAAACATTTGCAATTAATTTCTATTATATATATGTGTGTGTGTGTGTGTATTTAAATATTTTTTGATTACAACTCTTCTACAGTTGACTTCTCAGGTTCAATCAAAGAGGAGACAGATGTTGGTACAGGTTGTGTTGTGTTACTGTTGGAGGACTAAGCAGGCTCTGGAAAAGGTAGAAATAGCAGAAAATGCAGCCACAATTGTCTACTGATCAGCAATGGGTTTTATCTTTTAATGGTATTCTTATAACTTTTCCTCCTGTTGTTCACTCAGGAAAACAAAAATCTTTTCTGAAGTATGACCCATGTTCTGACACAGTCTGAACATCACAAAATCCCCACAGTAATACTAAGAAATTTCACCATAGTTAAATGTGTCATTTGGAATGAAAGAAAGTCAATTTGTTCTAAAGTCTGTAAAACAAAAGGATTTAACTTAGGAAAAGAGAAAGGTGAAAAACCTCTCTCCCCCTGGTTAGAAAAAATTCTACTGAAATTGACAAGTTGTGGTAATGATCAAAAGAAAGTGGGAATAGGGGGGATGAAGAATATATTTTTATTGCCCAGGAGATAGTCAAACATCAAAAATTCACTTATTTTGAAAAGTAAATTTTTTTTTTCAACGAAACTTTATACTTTTACTGATGCTATCTTGAGTGAAAATACAGATCCACAAAGTTCCCAAAGATATGTTTTTTCTCTTGTGTGTGCACATTTTTAGATGCATTCATGTGTTTCTACAGTCCTTTAGATTGCTTAAAACAAGGGTTAGCAAACTTCCAGGTGTTCAACTGCTTCAAATAAAAAATGAATGACGAACATGCCTTGTAGGGCAATATTGATGCATATTTCATGCTACTCATACATCCCACCACCCAAAGAAAGAAGCAAAGATGAAAAATGTGAAGAGTATTTGAAAGATTAACATCAAATGATATGTGCAGTGTTTATTAAAAAAACAGTTACATTTCACTCAAAGGAATTTGTTGTTGGTTGATTACAGGAAGAAAATATTAGTTACATCTGAAATTAAATCACTGGCATTCATTTAGTATCAGCCAACAGCAAATGCCCTTAACTATGGTCACAATTGTTATGGGTTGGTTTTGTGCAATGTATCATTTTTCATGGAATGCACAGATGGGGAAGTTACTGCATAAAAATTTTATGCAACTGTGATGCAGGATGTGCACCTATCAGTATTGCTGCATGTCTGTTGCAGTATTTGAAAATAATGCATTACAATTTGTTCAAGAATATGATTCATACTACACAAAAAATATGATTTCTCAGAAAAGGTATATTATCATTTTTTTATCACTTGACAAGTTGTGGTAAAAACCAAACAGGAAGAAGGAATAGGATACATAGAGAATAGATTTTACTGCCCAGTTGAAAGATTCACCTGCTTTGAAAATGTAATTTTTGTCTTAGAAAAAAAATGTTTTTAATGACTATCTTGACTGAAAATGCAGATCCACAAACTTCCTGAGAACATGGCTTCTATCCAATGTGTGTACGCGTATGTCTCACTAAATCAGACTTCTGTGAAAATGCAGATCCACAAACTTCACAAGAATATGGTTTCTCTCCAGTGTGTGTACGCATATGTCTGACCAAATGTAGCTCCCGTGAAAATGTAGATCCACAAACTTCACAAGAATAAGGTTTCTCTCCAGTGTGTGTACGCATATGCCTAACTAAATTTGATTTCAGTGAAAATGCAGATCCACAAACTTCACAAGAATATGGTTTTTCTCCAGTGTGCGTACGCATATGATTATCCAAATGCAACTGCCGTAAAAATGTACATCCACAAACTTCACAAGAATAAGGTTTCTCTCCAGTGTGTGTACGCATATGTCTGACCAAATGTAACTCCTGTGAAAATGTAGATCCACAAACATCACAAATGTGAGGTTTCTCTCCATTGTGTGTATGCATATGATTGTCCAAATATAGCTTTCGTGAAAATGTAGATCCACAAACTTCACAAGAGTATGGTTTCTCTCCAGTGTGTGTACGGATATGAGTGACCAAATGTAGCTCCTGTGAAAATGTTGACCCGCAAACTTCACAAGAATATGGCTTCTCTCCAGTGTGTGTACGCATATGTCGAACTAAATGTGGCTTTTGCGAAAATGCAGATCCACAAACTTCACAAGAATATGGTTTCTCTCCAGTGTGTGTACGCATATGCCTGACCATACTTAACTTGCGTGCAAATGAAGAGCCACAAACTTCACAAGAATATGGTTTTTCTCCAGTGTGTGTACGCATATGATTGACTAAATGTAGTTCCCGTGAAAATGTAGATCCACAAACTTCACAAGAGTAAGGTTTCATTCCAGTGTGTGTACGCATATGTCTAACTAAATGTGACTTCTGTGAAAATGCAGATCCACAAACCTCACAAACATATTGTTTCTCTGTAATATGTGTCCCCATCTGGCCAATTAAGTCCAACTTAACACCAGCCAAACATCTGTGAAGAAAAAAGGATAAATGATATATTAATAGGCACATTGAATAATATATGAAAGCAGTCAATATTATGAGACATACTTGTAATTATTATTTCAATAATGCAGAAGTAGCCACCACCATAGAAGATCAAACATTTTGCAGTGAAACAAGATTGCTTCATCATCATGCCATATCTTATGAAATTTATGTGATTACAATCAGAACATTGTCAATTCAGAATTCCAATATGGACCTTAAAAATATCTATCGATTTTTTATTTTTTTCACATGATGCATTAATAAATAATTTTCTGTTGATTCAGAAAATAAATGTGCACTAAGATAGTGTTTCTGCCCACTGTATATTCACATGATGCACCAAAACTGATTTCTCTGAAAATACATATCAGCAAACATCACAAGAATATTTTTTCTCTCCAGTGTGTATACACAGATGGCTAAAAAAATATCAGTTCAACGAAAATGGAGATCCACAAAATTCATGAAATTATAATTTTTCTCTAATGTGCACAATTATGATTGACCAAATTTGGCTTCCATGAAAATGCAGATCCACAAACTTTGCAGGAGTATGGTTTCTCTCCAGTGTGTGTATGCATATGGTTGACCATATTTGACTTGGGTGAAAATGCAGATCCAGAAACTTCATAAGAGTATGGTTTCTCTCCAGTGTGTGTAGGCATATGTGTCACTAAATAAATAATATATGACAGCATTCTATATTATGAGCAACACATGTAATTATTATTTCAATAATGCAGCAACAGCCACCACCAGTGAAGAAACATTTTGCAGTGAAACAAGATTGCTTCACCATCACATCATATCTTAGGAAATGTACACAATTGAAATCAGAATTCAAATGTAGATTTTGAAAAATATCTTTTGTTTTTTAGACATTGTCTTGGACTAATGTCACTGGAAACATGATCGAGTCCATAGCCGGCATCACTTGATGTGAGATTATATGATGTAGCTATCTCTGCCCAATAAAAACAAACTATCATTTACATCAGAGTCTAGATGAGATGATCCTTTGCTAAAACACCCTACATGGGTCGGTCAGCAATGGCACAAACCCAAGAGATAAAAGTTGATCTGGGAAAGCAACCGAAGTATTTGTTAAACTAATAATTAACAACTGGAATATAAAACCCATAGTATAAATGAAATAATTTTCATATTTTTCTGATCGAATTAATTATATATTACTGGTAAAATGTTTTTATTTAAACTGAGGAAATTATAAATAATTGTGAAAAATGTGATGAGAAGACTTATTTCAACTACAAATATTTTAATAACTTTATGTATATTGATACAAAATTAGAAGCAAAAACAATTGAAATATTTACAGTGTAAAATGTCAAACCCCAACTTTCAAGGTGAGTGGAATATGATGGCTCCAAAACAGACCAACCTTTGTGATCAAGTTCATTCACTTACTGCAAGATCATCTGTTGCAAGTATCTCTACCCACTAAAAACAAACCATTATTTTCATATATATATATATATATATATATATATATATATATATAAAAACAAATGTTTAGAGGTACAAAATTTATATATAATTTTAAAAACAAGGAATGTATTGATTTTAATTTTAAAAGTCTCTAAGGCCCTTTCAACCAACATCAGGAGGTAATCGTTGGATAATTAATTAACGAAAAGAATAGTAATGACAACAAAGAGCAAAAAGGGGGAACACACTAAAATAACAAACAAGTGTATATACTTGTAACGAGGGAAGGGGAAATAACGTGTAAATAAATAAGCGAGGGACAGTTAAAATAAAGTATCCCCCAACAGATACACATATATTTGGTTGGATTGATGAGAGTTTGTGACCCTGGGTTTCACACTTTTGTGAGCGTCAAACGTGAAACCCAGAGTCACAAACTCATATCAATCCAACCATATATATATATATATATTTTCATGTGCGTATTATATATTAAGAAACGGATAACTTTAAGGGTTCATGGGATTATAATTTATTTTCTTAGGACCGGGATTCAGGTTCTAATTCATCAGATCATTTTCTTAATTAATATTTACTGTGTTTTTATATTGAGCTGTCTGGATTACACCCTCCTTGGAATGATCCATATGAATTACCAAAGAACCTCCTGTATATATATATATATATATATTTTTTCATGTCATCATTTTTCATCTTTAAAATGATCCAGCATTGAAATAGTAACATGGAAGTTTTTAACTGTAAAAACAAAGTAAAATGCAATGACACATCCGGTTTTCTTTATCTAGCAGCATTATCCTCTCAAACAAGGTGATAATGTTTACTAGGATGCAGGGAGCAAAAGATTGGTTGACTGTTTTTGTTTAGTGGCATAATCTATTGGTTATTTAATTTCCCAAATTGTGATATCTTGTGCGTATTCATATTTTTTTTTTCAGAGAATATTAGTTTTAGTGAAAGAAGACTTAATAATTAACCAATAGCTGGTGGGAAAAGAGGTGGATTCTTACTTTTATCAAAAGTATTTATGCGTAAATATAATGAACTCAACTGGAATTGGAACTTGGCTCTCCGATTAACAATTCTGAGCAGTTATCCTTTACACCACCTGCACATCCAAGCTGACAGCACTAGATATTATTTTCAAGTGGTCACTCATCTAAGTACTGACCAAGATCAGCATTGCTTGACTTCTGTGATCACATGGGAGCTAGGAATCAAAGAGAATGGAAAGACTTTAGTGTGGAAAGGGCAATTAAGGAACAGGGTTTACAAAGACAGAAGATGGCGATTGATATTGCATTTAAATTTTTGAAGATTGCAAATGTGACAGGAAAGCAAGAAATTGGGAGTTCCACAGGTAAGAAGTGCAAGAAAAGAAACTGGTAGAATAGAAGTGGTAGTTGCAATCTAGCTATTTCAACAGCAAAATAGTGGGACCTAGTTGTCAATTTAATAGTACACTTAAATTCATACAGTTTAGGCACTCAGGGGAAGAAAGCTCCCCAGAACAGTTTCCATGAAAGACTTAGGGAAACCACCTCACATCATTAAAAAAGTGAAAATAATCGACATTTTTAGTTTGAAGTCTAAGATGTCTTTTCATTTTACTTAGAACCATTGCTTCATTAGACAGCGTTTGGCCGCAAACAACACATAGCGGAGAAGAAATCTGTGTATTTCCAGTCCAGTGAAATCCAAATTTCAAGTAATCATCACTATACAACCGGTGAACTTTTGTTTTTTTAAATGATGTAGAATTATTCTTGTCACCATCGCCTTTTCTTTTCAGAAACTTGTCCATAATTAAGGGTAAATTGAATCTAAAATTGAAAAAAATAAATCTAAAAGAATTTTTATTATATTTGTTTTTTGTTTGTCTTCCTAAAACTTTAATTTACAACGCCTAAATATTTAATAAAAATATCTACAAAGAATCTGTAAATATTGTGAACGCGATATATAGATGATATAAACTGGTGATAAAACAATACCTAAATTTTTAACGATTCCGATTCCTAACCAATATTACTTAATCATGATGACACCGATCAATTACATTTAAGAAATTGAATGTCTTTATTAAACAAAATGAAATTAAATGGCTTCCAGGTATCATCTATTCACGGCACACCCGTAATCATTCCATGGCACACAGGTTGGGAACCACTGCATTAGAGACACTTCTTTGATGCTTCTGATATGTATTTAAAAATTCTTGATAAAATACAAAGAAGAATCTGAAAAATTATTGGTCCTGATCTGGCATCTTGGCTTCAGTCCCTTTCCCACCTCAGTGACATAGCTTCTCTGTGCCTTTTCTATAAATATTTTCATGATAATTCTTCTACTGAACTTTCCTCTGTGGCACCTAGACTTGATAAGTTTCAACACAATACTAGATTAGCAGCAAGGTCTCGTCATTTTACAGCTGAAATGGCTAGATTGTATGCTAACAGATTCTTCTAACACATTTTTAACTTGTGGAGCTCTCTTCTGGCTTCATGCTTTCCAGTCCACTTGATGATGATGATGATGACGATGATGGAAGGTAAAAATGGTTCTCACAGATGATTAAAAAAATAGTTACCTTTTGGAGGTGTTAAAATTAACAAGCTACTATTTGTCCCATTGAACAGGTAGGTAATTTTTTTTATTAGATCAGCTGCCAATTTGACCTTATTGAAGCGATCAGATTTACTATTAAAACAGGAGTAAATTGACATCTTTTCCACTTTTCTCATCTCTACAAATGTAAAATGTGGATCTGGTACAACAGGCACATCAAACAATTTGATATGGTCTACATTCGCAGCTTTAACTCTAAACTTGGGGTCAAGTTGCAGGATCGCATAACTGACCTTGAAATTGTGGCCTGTGCAGATTTGACTTGCATAAAAGAAACTCTGAAATGCATTATACTTATTTCAATAGTGAAGATTATATTAAGATGAAAAATTATATTAACAACACATTTCGACAGAAGTGTATGCTCTCATTGGCTCCCTCAGTTTAAAGTGAAAAATACAAAAGAGAAACAAATGATTTGCTCACAGCCAAAAGATGAACATTTTAGGAGGTTCCAGTCATTAGGATACAACCCTTAAAATACATGATTTTTTAAGAAGGATGTCATGTATAAAAAATGCCAACACCAACCGAAGAAAAGGTCTTGTTCTATTGTCTGGTCTTCTGTGCTGACATCACTATATCTATATGTAGAACAAACTCAGAGAAATACTTTTATTAGTTTTATGATCGTTTGAGTTTTCTTGGCTCAGATTCATTTGTTTTGTAATAATTTACAAAAAAAAAAAAAATAAATAAATAAATAATGGTGTATGGTTGTGCTACTCCAAAATACAAAGGAAATTATAAAAATGAGCCGAAAGTGGATCTATTTTCATTTTGAAAAGATAAGGATTTATCAGTTGCATATGTGCTATCAAAAGGGGGAAACGTTATACCAAATAAAAATAGACAAGTGAATAATTTCATATTTGTAAAGAGCATTAAAACTTAATGATTGAATTCATTTCATGACTTTATAATTCACGATACATGGAAGCAAAATGAGGCGGACTGCACTGTAAAGATTTATTGAATTCTATGGATGTAAAGCTTGTCATTTTTTAGTCAAATTTTCAATACAAATACTTAAAGGAAATTTTCATAATTTCTAGTAAAAATTTAAAAACAAATCATTGAATTTTTTTATTTGTAAAAAATATTTCCATAAAAATGTCCACAAATATGCATGTGTAAACTTAAAATTTGCTTATGTTCACATGATTTTGCCTATGTTTTTTGTATTTCTAACTAAATGGTTTTGAATTTTGTTACTGTATTTTAGAATACCTACAAAACTCATTATCAATTTAATTAAATTTTCCCCAAGACATCTGGAACTTTCACTCAAGTTGTTGATCTTGTAGTTTTCTTTACCGTCTTAGATTTTGACAAGCATTTTAAAATAGGGTGTGACTGCACTTTTAATTCACTTTTTTAGTTATGTGAACTGCACTTTTGACATGAGGACATAAAGCAAGAAACATCAGCATTCAGTAAGAAAACTGGTACCACAGTTATTAGTCTTAGCCTTAAGAAATCAATTCTTTAGGCAAGGCACATCCACTTACATGCTGAAAAAAACGAATAGCATGATAAAAAAGGCCCCAAACTTAATAAAACAGTTTTATCATCAAAATGTTTATGTTATTATTAAGAGGAAAGACAAAGGTATTTTTAACTATTTAAAAATTTTTTAAAAACCTTCCTAACATGTTTGTAATATTGTTTAAAAAGCCTGTGTTTTTTTTGTTCGTTTTTTTTACATCAGTGATGTAAGTAATTTTTACAATGAAGTGTTTTTATGCTTTTTTTCCAGTGAAAAACACATTGACTTGGAAATTCTTGCAAAAATCAAATAATTGGTGGATTTTACGAAAACTTTCAGAAATTATTCACATATGAATGAAATTATTTTTGAATTTTTTATTTTTAGAAAATCTTGGTAAAAAATTTCTTTTTTTTTTTTTACATACCCCACTTAATTTCATGAAAATTCAAGAAATTAAATTGTATGTTCAGACTTTTTTTTTAGTAGTTAAAAGTAGGATTCCTCAGAGAATGTAAATCTCAAATTTTTTTTTTTTAAATTTTGCTTGGTTTTGGAAAATCTGCTCTGAATGGTAAACTAAAAAACTATAATATTATTTAATTAGAAAAGCTTTTAATTGCTTTTGTAAATAAGTTATAATAAGGACACTAATTTCTTAAGAAAAAAATGTTTTCGATGAATAATGAATTTTTACAAGAACTTTTTTCATTTTTTAAAATTTTAATCATAATAATTTATTATAATTTAAAAATTGTTTAAAATTCAGCATTCACATATTTCTTTTAGGTGATATTGTAATTAAGTGGAAACTTCATTTATAAATCAAAAACTGAAAAGCTTAATGTAAGTCATTTTGAACCAATATATTTTAAATAACATTTTATTTGTTTTTTACTGTAAGCATTCATATTTTCCATCTATGGTAGCCTGTATATGACATTATTATAGAAAGAGCACATGTTCTAAGAGTTGTTCTCCCTTTACAGAGAAATTCATTTGTCTCGAATTTGTTATTCATTACTTACATTTCATGAAATACTCACTGGGTTCATAGTTGAACGTACAATCAAACAGATTTGGACAACTGATGGTGTCAACTGTGAATACGCTGGCTACATCAGTAATTTTGCAAATTCATTTTATATGATTCCATATCTTAATAATGTAGCTGACTGCTATCAGTTGAACAAATATGAAGTTGGCGCAGACTATGTTATGCAGGACTTGCATTTTGAAAGTCAGCCCAGCAATGATGAAGATTGAAGATAAAGTAGAAGACAAAAATAGAGCCACAAAATATTCCTGGAAGTCTTTTTCCTGTTACACATGATAACAATTTCTTTTAAATATTGTTTATTGGGTTAAAATAAAAGTTTAAACAATTATGTAATTAATAATAAAATTTAAATTACTATAAAAACTTAAAAAAAATAACTATCAAGATAACAGTTAATAATAAAGAATAAAATAAAAAATATATATATTAAGAAATATAAATTAATAATAAATAAAATACCTTAACATTTCATAAATTACTGATTTTTACCTCCGTCATGTTATTTCATTTCAATTATTAAATCCAAGAAAATTTCAGATTTTAAATTTACTATTTTTTCATAAAGCATCTTCAAACAGAACTAAAAGTCAATAAAATATTAGATAATTGCAGAAAATATGCTAATCTGTAAAAATTATTAGATAGTTAAAAAAAAAGTGTACACTTAAATTTATGTCAATTGTGGTCATCCATCGTCAACACCTCATAACTTTAAGTAATATTTATTTCAAATCAGATGAATTTAACTTTAAATTTGATCATTTTACTCAAACAACATGACATACACATTATATATATATATATATATATATATATATATATATATATATATATATATCAAAGACATTTTTTATGTTTAACGTTCTTTTTATAGATACAAGTATTTAAGTAAATGCTCTGTTTATAATAAACAGTATTAAATAACATTTACCGGCCTGAATGTCTGAGAAATTTTCATAGAAAATATTCGTCCTTGGACAGGATTCGAACCTGCATCCTATACGGAACCATCATTTACGCTGATATAGGATGCAGGTTCGAATCCTGTCCAAGGACGAATATTTTCTATGAAAATTTCTCAGACATTCAAGCCTGTAAATGTTATTTAATACTGTTTATTATAAACAGAGCATTTACTTAAATACTTGTATCTATAAAAAGAACATTAAACATAAAAAATGTCTTTAATAAATAAAATTGTCAGACTTTGTCCATTTCTTAATGTATGACGTCATTTGTTTACATTTGATACGCCATGAGCAGTTATGAATGTACGAGATTCATGGAAGATTGAAGTTTATAAGCAGTAAATTCGAACTTGCCTACCGAACGATCCTTGGTGGCCAAGCGGTTAGGCACGTCAGCGTAAATGACGGTTCCATATAGGATGCAGGTTTGAATCCTGTCCAAGGAGGAATATTTTCTATGAAAATTTCTCAGATATTCAGGCTGGTAAATGTTATTTAATACTGTTTATTATAAAAAGAGCATTTACTTAAATACTTGTATCTATAAAAAGAACATTAAACATAAAAAATGTCTTTAATAAATAAAATTGTCAGACTTTGTCCATTTCTTAATATATATATATATATATATATATATATATATATATATATATATTCTGGTAGACACTATTTACATTATTCAGACTATTGTCCTCATCTTTGTCACCATATTACGTTCTGGTTGTTGTACGCTCCGGCCTTCTTCATGTGGTTGGAATGTTGAACTGTCAATTGTGGTCATCCATACTTGCTGTCAACACCTCATAACTTTCAGTAATATTTATTTCAAATCAGATGAATTTAACTTTAAATTTGATCATTTTACTCAAACAACTTTTTATATATATGTGCCATATGTCCTCGAGGACACATGGCACAGTGGATAAAGCCATTGGTTAGATCCAGTGACAGGACCCAAAGAGTGTGAGTTCAATACCCGGTTAAGACAGTGGAGAACTTTCAGAGGGGAATTAACAGGTGATAACTGATAACTGACATCCATTAAACATGGGACGTGGAACTAGGACAGTCTACCCCAGTGAGCGAAATAAAGGGTTCAGTTCGACATTCCAGCCACCTGAAGAAGGCTGCAGCATTCAACAGCCGGAACATAATACCTTATTACAGAAATATTGACAGATACTGATATTCTAATAGTTTCTTTAAAACTGATAATTTTGTTTTGTTTACATACAAATTTCTTAAAAAGTGAGAAAATAGGTGCTTGTAAGATTTTTTGCAAGCATGCATTCCAATCTATACAATTTCTATTTTAAATACACCAGATTATTTTACTTACTGAAAATAGTAAATTTAATCATTTATTTTTCAATTGAAGCTAAAATAGGTACCTCCATGAGATCGCTAAAGAAAGAACATAGCATGATAAAAAAGATGCCAAACTTGATGAAAGTAAAATTTTATCGTCTAAATGTTTATGTTATTATTAAGAGGAAAAATCAAAGTTTATTTTAATTATTTTTTTAAATTTTTCCTTCTTTTTAGAACATTCCGAATTTTGATTTAAAAATCCTTGTTTCTCTTTGCATCACCGGAACTAGTAAAATAACTCAATTTTTAGCATGTTTTTTTGTATGACACACATTAATTTGGAAAATCTTACAAAAATAAAAATAATTGTCAGATGTTAATGAAACTTTCAGAAACTATTCAGAGATGATCAAAATTATTATAAGTATGTTTATTTTTTATCAAAGTCATGGCAGAAATAATTTTTTTTATATTTATTACCCCACCGATAACTAATTTTATGAAAACTCAAGAAATTCGATCGAGTCCACTTTAGTAATTGCAATAGTTAAAAGCACAAGGCTTTGAGGAATGCAAATCATGTTTTTTTTTGTTTTTAACTGAACCTCCCTACCTGAAAATCAGCTCTGAATTGTATTAGGTTGGTGCAAAAATAATATCGTTTTTTAGGTAGTTTTTAACGTCAAAAAACGATATTATTTTTGCACCAACCTAACAACTTACAAAACTCAATAAAACAAAGATATTATTTAATTTCTAATAATGCTTTTATTTGGTTTTAGTTGTTTTTATGAATATGGGCAATATTTTCTGAAAGCAAATTTTTTTTCAATGAAAAATGAATTTTTAATACAATTATTTATTTCTTTAATTACAATAAATTTAAGTTGTTATAATATTATAAAATTAGTTAAAAGCTGCATCCACTTTTGTAAGTGTCCTTATGAGATAGATCTTTTTTTTTTTTTTAGCGCGTTGTAAATTGTATTGTTTTGACAAATCAGAAGACCCGTAGTAATTAAGAAATGTAATTTTGTGTTTATAATCAGGCTGTCATTATAAAGTATGGAAGACCAACCAGAATACAATTAAGTTGCGTTATTTGAGTTAAGCATTGTTCTCCATTGTTAAGGCCTTTACTTTTGCGAAACACATGTGGAGAAGTTAATTTGATTTTTCAATTTCAACTGAGAAGGGTACCTACAAGTATCAGTATCATCTTATGAAATTTATATGATCTTATTTTTATATTAATCTCAGTTATGACATTTTTCCATAAATGAAATATCAAAATTAATAATAAAATGAATGGAAAGACAAATAACACAGTAAGATGTAGTAAATGTACATAAAATTATAGTTTTTTATGTACACTTCTGATAAAATTTCATAAGAAAGGTACCTATAAATTAATTAGATACCTTTTTCTTATGAAATTTAATCTCACTCATTTCATTTTTCTCTGTCAATATGTCATTCATCACCTGTCAAGTGACGCGAAAGATTATGACCTGCTTTGTTTTATTTTCAAACTACATCTTTTCGGTGCAGAAGCTAAGATAAGCTTGGTTCAAAATATTTTAAATAAACATTATAATTTCTGATTTTCTTAAAATAAGTTTTCAAAAATGATAATTGATTTTTAAAAGACTTTCTAACTGATATTTTCATTTTTTTTATAAAATGGAAAAAAAAGGTGCCATAAAAATGATTATCTGTCAATTTTGCTGACCCCCCCAAAAAAAACAAGATTTTTAACGAAAATTTCGGACGTGCTAGGAACGATTAAAAAATGTAAAAAAAAAAAAAAAAAAAATACCCCCAAAATACTTTCCTCTTAATAATATGAACTTTTTTTTTTAGACGATGAAATTTTTTTTTTCGTCAAGTTTGGCGTCTTTTTCATCATACTGTCCTCTTTTTTTTTTTTTTTTTTTTTTTTAGCGATCTCGTGTAGGTACCTAAGAAAAAGATAGCTTAAAGAATGATTTTTCATTTTTAAAATCATTTTAAAAATGAAAAATCATTCTTTAAGCTATCTTTTTCTTTTAATAAAATGTCATTCTTAAAAAGAGGTATCGAAACTGAGAAAACAAAACAAAAAAATGTGACAGAATTTCTTTCAAAGACAAATTATTAAATTTCATGCGTTTTTCGAAGGCCTTTAGAAAGTCCGTCATGTTTCGTCTAAACAGAAATGTAAATTCAAAGAAGGAATTTAATAAATTATTAAAATGTGTTTTTCGATGTTTTTAAGGAAGTCTATAATGGTTTGTGTAACTTTCACTTACCTTTTTCACGTTATCTCAAACTTAAACCTTTTCATAGAAAAAACAAACAGGATTCAAGTTGCTGTTGTTATTGGACATGATATTTCTTTCTCTAGAGATCAACAATATATTCTGTAATCTATAAAACTTCCTATTTTTTAAAGAAATTGTAATTAAGAAAGATTAAGTATTTAAAAATAGAACGCACAAGAGTAAAAGTTTTAAAACAAACAACTAAAGAGAAGAAAAATGTAATTGCCAGAAACGGTGTACAAGAAGACTTTGTTCCTTGCTCAAAAATAATTTGGGTGAACAAAATATGTTACATTTACAACATTGTATCGCCAACTCAATTTGTTTTTTAAATTCATAATAATTATTTAGAATAATTAAAAAAAAAATTAGTCGCAGTTAGATACTTTTTAATACCAAACTGGTTTAAAAATAAAAGCAATTTAAACTCAAAATTACTGTTTAACTAAAAAAAACAAAAAAAAAAAAACACGATTTGTCTTTTTAAAAATAAAAAAGAAAGTATATAAGTTTCCTAAAATCATATATAATAAAAATATTTTGAAACTATATTTTTAAAAATACCAATGCCTTGCTAGATTATTGCACCGATGGTAATGTTTTTTAACAAAAAGAAGCAAAACAAGGGTTAATTTACATTTACAATTTCTACACAAGGCATAAAAATATTTTCATTAAGTTTTAAAAACTAAAAAAAAGGCAAACATTAATTTTACAAAATCCATTTTTATTTTTTTAGGTATCTCTCTACGACATCGCTAAAAATCAGGATACCTAATAAAAACAGTCCAAACATACTTTTTTTTTTTAACTTTTATCGACAAAATTTTTGTTTTTATTAAGACTAAGAGAAAGGATCAACAAAATAGTTTTTAAAATTATTTCATTAAATTTTTTACTCCTTTTTAGAACATTCGAAAATTTGATTAAAAAAAAAATGTTTTTCTTGCGCTGGGGCGATTTTAGTTTTCTTTTAGTAATTTTGGCTTCTTTTTTGCAATGACAGACATTCATTTGGAAATTCTTGCAAAAATCAAATAACCGTTGAATTTGAATTAAATTGTCAGGACTTATTCACAAATGAAAATTATTTTTGAAATTTTTTTATTTGAAAAACTTGTTAAAAATAATTTCTTTTTTATGTTTCACCCCCTTAGTTAATTTTATGAAATCGATAAATTTTGGTTTTGTTTCCCGAGTGCTAAAAAATAAAAATCCCTTAAACTTTTTTCCCAAATCGTCATAATTCCGTGCAAATGTACATGCTGAACTCGAATTAACAATTATTAAATTATGAAGAAACCTTCATAATTTTGGAGTTATCGACAAGAAGAAATCGGACTTCTTGTTGGTCATTCGTCCCCCATTACTGCCATCATGATTAGTAATTAATTAGTATTACCTACGCAGGCGTAATCAGAAAAATTGGCCTATTTACTTCTTTTACAGACTTTCCTTGCAGAAAATCACTACGCACTACTGTAAAGAAATGTAAATTTTTTTTTTTTTTTTTGCTATTCAAAACGGAAAAAAAAGGTTCTGTTATATTATTTAATTTGTTTTTGTTATAAATAAAACTACACTTACCAAAAAAAAAAAAAATTTCGTTGGGAATCAAACACTTCTACTGTGTTCTTAGCCTCTGTCCAGGAGGAGGCCCACGATGTATATGGCGGGCTGAGTGAAGTTTGACTGCAAGGAAGATGGACCTAGGGAGAGTGACCAAGAAATTCGCGGAATTTGTCGTAGGAAAAACTAAACACAAGAAGCCTACGAGTTTTACAAATTTCATCTGCGAAAGCAAGAAGCACTAGAAAGCATCTACAGCCATTATAGCTGCTCTACAATAACTTGAAAAGAATTGCAATATCGGACAGCTACAAGATAGGCTTAGGACCAAGTCATTGTTGGGTTAGAGACGACGCCGTCAGAGAGAAGCTGCCGTAAGATAAAGAGCTTGCTCTAAACAAGCGCCTACATTTCCTGTTGTGCCGATGTGGCAGACTCTCACATTAACCGGCTTACAAAGAGAAACTGTAAAATTAATTTCTCCAAAAAGCGACCAAAGTCGAAAACGATGCTCAACAAATGTACACGTTGCGGAAAATTTCCTTTCAATAAATGATAGGAATGACTACCCAGGAAAAGAAGCACACTTTAGAGAATTTGTTTTCAGAAGGGACGCTACACATTTGTTTGCAAGAACGACAGGGCGAAAGTGAGAGAAATACATGAGGAAGATGGGACTTTACGTTTTCTAGGTTCAGTCACTACGGAAAATATATATGCAGTCAGCAAGGACCACACCCCAAATTGGCAGGCTACGGTCAAGGTCATCACTAAAGTCTGTACCAAAAGTTTTGGTATTGATGGTTTTGGTCCAAAACCATCAATTTTAGGCGAGATACAGGAGCAGATGTGACTGTAGTTTCGGACTGGTATTTCAGGAAAATACCAAACTCATCCAACCAACGAGCAAAAGACTGAACCTGGGCATCACGAAATCAAATGCAAGTCATTGGATGTATGGAGGCCAATTTGGCCACGGAAAAAACAGCTCACAACAAGACCTGTATATAGTGTAGAGAGGCTGAAAGAACCACTAGTGGGAGGACCAGCCATCAAAGCCATTGTTGAACGCAGTTAATACAGTCAGAAGCGAAAGGCATTACAAGGAAGAGTTCCCAGAACTGTTCATAGGCCTGGAAACTGAAACATAGGGACATAAATCCTTCAAGTGAAGTCGGCAAAGGAACTGGTGTTCCCCAATAGTTGCTGTCCAAAAAAGTAACAGTAAAGTCAGATTGTGCGTCGACTTTATCAAGCTAAAATAAATGAAAGCGTGAAAAAAAGGAAGAAATTTTCTGTAACCACCAGAAATCAACTACTGGCCAAATTCGACGAAGCCACAATAATATTTAGCAGGCTCGATTGCAACAGCGGTTTTTTTTTAATACTAAATCGTTCCCCACGAAAACTCATAAGAACTTATCACATTTATAACGCCATATACAGGAAAACAGCTTCCATTTGGGATAAGTTCCGGGTCTGACATTTTTCATAGTGAGATGACAGTCACACACATTTTGACTGGGATACTAGAGGTCATAGGCGATGTCCTAAGCGAACGAAACCAGCAGTAGCATGACCAGCGGTTAAAAGCGGTACTTCAGAGAATGAAGGCAACCGGAGACACACTTGTTGCAGAGTTAGGAAGATTATTGATTTAAAAATAAAATTCAGAGAGATTGCATCTTTTGGAACTTTTTTACGTATTCCTTTATTTGTGTGCTCTAAGGAAAGTTTCACTACTTCCGTTTAAAACTAAAAGGTATTGTACATAATAATTTCTGTGACAGAGAATATTACACGAAACTGTCTTTTGGTTTGGAACATTTCAGTCAATATAAGATTCGATGTTTTGATTTGTTTCTTTTTGGCAGTCAATTTTAAATTGTAAAATACTGTTCTTTTAAAACAAAAATCAGTAAATTTTCGCTCGCAAGAATATTTTTCTAAAACGAAGAAAGTTGTCTACCTTTAACTGTGAATAGTTTCGCAGCGAAGTTTCCTTTTTTTATACTCGTTACAATTACACCGCATATTAAGAAATAAAATTTAAAATAATAAATTCGGAAATGAATGAATTTAACATATGTTGTGAGCTTGGTATGCGAACTTGCAAGATGATAAATTTTGTTATTGAAATAGAATTATCACTTGATATATTTTTTCTTTGTTAATGTGTCAGGTATTTTTTAGAAAAGGTTGTAATTTGAAATTGAATGAATTTCTGAGAAATAAAGGGTTTTTTCGTACATTTCTTGTCGTGCAGTTTTTACAAGAGTAGATGCAGCTTCTTTTTGTAGCGAGCGTTGAAATTTCTGATGCAGTATTTGAGAAAAGTTTGTTTGGTTTCAGTCACTGTATTCGGCTGCGATTCTCACGAAAACTTTCAGGTTTCCTATTAAAAAAAAACTACTAAGACATATCACTATATTAATTGAACTATTAGTTCATGCCATGAAAAACACTTGTAAAAATAAGAATTCGTGAATTTACCATATTACAAATTTCATATATAAATTCTCACTTGAAATGTTAAACTTTAGCGTTGCGACTAGCACGTTCCGAAATTGTACAACCGTCAATAGCACATTCTTTAAAAAAACATCATTCGGTCTACAAAAAATTATTTCGTCTTCAAGTTTTAACTTTAAAGGAAAAAATTAAACAGCCTGAAGATCAAGGAATGATTCTTCGAAAGTACTTGCTTAATTTAAAAAAAATATACACTTAAGAAACATCTGACAACAGTTTTATAAATAAGGATCACATCATTCAATGGATTATCATTAACAGTAACACTAGTAATGCATACATTATGTTTCTACTAGCGAAGTGATTTCTCCATTAATCGCATTATTGCTGATTATGATTATTTCTTGATATATAAAATATATGCTGCCTAATTTAATATCTTTATATATATATATATATATATATATATGAAGAAAAATACACGGAAAAAACATAAAAATCCTTATATGCAATTATGCTGTTTTAATGACAATGTTAATATATTATACATTAACATTAAAAGAGCATAATTGCATATAAGGATTTTTATTTGTTTTTTCCGTATATTTTTCTTCATGCTGTCGGATCTATATCCATATATTTGCTTACATATATATATATATATATATATATATATATATAATCGGTCTTGTTGGTTTTCTTTACACTTCTTTATGGTGGATTCAACCTCTGAGTCCACCATGTTCTTGTAGTGGACCTCCTAGCAGGAATAAATGCACGTGATCCTAATTCAACAACACGTAAACCACCGACCCGCTACAAGCAATCCACTACTACGATGATATATTGCTCTCTTCGTCCTTTTTTACTAAAATCCGGTCGGTAACATTACAAAGATCTAACAATATATGTTATTAAAATAAGAAAAACAACGAAAAATGAAAAATTTTTCTCGCTGGAATATCCACTCAACTCATTGGATAAGTAAGTTGCTCCAGCTTGATAGGGTTTCGTACCTCATACTTCATCCCTTCTTAGTCTAATTTCATGAGACAACCCTTGCAAAGAAGGCTACAATCCTAAATAAGAATTAAGTGAAAGTGGCAAAACCTACAGAAAAGTAGCATCACAAAGTCATCGAGAGACAAAAAGCGACATTATGCTTTGGTCACTTTATTGAAACTTGAAAGTATCAAATAAAATTTTGGAAAAAAAGTCACATTCGGAAAATTTTCCTTTCAGAAATGACAACTTGTCCGACATGATGGGAAAATTAAAGGATAAAACAAAAAGATGAAACTTTGAAACCCGCATTTAAAACCACTTTATTTTTGTTTGAAGCTAACTTCATAAAACTTGGTTCCTAAGTACCGTAAATTGTTGGGAGACAGTAGGTAAATGGATGTTAGTGACTTCCTCCTTTGATGCCTGTCGGGCGGAGTGATGAAAAGCAAACCTGGTAAGAAATTAAAATGGCAGGTAAAATATGATTGATAGAAAAAAAAAATTCCATTACAAAATCACGATTTCTGTTTCAAGTAGGCCATTAATTACGTTTTTCCGTTTTCACGGATAATTAGCCACACTACATTTTTTATTTTTTAAATCTTTGTACCTCCATTAATTTTCGATGCCTAATGTTTAGAATTAATTTTTATCAGTGAAAAAACCTTCTTGAAGCTTTCATTTTAGCTTTAATCAGCTTGTTGGGCATGCGCAGAATGAACTAAGATTTTTGCTATGGTGTTTTAGTAGAATATATCTGAAGGAATTTTTTTTTGTCAGGTTCCGTGATCTTCTCTTGCATCCACAACAATAAATAATACTTGATATAAAAACAAGGCAAAATGCAATTCAAACAAACAAATGCATTTATATACAATACAAATGTAGTGCCACGCCTACATTTTCTCCAATTCTAATTGGTCAATAAATACATACTTAAAAATAACAGGACAACTTATCTATCGAATTCCACCATAGTAAATTTGTTCCTACACTTTGTTCAAAACAAGCTTTGCTACAAAATCGCTGATTGGTCCATTTTCCACCCAATAGGATATTTTTCACGTATATTCAAAAATGTACTAAGCGTCTCTTTTTGGGGCCACTCCAGATAGTATAAATATTGGATGCATTCCAAAAAACCAGTAGTAGTAATTTCAGAACCACAGTCGAGGTACCCAGAGACAATAGTTCTCATTTACTCGCTTGTGTATTTTCATCCTACTCACTCCGCACGTATATACACACTACAGAACTTTATGTGACATACCACCAGTTCTCAGTGGACACACCAAGTTAAATCAACTTTGTAAGTTGCAACTACTGAACAATTTTCTGAAAGAAATATTCTGTTTTCAACACTGAACTCTGAACATTTTTCTCAGACAAATCTTCTATACGACATTTCCTTACAGTCAAGGGGAAGCTACTTTTTTCTCCCTTTTTCACTCATATTGCAACTACTTTGTATTATTGTTGAATTTTTAATATACATATTTCTTCATTAAACAAAATTGGTTCTCATTGTTCTTTTTCCTTGATGTTTTAAGTATTATTAGTATTATGTATGAATGTCGATTACCTTCTCAACACGCAGCCGTATTATCTATTTAACCCATTCAACATTGGTGACCACAACACTCGAGATGCAGTACATTCTATAATTGATCAACCCGACGTACTAATCAACACTTAACACAAATATTATGTACAAAAATAAAATATATTTACAAGATATTATTGTGTTGGTATGTTTGTCGGTGAATGGAGATTTTTGTTTGTTTTTTTTTTTTTTTTTTTTTTTTTTGTTATTTTGTTTTTTTTGTGTCTTGGTGTATTTGTATTTAGTCTATAAGAATTCGCAATTTTAGTGTTTAGAATATCGTTATTATGTTTTTTAGAATTGAGTCATTCAGAAGTAGTCTACCCTTAACTGTAAATATTAAGTGATGTTCGATAAAAGTATTAATTGTAGTGAGCGTTAATAATTCACTTTGAATAAGTAAAGTCTTGCAAATTGATGTCCACAGAGTAATCTTCGAGTCGAGTTTGTGGGTGAGTCAGTTGTGGTTTCGTTTGAGCAGGAAAATTATAACTGCAAGTTACGTGGATTAGATTAGCGCTTCTCTGTGTTTGCTGGACTGACTAAGTGACTATATTTAGTCACACCCCCCCCCCTCGTGGGCATCATGTGGCACAAGGCCGGTTTAAAGTAGGATCTCCAAGCCCGTGGGCTCGGCCAAAAATATGCCCATTGAACCCGTATAAACGGGTTCAGGGTCAGTTTACCTCCCCGAAAGAGAATCCGCCCTTCGGCGTAGCCTCGTTCGGGTTCCTACCCGCCCGAGGGAAGAGAGTTCAGCCGAACAGCCGGTCAAGTGTTTGCTGGACTGACGATATTCAGTCACCCCCATCCACGAGGGCGTCATGTGGCACAAGGTCTTTTTAACGTGGGATCTCAGAGCCCGTGGGCTCGGTCAAAAATATGCCCATTGAACCCGTATAAACGGGTTCAGGGTCGGTTTACCTCCCCGAAAGTGAATCCCCCCTTCGGCGTAGCCTCTTTCGGGTTCCTCCCTGTCCGAAGGGAGAGAGTTCAACCGAACAGCCAGTCAGGACTTCAGCGACTGACTCCACTTTTGCTGGACTGACGATATTCAGTCACTCCCCCACGAGGGTGTCATGTGGCACAAGGCCTTTTTAACGTGGGCTTTCCGTATAAACGGGTTCAGGGCCGGTCTACCTCTCCGAAGGCGACTCCGCCGTTCGGCGTAGCCCCCCTTCGGATTCCTCCCGTCCGTAGGAAGGGAGTATAACCGAACAGTCGGTCAAAACTTGAACGCTAGACTGACTGATTTGATCAGTTGGAAATCTTCCTTCTATAAGGTTTTAGATGTCCGGGTTGGCTAGGATAAGTTTTGGCGCAATTTAACTTCCTCACGTGAAGTTTTTGAACCTTGCGAGCCAATAGAAATCGCTGCTTAGCACAGTAAGGTTTTTGATTGGTTAAGTTGATTCACGTAGGCGTATAAAATGGAATGTTCCTGTTGCTAGGGGTGATAAGGTAAACGGACGAGTCCACAAGTCTACCGCCAAAATTGATTGGCAAATTAGTATTCAATGTATAAATTTTTCGAGAATGGTAATTTTTACATATATTAACCAATGAAAAACAAGTTTTCGGGACGTGTGAAAATTTGGACGGATCCAGTTTGATCCTACTTTTCTAAATAAAAAGGGCTGCATGAGCAGATAAGATCAGTTTTTTTTTTTCAGTAGAAATCAGAACAATTGAGAGGGGTCATAAATCAATCTGGGGAAAGAAAGATCCGACAACTTCAAGGCAGATTATCTCATCTTTTTTTTCTGGCTTCCCGAGCAGAATTCAAGCTGAAAACTTCACACCAAAATAATTCTAGAAGCCATCGAGAAAACTGTAAATCTATATGTTTAATTTGATTTGTGTTAATATCTTAGTTTGTTATTGGGTTCATCTACCTCTCCTCTCATTTTTACATAATAGATTTTTATATATATATATATATTTACTATCATTAAATTTTTATGACACGGGCGCGTTTTGTAGGTCTCCCTAGAGAGAATGTGGTATTATGGTACATGGAGGATTGATTGGTGACGGACGAGTTCTTGTGGTGAATGTGGAAATTGTAATGTATGAATGGGTCGTGAATCGGATTAGCTAGGTGTAGGATAGTTAGTTAAGACCAGCCTCAACCCCTCCCCTCTTTTGGCCTTGTGTCACAATTGTAATATTTTTACAATAAATACAGAGAAAACTGTAAATCTCGAAACCCTTTCAAAATCAAATATTCAATTAGAACGGAGATGGGTGCGTTTTTGTATATTCTACCGTAAACATTGTTTCGTTTTTATTTTATCTTTGTGTTTCATTTTAAGTTTGTTTTCTGGTTTCATCCTTCCACCCCGTCATTTAATGAATAATGAAATTTTCTTATGAACGGACTTTATGGACTATGAAATTAAAAGTTTACGCCATGGATGTTTTGTAGGTCCCCTGTGAATATACGGTATTATGGTATATGCAGACTTGAGTGGTAATGGATGAATCCTTTTTGGTGAATGAGCAAATTTTAATGGATGAATGGGTCGTGATTCTGATTAACTAGGACTCGGATAGCGAATGAAGATCAGCTTCTTCCCATTTCCCCCGTTCGGCCTTGTCCTACAATTTTGTATTTTTTTTTTTTTTACGAAATAAATAATCTTACCTGGTGTAGGAGAAACGGTGATCAGCGAGACCGTTCTCCCAGAGTGAGAACCTTCCACTGCACTCTGGTGGGGGTGACCTCTGCATTTTGTACAGTTTAAAACGGTGTCCACAACAGTTTCATTAAACTAGAGAGCCTATCAAATAAGAAAATTATATTCTTAAAATTTTTGTTATGCTAAAGATAATTTATTTTTAAACAGAAAAAAAAAAAAAAAACAATTTCTAGATTGTAGCCCATTTGATCCTTCGTATTTGTTTTAATTTTAAAGTGTGCTTTTCTGGTGACTGTATTGTTTCTGACATACATGTCACCGTGATGAAACATACCTAATTGTCGTTATTGTTTTTTGAAGCAAACAGTAAACATTACATTTATTTATGTTGTGATGTGGAAGAGACACAAGCACGACAATAAAATTAACAGAACTCAATTGACTTATTCCGTCGTGATACTCAACTCCGGATGACAAGTCACGGCAATAATATTATCTGCTTTTTTTTTCTCTAGACAAGGACTAAGATCATTCCATTCATGAAGGAAGGTAACTTTCTCTGACCACAACAATTTACCAAATTCTGTTGATTAATTCTTAAATTTACTAAATTCCTGTGATTAAAAAAAAAAGATCTCATTGGCGTCTGTACGTAAAAAAAGAAGAGTCTCATGTGAAAGCTGTATATTGTCTATTTTAAGCTGGCAAAAGAAATTAACGCGGAATCACGGCGTTCATAGGACGGGAGTTGAGAAAATAAGATGGAGTGTACGAAAGACGGTGAGAGAAGAGGAATTTAGTCTACAAACAGCATAACATTACAGTACACGTCCTACGTTTTTTTGTCACTCACTCAGAATTAACGTCTGCTAAGGAATTTTAAGACAGTCTTTCGAATTTAAACTACAATTCCTTTGAAACAAATCTCTTGGATAAATATTGTATTTATAAGAGGTTTTTAATTTTGTTGTTTACTTTACGTCAACAATTAATCTGATGAAAAATCAGAAAAAAAAATATTGCGATATAAATAAAAATGCTTTATTGTTGACTATTTTTGAGTAAGGAACTAATTTTTCTATTACACCGGTTACTGAATTCCTTTATTCTGTTCTGAAACTACGAGACTTCTATTTTCAAATAATTCATCTTTTTTAATTGCAATTTACTTAAAAATAGGAAGTTTTATTGATCACTAAATTATTGTCGAGCTTGAGAAAGAAAGAAATATCAAGTCCAACAGAAACTTAATCCGGTTTGTTTTGGGATGAAAAAGTTTTAGAGATTCGACCTTAAAAGGTAAGATGAAATCACAGACTTAACAAAAGCAGCACAATAAATGCATTTTAAATAATTAAAATGCTTTCTTCGAATTTAAATTTCAGTTTCATATGAAAGATAAAAGCCTGAAGCTAATGTGAATTAAAAAAAAAATGAACTTTCCTATATAAATAAGCTTTTTAAAGTAACCTTTGTTTTAAAAAAAAAATAATGACAATAATTTAAAAAATAAGATTTAAGTTTTCTGTTTTGTAAGTTTCATTAAAATATATTTTTTTTCCTTTCCTCTCTGTCATTGACACTGAAAAGTTAAAAGTCAATAAAATTTTGTCTTAGAAAATATAGTCCAAAAACATTATTATTTTTCTTTTTTCTGATATAATTTTTTTGATATAATAATTTCATGTAAACAACATTTAAGTTCTGGAAGTTTCATTTGGATTTAGGAGTTGGACAGAATGGATGAAAAAATTTTTAGGATTCTCTAAAAATATGAATGAAATGATTCAAAAATAATTTCATTCTTTTCCGAATAAGTTCTGAAAGTTTCATTAAAATATTTTTTTTTCATTTTCTCTTTATCCTTGACACTAGAATTTGTCTTTGTTATGAATACACTGACAGGTGCAAATTATTAACTCATCAGTAATGTTATGATTTGGGGTCATGACAAGTTTTGGGTCTCTCAACCTCATGCTTGTTCATCCAAAAGACCCTACTGAAACAATACATAATCTGGCAGGTGATCCTGAAGCAAATTTCCACCAAGTACAAAACAACAGACATATAAATTGTTGTTCATGATGACGGTCATCTTTGAGTATAGAATCCAGAGGTTAGCAGTGAATATTTCGAAGACAGTAGGGAAGCGTAGTTCAGCTTAGCAGTGGATATCCCGGTAAAGTAGCAGAGCGTAGTTCTTCCTTCTGTTCCTCTTCATCTGACAAGCTAGCACTGGACATTCGGATAAACAAAATGGCCGCCTTTATACACGATGAATATTCTATGTCTTCTGATTGGTTAACCTTCTATTGGTGGACTATAAAGTGAGTCTAGTCATTTGGGCTAGCTCACTAGTTACATAATATACATGTTCGTGTGTGTATATATATGTATATATATAATATATATGTTTGTGTGACCGGGGCTAGCCTTGATTTTCTCTTCTAGGTCAACCTATTGCACATCGGGGTGGCTTCCTGTGGAAGCCTCCCCTTGGTTAGGTTAGACAAGCTTCAGTGTACCTAGTTAATGTGAGTAAGTGTTGTTCCTGGCCTGTATCCCGGCTACTCTTTGGTTATGATCCAAGTTGAGATTCCCAACCTCCCCAGTTTGTTTTGGCCTTCTTTTATCTCGACTGGGTCAGCATTATATTTTCCCATTCCCGCATAATATTTTATCCTTTTCCCACTCCCTTAGCAAGAGTTGCCACTTGATTCTGTCCCCTGGGCAGAATACAGCGGCCTCTCTATTTTGAGGGTTGGATGGTCCTTACTAACATATGTTTAGTTTGTATTTTGTGTTACTTTTTAGTTATTATTGGGTTCATCTCCCCTCCCCTCTCATTCTATCATTGTTAGAATTTTAATGTATAGCATTTATATCATCATCAAATTTTTATGGTGTGGGGCGCGTTTTGGTAGGTTCCCCTTGAGAGGATGTGGTATTATGGTGGTTGGAGGTTTGTTTGGTGATGGACGAGTTCTTGTGGTGAATGGGTAAATTGTAATGTATGAATGGGTCATGAATCTGATTAGCTAGGTATAGGATAGTTAGTTTGGACCAGCCTTTACACCTCCCCTTCATCGGCCTTGTGCCACAATTGTAAATTTTTTACAATAAATCCTCTAGTTACATAATATACACAAAAAACTGCAGTATAAATAACTGTCACTGCTGATCTTGAAATAGTGAGTGACAAATGAGAAATGCCTACGTCACTTCCTTCTCAGCCAAGACAAGACAAAAAAAAAATATAGTCCATTTTTGCATGTCATCAGCAGTCATATTCTAGAAAAAAATACTGAAGAGTGCCATTACAGTCTGCTCTCTCTGTAGACATATTAACATTTAGAAATTTTGAAGCATATTTTATTATTCTAATTATTCTATTATTTTAAGTATTGTCTTCCCTTACTGGGAAAAAAACAAAAAAACTCCTAAAATGTTTGTCTTTTGTCTCGCAGACAAAAGACAAACATTCATTTCTCTTTCATCTTTTATCAGGTGGACATCTTAAACAGGATTTGCAAATCATCTGTTCGACATTTTAAACCAAGTTTTACTTTTTTACTTACTATTTCACTAGATATTTTTAATTTCTGTCTTTAGTGTAAGTTATACTTCAATTAATTTGTTTTAATTTTAGTTTCAATTCAGAATAAATAACAGAAATGAAACCCAATGCTTCTACCAACAAAATATTTCTTCTTTATTCAGTTTCCATTTGAACTTCTTACTTTTCTATTTGCCTCTCATTTTGAAACTTCCTTTCAAAATTTTAAACTCTTCTTATTTTTACTTTTAACTCCTATTTCATAAAATAGTTTTTATTTCATGAATTTCTGAATGACGTTAGTTATTTGAAATGTTAAATCGAACCACCCTTATATACAAAAAGTGGAAACAACAAAATTAAAAATCTCTTAAAAATTCAATATTTATTCAAGAGATATGTTTTAATGTAATTTATGGATTAACTGGATTTTATAAAAGTAATGTTTACCTTTAACTTAAAACTTAATGAAAATGAATAACATTTATTTATGCATGGTAGACTTTGGGTTCAAGTCAAAATAAAAAAAATTGTATATTATAATCATAACCCTTATTTAAGAAAGACACAAAAAAATATGGAACATCAGAAGTGAAATAATCCCCCATCAATGAATCGATTAACACATCAGAAAATCTCCATTGTGTGTTTACATTGCAAAGAAATTAATTTGTTTCAAATTACACCATTTTCAGATTTATTAAATACAAAGAAATTAGCTTGATCCATTCGGTCATTTTAACATAAAATAACATTTAAATTAGCTTGTTTCAAATAGAAACATTACCTAAGTTCATATTTCGACTAACCCTAAAAAAAAAGTATATTGTATTGTTGTTGTCTGTGAAATAACTAGCAGTTTGAAGGATACTTTTTTGCAATATACCGTCTGTAAAAAAAAAAAAAAATTAGCTGTGGAATTAGACATCCTTCTTAAAAATACAAATGCCTTTCATCATCATTGGCCATTTACCCTTCCTTGTTAGCTTTTACTTTTGAGTACAGCGGTTTATTTAGACGATATCAATTCGAATCATAATGAAAGTGAAACTGAAATCAAAAATTTAATCAAGAATCATTTTTCAAAACCTTTCACTCCATTCGATATATGGCGCATCCTTGCCTTTGAAATCCACAAGAGGCATCCAGCAGTGGTGAATCTAGCTGATCATCTTGAAAATGACCAGCATGTATATTTCACAGAAGATACTGCTCGAAATGTAGTTGAGAATACACTAGAAGCCACTTTGATAGCTTACTTCAAATTAGGCCAAAGGGACCTGTTTGTTCAAGCACTGCTGTATGTTGAGGTTCCTGTCTACTACATTTGGGCACAAAATAAATGAAGTAGGCACAAGCAAGGAACACTATTTGAGGGCTGTCTTCAGAAGCAGGACCCTTGGGCATGTGTACACTGTCCACCACAATCAGCAGGAGTGCTTCTTTCTATGTCTGCTGCTGCACACTATCAGAGGTCCTACATCATTCACAGACTTGAGACCTACAAAGAAGCCTGTGCCAAACATGAACTCCTGGAGAACGATGCCCACTGGGACCAGACACTGGAGGAGGCAGCAGTCAGCAAAGCACCAAATCAAGTGCATTGCTATTTTTCATGTTGCTGACATGAAGGTTGGGCGAGCTTCTCAAGCTTTGGGCGACCCACAAAACCAGTGTGGCAGAGGACATCCTATGAAGGACTCAAAAGGCAAACCTCAGACATTTATCATCAACCTACTTCTGGCTAAACTGAGTCAAATGAAACATTGCTCAAGCGGTGTTGTCAAGTGGAATAGCTGCAACCCTGGTATGTGGTGGTCACACAGCTCATTTATGCTTTGAACTCCCTCTGGACCTGTCCAAGAAGGAGAAGGCAACCTGAAATATCAGTCAAAGTTCTATAAAAGGAAAACTCTTCAGTGATTGCAAATTGATCATCTGGCATGAGGTGACTATGAGCCATAAGGGTTCCTTCAAGGTTCTTGTCATGGCATGTCATGATCTTAGACATAACACATATGGAGTCTATTGTAAAACTATATCTGTCTATTTGTCAGTCTATTTATAAATTTATTTTAACACTAGCCTTCCTAAGAGCTATATTCTCTGTGAACTACACAAAAGCCCTTTTCTGGGCTACTTATTTTGAATTGTTACTTTCAGATAACCGATTTGCCTCTTATTATGTAAGTCAATTTACAATTCTGGTATTGATAACTTATTGGTATTTCCTCCAAGACTCCTAGGGACAGTGGTTTGGTATTCTCTGTGAATGCACAAAAGCCCCTTTAATTTGAATTGTTACTTTCAGATAACTGAAAAAAGGATATGAGAACAGGAACTAGGGATAACATCTGCTTTCCTGCGAATTACCAGGTACATCAATTAGTACTAGAATAAAAATGTTGTAGTTATCTGAAAGAAAAATATTTATTGTTTATTGATTTTTGTATTTTTTTTCTCTTCACTTATTCAAGTAGATTCTCAACATTTTGACAAGGATGAAGATGTATAAGATAAGTGCTGATGAAATGTGGGAGAAATTCACAATAAATTGTAGATAGATATTGCTCTTTCTTTCTGATAATATCATGTATGGAGGCCTGTATTTACAAAAATCAGCACATTTATACAGGCACAAAATAATTCAAAATTCTTTTTAAAATACTGTTCTTATTGAATTGCACTAAGCTTTTTGAATTATTATTAGTAAATACCGTTTTTACTTGATAACAATATCACCTAACCGATACAAATTAATACGGAATTTTAAAAGATTTAAAATTTTATAAAAAGTATTAAAATAAAAGTCAGTCAAAAATTACATTCTTCATCAAAAAAATTTCACCGCAAAAAGACACTCAGATTTCCAATACTAAATTATGGTCCACCTTCAATGCAAGAAAAATAAATTTTTAACCAAGAAACAATTTTAGTACAAATAATCAAAAAATCCTTTGATTTTCATCTTAATAATAGATTTTGATGTTAAAGCTTACTTTTTATTAAGTCTGGGGAATTTTTTCATCGTGATACTCATTTTAGTTTTCCCTGAGCCATGCCTTTCCTGGAAATCTCAGTATCAGTTACTTTCACTGTGAATAAAAGCATTGATTGAGTAATCCACAAAGTGACTTAACTGAAAGAGTTATGAGTTCAATACCTGGCCACAGCAGTGTGAACAAAAAACTTGGAGGGTTGAGTTAATAAAGGGAATTAACTGATACTGAGATATCAAAAAAAAAGTTACTCATAGGCATGGCACATGAAATTAGAACAATTTACTCCCTTGGACTAAATAAAGGGTTTGGTTGGAAATTCCAATGTATATTACCTGAAGAAGGCCAAAATGTACAATGGCCGAAACATTGTGAATATGGCAATAAAGATGAGGACAACAGTTTGAACAATGTAAATAGTGTAAATAGCTACAATACCCCATCTCAGAAATACCTATATATCCTGAAGAAGCCCAGAGCGTACAAAGGCTGAAATGTTGTGAACATAGATAATAATCTACTATATCTACAGAAGTAATGTACTTTCTTCATTTCCCTATCAACAAGCTATTTTGACATTAATGACCCATAGTGGTTGAAAGGCTGGTAAAATAATCTTCATTTGCCTTATTTTTCACTTCAGATTACTTTTCTCTCATTCATGTGCCACTATCAGTGTTTTCATCAATTTTTCAAGGTTTATTAATTTCCACACTTCACTATTCTTAAATAAAAACATCTTTTTACATAATACATAATTAAATCAAGTGGACCAGAGCATATTAATTGCAGAAATTATTTCGTTATTACTGGGTTTTTTTTTTTTGATGATGATATCATGTATGGAGGCCAGTACTTAGAAAAATCTGTACATTTATGCAGGTACGAAAGATTTCAAAATTCTTTTTAAAATACTGTGTTCACTGAATTGTACCAAGTTATTAGCCAAGCCAAGTGAACAAAAAAAACTTGGAGAGTTGAGTTACCAAAGGGAATTAACTGATACTGAAATATCCAAAATGTTATTCAGAGGCATGGCCTGTGGAATAAGAACAATTTACCTCCTTAAAGGGGTTTGGTTTGAAATTTCTACATATATCATCTGAAGAAGGGCAAAGCATACAACGGTCCGAACAATGAAAATAGTATAAATAGCTATAACACTTCATCTCAGAAATATAAATATTCTGAAGAAGACCAGAGCATACAAAGGCTGAAATGTTGTGAACATAGGTAATATCTACTATATTTACAGAAGTAAAGTACTTTCTTCATTTTCCTATCAACCAACCATTTCAGCATTAATGACCCATAGTGGTTGAAATGCCGATAAAATAATCTTCATTTGCCTTATTTTTCACTTCAGATTACTTTTCTCTCAATCCTGTGCTATCAACGTTTTCATGAATTTTCCATGTTCTTCTTAATTTCAACACTTTACTATTCTTAAACAAAAACATTTTTTACATAAATATAATTAAATCAAGTCGACAAGAGCATATTCAAAATGGAAATCATTTCATTACTGTTTTCCAGTTGTTTAATAATATTTAATAATGTTTAATAATATTTAATAATATTTAATAATGTTTAATAATATTTAATAATGTTTAATAATGTTTAATAGTTTAATAAGTAGAAGGTGGTATTAACAAAAATCTCTTCTCCTTGGCACTGACAAAATATTTTTATTTAGCAAAGTTTCCTGCAGCAGATAATCTCACACCAAGTGGTGCCAACTACAGACATGGTCATGTTGTCACTGATGTTAGTCTGGGACAATGTCTAAAAAACTTAAAAATCAATGTATTTTTCAAAATCCATATTTTTATTGTTTCTGAACTGACAATGTTCTGATTTTAATTGCATACATTTCATAAAATATGACGTGATGGTGAAGCAATGTTGTTTCACTGCAAAATGTTTGATCTTCATTGGTGGCTGCTGCTGCATTATTGATATAATAATTACATGTATCTCTCATAATATAGACTGCTTTCATATATTAATCACCATCCCTATAATTATATCATTTTTTCTTCACAGATGGTTTGGCTGTACAAAAACCGCAGTGGTTATTAATGAGAATTTCAATGAAGGAAAAGACGTTTCCCTTTCCATGAAAACAAAAATATATGCTATATGATCCATGTGAGTCATAGATTTACATTATCAAAAGCATGATTATTAACTTTATCTTGAAAGAAATCATGTACATTGAAATGTGTGGTTTATCTTTATAACAAACACAGTTAGTCTTCTAGATGAAAAAACAGGAAAGATAGGTCATATTCATGTGACATCTGCTAAACTATTGTGAAGTCAGATATAATAAGCCAGATGGAAACACATATTACAAAGAAACCTTATTCTTGTGAAGTTTGTGGATTCGCATTTTCACGGAAGTCAAATGTGGTCAAACATATGCGCACACACACTGGAGAGAAACCATACTCTTGTGCAGTTTGTGGATCAGCATTTTCATGGAAGGCAGATTTGGTCAGGCATATGCGTACACACACTGGAGAGAAACCATATTCTTGTGAAGTTTGTCGAGATGTATTTTCACGGAAGGCAGATTTAGTCAATCATATACGTACACACACTGGAGAGAAACCATATACTTGTGAAATTTGTGGATCTGCATTTTCACTGAAGACGACTTTAGTGAGACATATGCGTACACACACTGGGGAGAAACCATATTCTTGTGAAGTTTGTGGATCTGCATTTTCACGCATGTCAACTATGGTCAAACATATGCATACACACACTGGGAAAAAACTATGATTTTGCGAATCTATTTTCATGGAAGTGTTGTTTGGTGAGCCATTGGTGCATATACACTGAATCTGTAGAAAATTCTCATGTAGTGCATAATGTGACAATCTGTAGAAATGAAAAAAGACATTCTGGACAGTTTTGATATAATTTTTCAGTGAAGCACTCTGGAAGAGTTGCAATCCTCTTCATCTTCTTCTAAAAAAAAGCATATTTTTCTTGGGCATTAACTCACAAAATACAAATGGCTATGCTTTTCAGATGAAAACTTCATGTGACTGGCATTTTCACTAAACAGGTAAAACAGGAACGTCTCTGAATAAATCAAATGCACCCCACCCACTCACTATATTTTAAGCAAAGAGTGTCAGTCCTGCTTGAATATTCCTACTCTGCTAAACTATGCCGAACAAAGTAATCTGAACAGTCAGCAAGACAAAGTAGTGCTGGTGATGTTAAATAGAACTCACTCATGGCCCAGGAGAATCCCCCCTTGTAAGAGTTGTTACACAGCTTCCTGACAGAGATTGGAGTCTCAGAGCTATTACATTTAGAGCAGTATGTCTTTTTTCTTATGCACTCAAAATGGAATAGACAGTTACATAAGGCATTGTCAGAAGATGTTAAACACGTCTATCTTCTCTTTTTTCTTTCTAGACAAATTCCCATCTTATGAACATTTCTCTTAATAATAATTTTAAAATAATGTTATTTTATTTATGGTAACTGGTTAAGTTATGGGAATGCCACCAAAGAAAAAGATAAAATCCATTGCTTGTCAGCAGGCTACTGCAGTTGCATTTTCTGCTATTTCTGCCTCTTCCAGAGCCTGCTGAGTCCTCAGAGAGCAACACAACCTGTAATTTCATGTACTGTGACATTTGTATTAAATATAACAAAACAGGCAAATCTCAGCATGAATCAAACAAATGCACCAACTTTTGACACCCCACTCTCACTTGCTATGTTTTAAGCAAAGAGTGTCAGTCCTACTTTAGTATTCTTACTCTGCTAAATGACTTCAAACAAAGTAAGGTGAAGTTGAACAGTCAGCAAGACAAAGTAGCACTGGTGGTATTAAAAAAGAGGGTGCCCTTGTCAGAATTTGAGTTGTTATCCAGCATTGGAGTCTCAGAACTCTTAAATCTAGAGCAGTATGTGTTTTGTTTTTCTATCCAATCAAAATGAAATAGTCAATTATTTATGTGGTATTGGCAGAACATGTCAAACACTTCCATTTTCCCTTCTTTCTTTTGAGCCAAAATCCCACTTTATGAACATTTCTCTTTGTAATAGTTTTAAAATAATTCAGCAAATGATGCTATTGTAACTGGATTTGTGGTGGTTACCCTACTTTGGTTCCATCCTCCAGTACAGTACATCTGAAAAATGGTGCAGTTATTGTGGTTGCCTTACTCCTAGGCCTTTTCACCAAGATCAAAGTGTAGTATCTGTTCTTATCAGCTTAATCTGATTCTTTCTTTCCTTCTATCTTTCCTCTTCTAGGCCTTTTCACTAAGATCAAAGTGTAGTATCTGTTCTCATCAGCTTAATCTGATTCTCTCTCTACTTCTATCTTCCATTTTTCTTATCTCGACAGATTCAAGATACCTATGATTTAAAATCAATTTTTAAAATTGAAAATCTCTCTTGAAGTATTTATTTTAGTTTTAATTTCAAGCTAACAGATTAAATTTAATATTTTCAATGAGGAAAAATACTTTGCCATATTTCAAAACTAATTTCAATTGACTGAATTGGGAGGAGTTTTCATTTTGAAATTGCTGAAATATTGGATGTTAGCACCATTTTTCATTTTGAAATTGCTGAAATTTCCTCAGTGAACAAAGAGAAGAAAAGATATAAGAATGCCACCAAAGGAAAAGATAAAATCCATTGCTTGTCACTAGACTATTGCAGTCGCATTTCTGCTATTTCTACCTTTTTCCAGAGCCTGCTCAGTCCTCAGTAACTCAACACAACCTATAATGTCATGTAGTGTGACATTTGTACTAAATATAACAAAACAGGCAAATCTCAGCATGAATCAAACAAATGCACCAATGTTTGGCACCCCCACCCTTACTCGCCATGTTTTAAGCAAAGAGTGTCAGTTCTACATCAGTATTCTTACTCTGCTAAATAACTTCAAACAAAGTAAGGTGAAGTTGAATAGTCAGAAAAACAAAGTAGCACTGGTGGTATTAAAAAAGAGGGTGCCCTTGTCAGAATTTGAGTTGTTACCCAACATTCTGACAGAGATTGGAGTCCCAGAACTCTTAAATCTAGAGCAGTATATGTTTTGTTTTTCTATCCAATCAAAATGAAATAGTCAATTATTTATGTGGTATTGGCAGAACATGTTAAACACTTCTCTTCTCTCTTCTTTCTTTCTAGCCAAATCCCCATCTTACAAACATTTCAACTTAGGAAACTTAACATTGCTGCCAAAGTATTTTAAAATGGTGCCAATAACAAAGGAGAAAATGGAAAAGGCTTCAGCTATGATTCTAGGCCTTTTGACTAAGAATAGGACACACACATATATAACCCATCAACATCTACTAAAAAATGAGGAACTGCTAATATGTGTCACATGCCATGAACCATATAACATTGCTTTATCTTCCAACAAACCCAAAACAAACTCTACAAATCAGATAACTTAAAGAATTTATTTGAAAATTTCGATCCAAGTAACATGAATTTCCTTAAAGAAATTGGGTTCTACAGGAAAATATATAAAAAAAAAAAAACTTCACTAAATCTGCTTACCCACATTGTTCTCTAATCAATTTTTGAAGGAAAAAATATTTTCAGCAATACGTTTTTGAAGGAAAAATTATTACCAGCAATAAATTTGACTCTCAACAAAATCTCCCTTTACAAAATATGCCAATGAAACTTTATCTACAAAACGATTACTTACAAACAATAGATACTCTGTTCATACGAACCTATCCGAAAAATCTTCTCAGCATAAAAATCTCCCTTTGAAGTTGATATGCTGCTAAACTAAATAAACCAAACCGCTCTCCCCGAGCAACAGTCTTGCTTCAATATTCCTACTCTTCTAAAGGACATAAATCAAAGTATGGTGAATTTTGAACAGTCAGCAAGACAAATTAATGCTGGTGGTATTAAAAGCCCCTCCCTAGATGACCATGAAAAGAAATGTTGATTAAAACTGGCTAAAACCTTTAAGTATATAAATCTGCAAAATTATCAGATGTTGAATACACTCCTCCACTGAACGTGCTGTATGTATCTTTGTATTTATTGGCCCCCATAGAAACGTGGGGTAATTTAGGGGAGGGAAATTAGTGCACTCAAACATTAGATTAATGATGCTGGTTGATTACAATCTGGATGGAATGAATATATATTTTGTAATAAATTACAGAATTATGGCTGAAGGTCAAAGGGGAAGTGGGGTTAATCACAATCCATTCATTCATTACAATTTACCCAGTCACCATAATATAGCAAATTCACAGGTGACGTACAAAATACCCCATGATGTAAAAGTTTAATAATTGTTCAATATCTCTTTTTCTTATAAAAATATATAAACATTTCTTGATTCATGAAATGAGAGGGGAGGGTATGTATCCAAAAACAAACTCAAAATTTAACAAAATATTCAAACTAAAACAAAACCCCTGTTAGTAGGACCTATCTACCCCTCAAAATAATATAAGTGTGGTCAATGTATTCTGTAGAGGTCCAGCTGTAGCAACTTCTCTGCTGTTGCCGCTGTTCCTGCTGAAACAGCTGCTTTTGCAGTTGCTCCTTCTGCTGCTGCTTCTGTGGGTAACAATTGGCTGGGGAGACTCGGCCATTGTGGTCATGGCCTCACCACAGCATGCCAACATTAAAGATGTTAAAAGAAAAACATGGTCACAAATGTTAACAAAGATTGAACTTTTGGAAAGAAGTCTTCACTCAAAAAAAAAAAAAATGGTCTGTTCCAAGAAAGAAAAATGATCTGTATTGGAATAATTGCAAAATACTTTTCCACCCCCAATTTATCGGCAGAAGCACACAAATGCATGCTGGGATTTCTTCCTAGCCAATAAAATAGGCCCATTCTTGGTTTCATTTGACTCGTTACTCTTGTGTGTCGACCCCAATTCTTCCTTTGTGAACTTTTTGTCATATCACTGTTGCTTTTGACTTATTTTTATATTCCTTTATAGAAATAAATTTATTGTGAAGAGTAAATTATTTTTAAAAAGTGAAAAGTGCTTATTTGACAAGGAAAACTTTTTATTCCTTATAACTGGTTTGTTTTTCAAGTTTTTGGCACTTCATTTTTGATTCAACGATCATTGACAGTGACTCATTAAGAAGTTGCAATTCAGTTTCAGTACCGACAACAGCCTCAGAAGTGGTCAACTGAAAGTTTTGAACAAACTCTAAAAGAAGATTTCGGTGGAAAGACAAAAACAAACTTTTATTTTTTTTACCATTGGGAAAAGACAACAACAGTTTATGTGAGGAAGATGACAGTTAACCCTAGACTTGACAAGGTTAAAATTGTAGTGAAGCGGCCTCTTGGGAATCTGTTGCACAAGTCAGTGTTTCATGGGAAGAAACTGCTCGAATAGAACTTTGATTTCACTAAAGGAATATAAAGGTGTGATGGTATAATGTTGAGAGAACAGAGTTCAAATTGCACCTGTGGTCTCACCCAGAGACAACAGCCTCTTTTGTTGTATACTGTTATTACTAACTCTTACTAACATTGACCATTAACATTACCTCTTACTAACACTCACCATAAATATTACCTCTTACTAACACTCTTCGTCAACATGACCTCCTGTCTCCTAATATCATTAAACAATGGTACCACTTTCAATAAAGATTACACATTGTTCCGGCCCATTGTTTTTACCTCATTCTTTTATATAGCTATTTATTTGTTATTAACACAATAGCAAAATACTAAAATCTCTTCAAACACTGTGGGCTTGTTTTTTTTTCTGATGTGTTGAGTGATATATTGAATGGCTGATGTTTATGAAATTTAAGTCGGCGGGGGGGGGGGGACTGAATTTGAACAGATTATTAATATAGTTTCTGTTTTTCTAATTGACCAGAATTTAAGAAAATATTTTAAGCAATATAATTTTATTGAATTTTAAAGCCTTACTAAGTTGCTTAATGGGGAATGTTCTGAAGTTATACTGCAGAACTTGGTTAACAACTTTTATTTTCTATTTGCTTATGCCTAGAAAATATGAAAAATGGCTAATATTTTTCTTCAAACCAGGTTAATATTTCTGAAATTTACCAATTTCTGTTGAAAAAAGTGACAAGTATAAACATTCTTGCTTATAGGGATATAATGACGATTCAAATCTATCATGTATCTTACTTATTATAAAAAGCAGATTGTGTATGTGTGTGTCTGTACGTTTATATATTGGATCGGATTTCCTACATTTTTCAACCGATTTCAACAAAACCTCACAGGACTGCGTAAAATTACCTTGCGGTGGTTCTGACAGCACCAAAAATTGGAAAAACACAATTGTTTTTGCATGAAATCAATTAGAAAACACGAAACACAATTATGTCGCCAGAATGAAAGGGGGACAACTCATATCGAGTTATACTTATAAAACCCAGGTTGTTTGTGAATGTGTGTATGTGTTCCTTTATATATGGGATCGGCTTTCCTACATTTTTCAGACGATTTCAACAAAACTTCACTTTTTTTTTGGCAGGTAGTGTTTCTTATTGTCTTGCACACTTTTTTCTTTATTTTTACATTCAGAATACTTTAAAAATTCCATTTACAAGACACTTGTTTATAATAAAATTCTATTCAATCGATAGACTCATAACAATTGAAAACAATGTTTTTGTTTGAGTTTGGGTTTGACCAATTCGTAAAAAAAAAAAAAAAAAAACAAAACAAAAAACTAATTAAGACATGCGTGTCCGTCAACCTTAAACAATAATCTTTGTCAATTTTATTTTTCAGTCTTTATGATGGTCGATACTTGATCTATCTCTTACTGTTACATCTCCGGGCAACACCGGGCTCTACTGCTAGTTTATTCCTAAGATTACTCAAGAGAGACAAAAAATTTGGTAGTGAGTATTTTTTTGCAATTTATGCTGATACTGTAAATCACTTTCACAAATCACCTCCCATCCACAAATATAGTATTCCATCATGTTTTTATTCTACAATCTTTTGGTAGTGGCATTCAAAGTTCAGTATATCCTGGTGGAAGTGTTTGCTTTGTTCGTCTGAGTAGATCTTCATATTTTTTTAATTTATGAAGATGAATATCAAAGATATGGACTTTGAGGGACATCCTGCAGCCCATTTTGCCATCGTTCTTCATCAGGATCTCAACAAACTCCACATAGTTTTCAGCTTTGTGATTCCCCAGAAAGCCCTGAACCACTGTGACAAATCTGTTCCTTGATGCTTTCTCCATCCAAGCAGTCTTCTTTATTTGTGGCCTGATGAAACCAATGGTTTTGACTTTTCCTGCAGACAGCCTAGGGAAGAGTTAATGAAGGTACTTGAAATTTGCAGACTCCTTATCTAGAGGTGTAACAAATTGTTTCATGAGGACCAATTTTAAGCGCAGTGGATAAAACAATACTTTCTGGGGTTTAACAGTGGCTCACATTTGATGTTCCTCTCTACACTGAACTCAGTCTGCTGTGGCCAGTACTGCCTGTGTTAGTTTGCCACAGTATCCCCACTGTCCCAAAGGTAATAACCTTTGTAAGGCCACCTTGGAGATCTCTCAGAAAGGTCACCATTTTGAAATCTCCCAATCATAATCTTCAGATCTCAAAGCATCTAGCAAGATCTTGATGCTACTGTATTCCTGTTTGAGTTGCACTAAGGGAACCAAGGAAAGTGATACTACATGTTTCTGTTTTGAAGCAGCATGGCTGCTTTAAGGCTCCTGGATGAACTCTCGATGAGGAGGCATAACTTACTGGGGTTACAGGTGATTCCAAAGACCATCTTGACAAGTGAAAAAGTTTTAAAAACACTTGATATTTTCTCCGACCCGTAACTTGCACATTTTCATCTAACCAATACCACTGTTTGTATCTCAACATCAAAAGTTTGACACTGGATTTTGTGAGATCAAGATCTCTAATCAGGTCCTTGATGTCTTTTTGTTTGGGGTTGTATGATTTTCTCAATCAGCTGCAACTCTGTAATCTAGATCAATGACTTCATACTCACCTGCGAATTTCATGGCTCTATTTTCCCCTCTCTCCAGGTCACAAAAAGTTTGGAAGGAATATTAGTCATTTCCTTTGCTTTCTAGAGAGAAACAATTAAGAAATAACACTTATTGACCTAAGCAAAAAAAATGGTAATACAGTGTTATGAATAAATTTTAAATTATTGTTACTACAATTATTTTCTGATAATGTCATGTATGGACACCCCTATTAGTAAAACATTGAAATGTTTAAACAAAAACAAAAATTCAAATTCTTTTTAAAAAGCTGTTGACTGTTGAATTGTAATAAGCATTTCAATTTAAGATTGATTTTTTTTTGTTTCCCCTTTACAATGTTCTTGCAGTCTTAACTTAAGGGGGAGGGGCCTATTTCTCCTTTATATTTCTTACCACAGCTGCATGGTGGAGTAATGGATAGTGGCTTGGATTAAGGAATCTGAGAGCCGAGTTTGAACTCCAGTCAGATCCATTACATTCACTTACATACTAATAACAAGTTCTAAATCCTTGGATGGCAAATGGTCTACCGTAGAAAGAAATGGAAACCTACTGCAGAAAAAAAAATATGCCTTGTCAGTCATGTATCGAAAGACATGATCACGTAAGCGTGTATCCCGCATGGTACATAACTGACTGAAATCGTTTTAATTTAATAACAATATCACTTGGCCTTGCAATTTAATACAGAATTTGAAGAGATTTCCAACTTTAAAAATAATCATAATTTTTTGTAAAAGAAACTACTTCTGAAGATTCATTATTCACCAAGAAATTCTTTTTCTTAAGACAATAGTGTTCATATGTTATTCATGAAAGCAGTTAAAAGTGTTTCTAATTAAAAAAAAAATGTCTTGGTTTTACTGCATTTTTTATTTTGTAATTCAGTGCAGATTTTCTGCAGCTAGAGGTCCCCATTAACCAAACAATAACCGAACAATTTAAATTTTAGATTAAGTATTAATTTTTGTCAGTTGACTTTTTTTAATACAAAGATAATCATTAATTAAGTGTTGAACATTTTATACTAATCGTTTTACATTTTCAAGGAATGCAAATTCTGTATAGATTCTACAATTTTAGCTTACAAGATAAAGCTATAATTGTTATTAATATTGTAAATAAATTTTACTTTCAACTACAATGAAAATGTTATTGATCATATTATAGAGACATAACTATATAGAAATAATTGTGAACCTGCAGCTGAAAAAGATGATCAGATAGGCATTATGGAATGGTTATTTGTCATTCTAATCTCAAAATAGAGCAGAAGTGGGTTGTAATAATGTGAAAGAGAAATAAAAGTCATGAGCAAAATGAATATTGATTTGTTATATATTTATCATAATAATTCCTTATACACATGACTGATCATGATAACAGTTAATTTCACACTCAACACACATTCTTAAGGCTTTTGATACAGCTCTGTTCAGTGATATGAACATTTATACTCATTTAATTCTTGTAGAACTTCAATTTTAATTGGAAAAAGTATTTGGGCTTCAGACAATATGGTCCTTAACATATATTATTCATAAATGCCGTTGAAAGCTTTTCTAATTAAATAATGTGTTGATTTTATTGGGTTTTGTATGTTACACAGGATATTATAATGAGAGTAGCTGGTGAATAAGAAAATGTCAATGTCGTCATGAATTGAAGAGTGAAAAATCCACTTCTATTTGATGAAAAGAAACCTAGAAACACCAGAATATTACAATTGTGCCAGTAGAGTGCTCAATGTCAGAGGGAAAATTCAAGTTGGTGGAGTAGACTGTTCATGTTCCATTTTCTGTGTTAAGTGATCCAAGATATCTGCCAAGCATTGAAAGTGGAATTAAAAAAAATCTATGCAAACAAGTAGGTTATAATGACTAAAATATTGTAAATATAGAAACCAAGATGAATCAGCTGACTGACTCGACTCTCTTGGCTGACTGTTTTATTACAGCAGAATCAACTACAATGAAAATGTTATTGATCATGTAATAGAGACAAGAGACATAACTATATAGAAATAACTGCGAACCAGTAGCTGAAAGAGATGATCAGATAGACATCATGGAATGGTCCTTCATCATTCCTATCTTGAAGTAGAGTAGAAGTGAAAGAGAAATGAAAGTCCTGAGCAAAATGAACATTGATTTGTTCTATATTTATCAGAATAATCCTTTCTACACATGACTGACCATAATAACAATTAATTGCACACTATGCACACAGTCTTCAGGCTTTTGGTATGGTTCTATTCTGGGATATGATCCTTTATACCTGCTTGGTTAACCCAGGTTATTATAACTTCACACTGTTCAGTGATATGAGCATTTATACCCATTTGCCTAACCAAGGATGTTATAATGAGAGTAGCTGGTGAATAAGAAAATGTCAATGTGGCCATGAATTGAAGAGTGAAAAATCTACCGCTATTTGATGAAAAGAAACCCAGAAACACCAGAATATATTTACAATTGTGCCAGTAGTGTGCTTAATGGCAGAGGGAAAATCCAAGTTGATGGGGCAGACTGTTCAAGTTCCATTTTCTGTGTTAAGTGATCCAAGATATCTGCCAAGCATTGAAAGTGGAATGAGAAAAGTTTATGTAAACATTGCAACCAAGATGAACATGCTGGTTTGAATAGAGTGCAGACTATGTCATAAAATGCAATAAAGTTGAATTTACAGTAATTTCAAGAGGAACAGATAATTATCATATTTTTTTTAGAAAACTAAACTAATTCTTGTAAACATTCATTATTCATCAGAAAATATTTTTCTTAAGACAATATTGATCCAAGGCCAAGGCCTGAAACTTCAGCCATTATAGGTTACCTTCCTTCTAACTCTGTTTTGAAAAACATGATGTTGAAAAAAAAATTAAATTCCTGCTAATTTTTTTAAATTACCCATAAAATATGTTAGTATATTATTTATTGTCAACCAAGTGTTTACTAATAAAGAAATCTTAAACAGTGGATACTAAACATCTTGACTAAAGCAATTAGTGAATTGTGTTCTTTGGAATGGTTAGCAAAACGATGGTGAATCAGTCAGATCGGCTCAAAGAAATCATGATTTATATAATTTTTTCTGCCATTACAGTGCCAACCCATCTTTCCTGTATGTCTTCTTAAGTGTCCTCCTTTTGGAGTCACTTAATAATATCTGCTCAGCTACAGGAATTTTGGGAAG
Organism: Acanthosepion lycidas; assembly: GCA_963932145.1. Lineage (NCBI taxonomy): Eukaryota > Metazoa > Mollusca > Cephalopoda > Sepiida > Sepiidae > Acanthosepion > Acanthosepion lycidas. The sequence goes on along the minus strand of OZ010575.1, from coordinate 108,421,241 downwards.
GAATTGCTCATTTGTTATTTCTATATGATGCTATATTACTTCTGCCATTGAGTACTTTTTGGACACATTGTTAAATAGATTCTGGATTTATTTTTTTTTTAAGTTTCACTGACTTGACGCCTATTACATTCTACTCCATTTAGCTATTCCCACCTTGGAGATTTTGCTTGGTGAGTCTATTATATATGTATACACCAACTAACCTTCCGATGACATTTTGGGTTATCCAAGGTGGGAATATAATGCCCAGGTCATAGAGCTTTTAATACTGAACGGCTGAAGAAAGCATGCCTGCCACACAGGAAACAGACAGCAGTGGCCAGTCAGATCTGTACCAAGAAATTATGATTCAAAAATTTAAACTACTGTCAAAGTAATAAAAGATTAGTTTGCCATTTAAATGTTAATTAATATATTATTATAACTAATATTCAGTTCAATAAAACATGTCACATGAAAACTTTTTTCCTCTTTGTCATATATTTTCTCTCAGTACTGTTTTTGGTATATAAAAATTTATATAGTGTTATCTCATTAATATATTAATATAGATGCACAGATATATGGGTGTGTGTGTGTATATGTCCATGCATTTTTTTGTGTGCATGTATGTGTAAGTAATATATATATAATGTGTGTGTGAATGCATGAATGGAAGTATATGTATATTCAAACAAGAATAAATAAAATTCAGAGTCTGTCTATATTTCTGAGATGAGGTATTATGTACATTATTCGGGCTATTGTCTTCATCTTTGCCGCCGTATTTATCACAACATTTCGGCCGTTGTATGCTCCAGTCTTCTTCAGGTGGTTGGAATTTCGAACTGAACCCTTTATTTCGATCACTGGGGTAGACTGTTCTAGTTCCACGTGCCATGTTTGATGGATGTCAGTTATCAGTTATCTCCTGTTAATTTCCCTCTGAAAGTTCTCCACTGCCTTAACCGGGTATTGAACTCACACTCTTTGGGTCATGTCACTGGATCTAACCAACGCCTTTATCCACTGTGCCATGTGTCCTCAAGGAGATAAATGATAACTGACATCCATCAAACATGGCACGTGGAACTAGAACAGTCTACCCCAGTGAGCGAAATAAAGGGTTCAGCTCAACATTCCAGCCACCTGAAGAGGGCTAGAGCATACAACGGCCGAAACGTTGTGATAAATATGGCGACAAAGATGAGGACAATAGTCTGAATAATGTAAATAAAATTCAATTATAAATGTAACCTCCTATAATTAAGTGTTTTCATAGGTATGGTATATAACATTTTCATTACTTTATATTGTCGAAAAATAATTTATGCAGATTTTAATGGTGCAAGAGAGATTTTTTTTTTCTTTCATTGTATGTGTGTGTGTCTGTATGCGTGTGTATGCTCAGAATGTTGTGTTTATTTCTTTTAGATGTTTTTTGTGTTGTCTCATTACACTCTCTCCCTATTGCTTTTTAATACCTTTGTCTCTCTTTTGGTTCTGAGTGTCAAAGATGAATATACCAATCTTACATCCGGTGTCGCAGATGGTCTTTACTCTGTAGTGGATGTGTTAATTATAAAGGGTAAACACTTGTTGAGAATAGGCTGCATGAAAATTAACGATTTCCACTAACATTAGAATCTCTATATTCATACATAGAATAAGATACAAACTCAACTGAATGATTTCAAAACATAACAATTAGATTTATTAATGTTTGAAGTACAAGCATGCGAACTGAAAAGGTAGGACAGAGTCGTGTCCCTTTGATTAGGTAATAGTTGTACCTGAGCTCATATTAAGAAGAAGTAATATTAAACTTGTAATTTAGAAGAATAAAGTTTGGAATTGTGAGTTCTAAAGTTGGTAAAAGTTCAGGAGTGATTTCAGAGTTCGTGAATGTTGGTAATTATCTTTAACGTCTGCTCAGCAATGACTAAGACGGGAGTTCCTGATGGTTACATCTTGGCACTTGGTAGCAAGGAATGAGAAAAACTGCTCCAAAAGTTCACACGTGTTCGGTTTATATAATGTTCGTGTACCACGTGAGAGGATCACAGCATATGAGCGTGAAAATAGATTGGCCGAAACTGACCAATCAGCAAGCAAGAATAGAGGTGATTGACCAATGAATACTTGTTATATTTATGTGAAAGTAAGATTTTACTTACCAGATAGGAAGAGTGCATTTCCTAAAAAGAGGTAAGGCTGGTTTGTTGTGGAAGATTCCACAACTCTTAATATCTCTCGAATGTTCTGGGATTTTCTTACGTTTGGAATATGTAGGTGTATTCCGTTTTTTGCTTAAATTATTTTTTATTAATTCTTAAGTGGCAAGATAAATATTTATATATGTCTTCACTTAGCCGTTATTTTTCTTATTTAATTTGGTAGTATCTTAAGTCAGTGTCACATGATCTATCTCTCCACACATGGGTAAAGACAAAGCTTTTTACTGCCCCAACAGTATTAAGCCTTTATATATATTTACTGATTTCCCCTCGCGAGTAGATGGAGCAGTTACTGGATAGTCTACAAAACATGAGTTAAAATGCTGAAAATAACATCAATCAGCTTAAGTGACACATTTTATTAATACTTTATCTTTGATATTGTTTAATTTATTGCAAAGTCTGCTTGCCTTAAATGACTTTCTTTCAGAAATCCATTGACTGACAGCATTTCTGGCTTTACACTGTCATATCCTATTGGAACGCCTACATTTTCTAAAAACAACTGGAAAATGCAGCTTAACCTTTCATGATGTTGTATTTTAACCAAAAACAGGAGTCAAGCAAACTTCATCATGTATATTTTTTTTTTTTTTTTTTTAAACCCTGCTTTTTTAGCGCAATTTTGAAATTCATTCTTTTGCTGTTTTTAACAAGTCTTTTTTTTTTTTTTATTAAATAAAGGTATATTTGAATATTTGCTTGATAACTTTTTGGGGTAAATTTTCATTTTAACACCTGAGTGCTAATATCCCTTCAAATTTTTCACAAATAGTCTTATTTCCATGCAAATGTATATGCTGAACTCAAATCAATAATTAGATATTAAAGAAACCTACCTTTTTGGATGTTAACGACCCGAAAAAAATCGGACTTTTTCCTGGTCTTTCATCAGCCATTACTGGCTTATTGATAAGTAATTAAGTGCTGAATTCTATCGGTGGATGTATACAATTTGGGCCTATTTACTTCCTACACAGTAATTCCTTGCAGTTAACTTTCAAATTAGGGTTAGGTGTTTTTTGTTTTTGTTTTTTTTTGGTTATTCTTTTTTTTTTTTTTTTTAAAGAAGAAAATTAACTTTCAAATTAGGGTTACATGTTTTTTTTGGGGGGTTATTTTATCTTTTATCTTTTTAAGATGAAATTAACTTTCAAATTAGGGTTAGTTGTTTTTTTTTTCTTTTGTTATTCTTTTATTTTTTACATTTGAAAATTAACTTTATTCTTAAAAGTACAAAAAATCGCTTTACGGAAGCGCGTACTAATTTCTGAAAGAAAATAGTTCGGCAGTAAATGACGCTCGAGTGTTAAAATGAAAATTTACCCTTTTTCGAATATACACTTACTTGTTTTTAAAAAGATTTTTATTTTACTTTTTCATTCAAACAAAAAAAAAAATATATATATATTTTTTATACGGAAGTTCTTTATTAATTTCCTTCAGTTTCATCAATTTTAAAATAAAACTTAGAATTATTTCAAAAAAGTTTTCATTGTTACACTCACAGTTCAAGCAAGTTAAGTAATTAATTTCCACTCAATACATTTAATGTCGCATGAAAATATAAAATTAATTATAAATTTTCCTAAAATTCTGTAACTTGGTTACATTGTGTAGTAAAAATAATTTATTTTTAAGCATAAAGAAAACCAATTTCTACATACATTGTAATGTAGCCCATTTGATCCAACGTATTTTTTTTTTTTATCTTTTCAAGCTTGCATTGAAATGACAATAAAAACAAAGGCGTTCTTTAACCTGTGACCTTGACGAACCCTCATGGTGTGTAAATATACGTTATTTTCGCTATGTTTCAACAAACAAAAAATAATCATTTTAAATTTTAAAATTAATTAACTAACAATAGTTGGTAAAAAAATGTTTTAAAATTTTAAATATTTTTTTTACCAACTATAATTGTTTGTTAATAAGTTACTAATTTTCATTGAAACAAATCTCTTGGTTAAATATTGAATTTTAAAGAGGTTTTGAATTTTGCTGTTTTCATTTTTTGTTAATAAAAGTTTATAAAAATCAGAAAAAAGAGATCGCGATACAAATAAATACGTTTTTACTTTTTTTGACATATTTGTGCCAAGACTATTTTTGAGCAAGAAACAAATTCTCCTTTGACACCGGTTACATTAATTCCTTTGTTGTGGTCGCTGTTTGCGTTCGTAGCCTACATCCGTTCTGTTTTCAAATCTTTTCTTAAGTGCTAATAATTTGAAAAAAGGAAGTTTTATTGATCGAGCTTGAGAAAGAAATATCAAGTCCGACAACAGCTGCAACAATATCCCGATTGTTTTTCTGTGAAAAGGTTTTTAGAGAGATTCGCCCTGAAAAGGTAAGTTATTTAGAGACGAACCGTCACGGACTTCTTCCTAAAAGGCCCTCCCACAGAAAAGAAACGCATTAATTTTTAAATGTCTTCTCTGAATGAAATTTGGTTACATTTCGTTTTTAATTCAAAGATAATAGCCTAAAGATAATACGAATTGATAGAAAAAAAAATTAATTTCCGTATATAAGTAAAATTTTGGGCGACAGCTGACCAGGAAAAAAAAAAAAAAAGATTTTTAACCAAAATTTCGAATGTGCTAGAAGGGATTAAATTTGAGAGCGGGGGGGGGGGGGGGACTTAGCGGTTAAATTTAGATACCGATACTTGCTCGCTGAAAAAAGGCCCCCAATTTAATTAAAAAGTTTCTTATTATTTAAAGGAGAAAAACAAATTATTTTAAAACATTTTTTAATCCTTTCCATTATTTACGTTTTTTTTTACATTAGATTTTTTTTAAGCCTTTTTTTCAGGTGAAAAACACAATGATAGGGAAATTCTTGTAAAAATCAAATAATTGTCGGATTTCAATGAAACATTAAGGGATTTGTATTTTTGAATTTTTTGTTTAAATTATTAAGTCAAAAAAAAAAATTTGACATATTAATTTCATGAACTTTTGAGATTAAAAAAAAAAATTGGGGCAGAAAATTTAAAGTTAAAATTAAGACTCCTTGGAGAATGTAAATCATCGAATTTTTTTTTTCTTAAACTACTGCTGTTTTTCCGAAAATCTGCTCCGAATAGTTAAAAAAAAATGTAATAAAACTGTCATTATTTAATTAAAATAGCTTTTAATTGCTTTTGTAAATAAGATATATTAAGGAAACTATTGTCTGAAGAAAATTGTTTTTGATGAATGATGAATTTTACAAAATTTTTTTCGCTTTTTAGAATTTTAATTAAAATAATTTATAATAATTTAAAAATCATTTAAAATTATGCATTACTTCCTTTCTTTTAAGTGGTAACTATATTTACAAATCAAAAATTGAAAATAAGTTGTTTTGCATAAAGATCTTTTTTTAGTTTAAACATTACCATTTTTCCTTGTATGGGAATCTATACATTATATTATTATTAAAAGGTCACATGTTATAAGAGTTGTGCTTCCTTTACAGAGAAATTCACTTGTCTGCAATGTGTTATCAATTGCATGTTTATGTCTCAACAAGCTTTGCACATCATCCCTTCAGAGTTTTAAAATTTTAACATTTAAAAAAGATATTAAAAATGTAAATTAATAATAAATAAAATAGCATAACGTTTCATAAATTATTGAGTTATCTCTATTGTATTTCATTAACATCTTAGTTATTATACTTTAAAAAAAAGTTAAGAAAAATTTATAGTATTTCAAAAACCAAAAAATATGTTCATTTTGATTTTGTAAATTTATATCAATTCTGGTCATCCATACTTACCTTAGATCATCAATAACCTCAATAGCAGGTCATAAAAAATGTAGAAATGCTTCTATACTACATTTTTTTATGCTATAAGTAATATTTGTTTAAAATCAGATTAAATTTGCTAATTTTGCACAAATAACATGTCACAAATGTATATTTTATTTTTGGAAGATTTTTAAAACCAATAATTAAATTTTATTTACAAATGTGAGTAACATTTCATGAAATCAAGCAAGTAATTGACATTCCAATCTATATAATTTCTTACTGGAAATACTAAATTTAATCCTTTCGTTTACCCTGTCCAGACTGTTGACTCTTCATTGTCATATTCACAATATTTCAGCCATTGTACACACCAGCCTTCTTCAGGTGATTAGAAATTTGAACTGAATTCTTTATTTCATCCACCAAAATTCCACGTGCCATGCCTCTTTCAAGTTTTTGATCACCACTACTATAGCTAGGTATTGAACCCACAATTCTTTGGATCTAACCAATGTCTTTATCCACTGGGCCATGTGTCCTTGAGGTCATCTGTGTATGAATTTTTGGGACATAAACTTAATGTTGCAGGGTCATTTTTTTCTGCAGAGCTCGTATTACTATTTTTGCTGTTATTATTGCCATTTTTTTACCATAACTCATATTGCAATTATGTTATTATTGGTTTTCTCTAACACTCCTTATTACTGGTTCCCATATTCATTTCTATGTTTGGCTGGCTTAGGAGATTTTTGTGGCTTAGCGTATGTGCTGATTCCTTAAGTTTTTGTATTTTCCAGTGATGTCATTATTTCAATCACATCCAACAGAGGGCAGTGATCTCCCTTTTCCCTCCATATGTGGTCAGCTACTTCTGATTGATCTATTTTCCCACTTGTTACAGTTTTACGATGTTCTCACAATCTTACCTAAAGGGATCACCCTGATTCTTCTTTATATTTCTTAACCACAACTGCATAGGACGGTGTACACACTGTTCTTAGTCATGTTCCACTCTACAGTGTGGGGGGGTTCTTACTTGGAAGAGGTGTCTGCGAAGAGTCAAACCAATTTTCAAGGTGAACCACAGATTTTTCACATAGGTAGACCAAAGCTGTTTTCTGAGTATTGTTATCTTATTGTACCTTTCTATTCCAGTTTGTTGTAGCTTCTACCATGTACCCAGGGTAATTGTTTTGTTATAGGGTACTGCTTATACTATTTCTTGATTATATGTCTCTGTGTTGCCAGTTGTGACTTTTGCTCAGTGTTGCAAGCAGCAAACAATCCCTTTCTTTACACTGTATGGGTGGTGGGAGTTGAAGTTGAGGTATTGTCTGGTGAATGTTGCCGTGCAGTATATGGATATTTTGAACCCATGCTCTGTTCTAGATTTTAATACATCCATGAATGTGAGTTTGTTGTTGTTTTCTTTCTCCATTGTGAACTGTATCGATGATATTCACATGATCCCATGGTAGCTGGACCTCTTCCTGTTTCGACCGGAGTCTGAAAATGCCATTTCTTCGAAGTATTCTATGTATATGTTTGCCATTGCTGATGATAATGGCACTCCCATTGCTAAGCCTTTATCCTGTCAATATATGTCTGATTCCATTCCAAAGTGTGTTTGTTTACAGCAAATCAGCATCTCCATCAGGTTATCTATTGGTATACTGGTCCGTTCTATCGCTGTTTCTGAGGCCGGTCTGTCTGTGACTACTGAGAGTGCCATTTCATGGGGACCTTGGTGAACAAACCACTTCAGGATCACCATCTGGTTGAATAAGACTGGGCCATCTTTGATCATTTCCACAAAGTGGGCAGAGTTTCAGACATATGAAGTTGACTTTCCTGTTAATGGGTCAGTTATATCTACAAGAAAGTGACTCAGAGTGGCACACAGAACCTTGATAGCTAACAATCGACTTTAGTGGAATACCATCTTTGTGAATTTTGGGAAGACTGTATCTGTGAGGTAGCCTGGTGTAACACTGTGACAACTGCCTGTGTCTTATGTGCAAAGTGGTTCTTGTTCTTGATTAGGATCTGCAACAGTGTTTTGTTTTTCATTGTTGGGTCTTTCTTTACTGTAGCTACCATGAGGTCTTCCAGCTTTCCTGTATATTCCGATTTGTCCATCACTACAGTTGCATTGCCTTTTTCAACTGGTAGTATGATGATGTTTTCATTCCTCTGTATGATTCTGATTGCCAGCCTATCCAGTTTTGTGATGTTTGATTTGGGCGGCTTGGCTTTCTACAGGATCTGTCTCACTTTCCATCTCAGCAGAGTGAACTAAATACTTGGAGAGTTCAGTTACTAAAGGAAATTAACTGATACTGTGGTGTATTCAAAAAGTAAATCAAAGACATGGCACGTGGAATTAGAACAATCTAACCTGGTGGAGTAAATAAACGGTTTGGTTCAAAATTCCAACATATATCACCTGAAGACATTCTGTGAAAATGTTGTAAATATCGCAATAAATATGAGAACAACAATCTGGAATGTATAATGTAAATAGGAACAATACCTCATCTCAGAAAGATAAACTGATAATATCTGCTATATATATATATATAAAAGTAATGTATTTTCTTCCCTTACCAACCAACCATTTCATCATTAATGACTGTAGTGCTTGCAATGCCGGCAAAATAACCAATCTTCATTTACCCTATTTTTCACTTCATATTACCTTTCTCTCGTTCCTGTGTTGCTATCAATGTTTTTATCAAGTTTCCATGTTCTTAATTTCCACACTTTCCCATTCTTAAATAAAAAATATTTATTCATGTAATACATAATGAAATTAAGTGGAAAATACTACATTAATTGTGGAAATTATTTCATTATTCTTGTGTATTTTTTCCAATAGTTATCTATTACTTTAACAAATCAAAGGTGATATTAACAAAAGATCTCCTTGACAATGATGAAAATGATGGCTTGTTTTTATTGGGCAGAGATTCCTGCAGCAGATAATCCAGGGGGTGCCACCTGTGGAATTGATCATGTTGCTAGTGACATTAGTCCAAGATAAGGTCTAAATAAAACCTTAAAAAGCAACAGATATTTTTCAAGATCCATATTTCAATTGTTTCCAAATTGACAATGTCCTGTTTTTAACTGTATATGTTTCATAAGATATGACTTGATGGGGAAGCAATCTTTTTTCACTGCAAAATGTTTGATCTTCACTGGAGGTGGCTGCTCTATTATTTAAATAACAATTACATGTATTTCTCATAATTTAGAGTGTTTCATATATTATTCACTGGTTTTATTAATATATCATTTATGCCTTTTGTCTTCACAGATATACAAAGACTGCAGTGGTTATTATTGAGAATTTTATGAAGGAAAAGACAATTCACATTCCATGAAAACATAGATGCTATATGGTCCATGTGAAAGTTATGAATCTACATTGTCAAAAGCATGATAATAAACTTCACCTGGTAAGAATTAATGTACTTTGAAATGTGTGGTTTAATTAAGACGAAGACAGGCATATTGATTTAATATCTGCTAAACTGTAGTGAAGTTGGACAATATAGGCCATATGGAAACACATATTAAAAAGAAAACCTATTCCTGTGAAGTTTGTGGATCTACATGTTCACGTATGTCAGATATGGTGAAACATGTGCGTACACACACTGGAGAGAAACCATATTCTTGTGAAGTTTGTGAATCTGCATTTACAGAGAAGTGTCATTTTGTGACACATATGCGTACACACACTGGAGAGAAACCATATTCTTGTGAAGTTTGCAGTTGTAAATTTTCACAGAAGTCACATTTGGTCAATCATATGCGTAGGCACACTGGAGAGAAACCATATTCTTGTGAAGTTTGTGGATCTGCCTTTTCACACAAGTCAAGTATAGTAAATCATATGCGTACACACACAGGAGAGAAACCATACTCTTGTGAAGTTTGTGGATCTGCATTTTCACACAAGTCGAGTATAATCAATCATATGCGTATACACACTGGAGAGAAACCATATTCTTGTGAAGTTTGTGGATCTGCATTTTCCCAGAAGTCAAATATGGTCAATCATATGCAGACACACACTGGAGAGAAACCTTATTCTTGCGAAGTTTGTGGATCTGCATTTTCATGGAAGGTATGTTTGGTGAATCATATGCGTACTCACACCGGAGAGAAACCATATACTTGTGAAGTTTGCGGATCAGCATTTTCACGCAAGTCAATTATGGTTAATCATATGCAGATACACAGTACCGAAACTGTACACATGTGAAGTTTGTGGCTCTGCATTTTCATGGAAACCATATTGGGTCAAAGTTGTGTACACACACAGGAGTGAAACCATTTTCTTATGTTTGTGGATCTGCATTTTCACAGAAGTCATATATGGGTAAGCATATGCATACAGACACTAGAGAGAATCCATATTCTGAAGTTTGCGGATCTGCATTTTCATGTAAGTCAAGTATGTTCATTCATATGCATACACATACTGGAGAGAAACGTTAATCTTGTGAAGTTTGTCTATCTGCATTTTCATAGGAGTCAGAATTGATACGGTTGATTTGTACACACCCTGGAGAAAGAAACCATGCACGTGAAGTTTGTGGATCTGCATTTTGATGGAAACCAAATTTGAGCAATTGTAATTGTACATACACTGGAGATAAACTATAATATTGTGAATTTTGTGGATCTGCATTTTTATGGAAGTATTGTTTTGTGATCCATCTATGTATACACACTGAAGAGAAAAAATATTCTTGTGATGTTTGCTTGTATGTATTTTCAGGCAAATCAGTTTTGGTGCTTCATGTGAATACACAGTCATCAGAAACACTATCTTAGTGCTCATTTTATTTTCTGATTCAGTCGAAAATTCTTTTTTAGGGCATCATGTGGAAATATACGTCAGTGTTGCCTCACAGGATATTTTCTTGGTTCGTTCTTTTTGGTTTGAATCACCTGAACTCATTGAAGTTTGCCAACCCTTCTTTTAAACAATCTAATGGACAGTAAAACTAAAACTCTTGCATGAATGTATCTAAAAACATACACACACTGGAGAGAAACCATATTCTGGTGAAGTTTGTTATTCTGCATTTCCACTGAAGTCAAAATTGATCAGTCACATGTATACGCATACTGGCAAGAAGCCGTATTCTTGTGACATTTGTGGATTTTCATTTTCAGTCAAGATAGCGTGCCAGTAAAAACATACATATTGTTTTAAAAAAGATACTTTTTTTAAAATATGTTAAATTTGGTGTTTGACTATCTTCTGGGCAATAAAAATGTATTCTCCATCTATCCTATTCCATCTTCCTCTTTGATTTTTGCCACAACTTGTCAATTTCATTTGAATTGTTTGTAACCAGAGAGAGTCTCCCCAACCATCCTTTTTCCTAAATTAAATGTTTTGTTTTACAGACATTAGAATAAATTGACTTTCAGAGTAACTCACCATAATCTCTACCTACATCTGACTGAGCCAGAGAAGTCAACTGTGGAAGAGTTGCAATCTTCTTCATCTTCTTTCAAAATAAAGCAAAATTTCTTGAGCAGTAGGTCACAAAATACAAATGTCTATGCTTTTCAGGTGAAAACTTCGTGTACTGTGACATTTGTAGAAAATATAACAAAACCGGCTCATCTCTGCATAAACCAAAAAAATGAACCGACTTTTGGCACCCCACCCTCACTCACCATGGTTTAAGCAAAGAGCATCAGTCCTGCCTCAATATTCCTACTCTGCTAAATGACTTTAAAGTAATTTGAACTTGAACAGTCAGCATGACAAAGTAGCATTGGTGATGTTAAAAACCACTCACTAGATGACCAAAGAGAGAGTTCCCCTGTAAAGTTTGAGTTGTTACACAGCTTTGTTGAAGAGATTGAAGTTCCAGAGTCCTTACCTCTAGAGCAGTATGTCTTTTGTTTTTCTATGCAATTAAAACTGAATAGACTATTTTCTAGGAAGTATTAACAGAAGATAAACACTTCTATCTTCCCTTCTTTCTTTCCATATACTCCATTATGAACACTTCTCATAATAATAATAATAATTTAAAAATAATTTAGCAGGCAATGTCATTTTGTTTATGGTCACTGGAGTTTTGTTAAATCAGAATAATTTTAAAAGTGTCTTTTTGGGTGCAGTTAAATATTTTATGGCATCAAGGAGGTAAGAAAATAAAAGAAAGGAATTAAACCCCAAAATATAATTTAGCTAGTTTTTTTTTATACTTTTAATGTTAAATAAAAATAAAATTCATCCTATTACATTTCAGAATGGTGTATAATATAAGAAATTATGCTCTCAAACTACTTATATCAAAGATAGTTTATTTTTAAGCACTAAAAACAATTTCTAGATTGTAGCCCATTTTTTCCTTCGTATTTTTCCCAAGTTTATGCATACTTTATGCATGACAGTAAAAATAGAACTAGGCCTGCTTTGTGACAGTAAAAGACTATTATTAATGACCCCTGACCTTGATGAAACCTCATGTGTTACCGTGCGTAAATATGTTATTTTTGCTCTATTTTAACAAGCAAATATTAAGCATTGCATTTTTACCTACATCTGTTAACTGCTTCTTAAAGTTAGTAATTTTCTTGCAAAAAAATCTCTGAAAAATATTGGATTTATAAGTTGATTTTAATTTTGTTGTTTTCACTTTTCATGAATAACAAAATTTTATATAAAATCGTTTGCAATACAGTGTTGTGACATATTGTGTGCACCCAAACTATTATTATTTGGTACACACAATATGCCAGAACATTGTATCACAAATTTTGATTTTGTGGTTTTATATAAAATTTTAGTGTAATTTGCTTTTTAAGCCCCGTGCTAAGTATCTAATAAAAATTTCCCGAATAGTTATATTTAGGTGTAAATTTACATGCTTAATTTGAAAATAACAAAGAAATTTTGATAAAATCTACCATTTTGGAGTTATCGACAATAAAAGTCCGGACTCATTTGCGTCACGGCAGCTATTACTGGCGTTGTTTGCATATATTTGCTGCAGCATAAACATTCTCTTGTCTTGTTTATTGTACACGCAATGAGTCCTCAGCTGTGCAGTAACAGAGACAAGTAAGAGCAGTAAAAAGGCTGTTAAGAAGGTAATCTTCCGCGCAAATCTAATCAGCAGCGAATGTATGCGCACAACGCCAATAATGGCTGCCATGCTGTAACATGAATGAGTCCGAACTTTTATTGTCAATAACTCCAAAATGGTAGATTTGATCAAAATTTCTTTGCAATTTTCAAATTAAGCATGTACATTTACACCTATATATACCTATTCAGGAATTTTTTATCAGATACTTAGCGTGAGCCTTATAAAGCAAATTACCCAAATTTTATTATTGACGAAAAGTGAAAACAACAAAATAAAAAGAAACTCTTCAAAATCCAATATTTTTCCAAGAGATTTGTCTTGAAGAAAATAAGTAAATTTGAGAATTAACAGAATTTGATAAATGTAAAGCTTAATTTTTGCTTGTTAAATTAGCACGAAAATAACATTTATTTACGCACCTTGAGGTTTCATCAAGGTCACAGGTCATGGTAATAGTAATTTTTAGTGTCAGCCACAAAACATGCGTAATATTGTAAAAAAGTACGAAGGATCAAATGGGCTATAATTGAGAAATTGATCTTGTTCATGCTTAAAACGTTCTAAGAACATCAATTTTTATGCGATTTGCTTTTATGGGATTTAATAGAATGAATTTTATTTTTATATGACTTTCATTCAATACTTATTCACAAATGAATGAAGTTATTTTATAAATGTTTTTTTTTTTTTTTTTTTTTTTAGAAAATCTTAGTAAAAAATATTTTCTTTTATATCTGTTAACACCTACTTATTTAATTTTGTGAAATTTCGAGAATTTTTTTTTTTTTAGTGCTTGCTTAATGTTTATATAAGTTATAAGGACGAATCCCAAGAAAAACTATCTCATAAAATTATTTTGGTCAAATGGAAGCCTTAAAGATTTCTTTTAGGAAATAACCTGCGATTTGTTCAGATGTAGCCCACTAAATTTTAAAAATCGACCAAAGATCAATATCTTTTTAAGCTTTATAAGGGTATTTCATAAAACATGCATCTTAATTTCTAAATGTTTGCAAGATCAATAATCCTCCTTGTGACAGTGACAAACAGCATTTTGCGTAAGACCTGTCAGAAAGCTGTGGTCTAGGAACTCTTGCGGATCCATTATAGATTTTTATAAAAAAAAAACAACCTAGTAACAAATGTTTAGAAGCTTAAAAAATAACCATTTGTGTAAAAATTCGTTATTCATTAAAAAAAAACAAGCAAAAATGGTTAATTTGCATATTAAGACCCGCACTCTGTTTGCAATAAAAAAAATTTCTAATTTAAGTGTAAGTGTATATGCTTCATTTGAAAATAACTTGATAAATTTGATAAAATCTACCGTTTTGGAGTTATCATCTATAAATTTTGGATTCATTCGCGTCGTTGCTGGCAGTCATTACTGCCATTGTCTGCATACACATCCTGTAGAAAAGCTATGAGTGAAATATTCACTTGTCTTGATTATTGCGCATGCAATATAGTTCTCTTGCGCAATAACTGAGACAAGTATGATCAGTAAAAGAAGACCATTAACCATGTTCTTCCGCGCTTACCATTCCACAGCAAATGTATGCAAACAACGCCAGTAATGGCTGCCGTCAACAACGTGAATGAATCCGAAATTTTACTGTCGATAACTCCAAAACAGTAGATTTTATCAAATTTATTAAGTCATTTTTGAATGAAGCATGTACATTTACACCTAAATGTAAGTATTCGGGAAAATTTGAATGCAAACTGAGCGCAGGTCCTAATCTAAAAATTAACCGTAAAAATATTTCTTATGATAATTGAAAAAAATTGACTTTCTTTATGGAGAAACTCAAACTGACTTGATATCACCAAAAAGTTTTGGAATTAAAAGAAAAACATTGGTATCTATATATTTAAACATTAGTCAAAAATCAGTGAATTATCTTATTGAAACGGAATTTTAAGTACTTCTTCAGTAACTAATTAATTCTATACTGAATAGGTTGTTATTCTATTAGAAAAACATTGAGGAAATATTTTCATGGTGTCTGTTTCCCCTCTTTTACATCTTGTATGTACTTTTTTTTTTTTAATCTGAGGAGGCATTCTTCAAATGAAAATCCCTGCCATTATTTGAGTAAAAACAAAATTATTCAACATCAAGTGTGAACATACAGAAAACTGTTCCCGAATATTACAAAAAAATAATTCACTTAAAAAAATCAAAAATAATTTAATGATTTAATAAGGCCATAAAATCTTTTGGTCTCCGAATGAAACATACAGGGAAAGACAACAACATCTCAATTACAAACATCCACGAAACCGTTAAACTAAGCTCACCTCCCTGGCAACTTAAAAAACCTGTGGTCAACCTTGATCTCAAAAAAATCCCTAAAAATAAAACACACCCATTAACTTATCAAGAAAAACTCTACAACATTCATGAAAAGTACCCAAATTACTCGCACATTTACACTGATGGTTCCAAAAACAGCAATAGAACTGGATGTGGTGTAGTTCTTGGTAAGAGAACAATGGAAAAATGTCTCCCAAATGAAGCTTCCATATTCACCGCAGAAATCTGTGCAATAAATTTGGCTCTTCAGATTGTTGACGCCAGCAACATAAAAAAATTCATTATTCATTCCGACTCAATCTCTGTCCTACAATCCATAAAAAATACACAACAGAATAACCCTCTTATTGTTAAACTATTGAAAAAATTGAACACCTTAACACATAGCAAAAAGGTGATATTTTGCTGGATCCCAAGCCATAATGGAATCCAGGGAAATGAGGAAGCCGATTCCTTACCCAGAGCTGCTCTCAGCATGACGCCGGACCAAAACATCAAAATACCATACACTGACCTAAAACATAAAATCAAGACAACAATAACACTAAAATGGCAACAACTATGGGACAAAAATACCAACAATAAACTCTATCAAATAGCACCAATTCTAAAGGAAAAGCAACTGAATGTTAAAACAAGAAAAGAACAAACCATCATTGCTCGACTACGCATTGGACACACAAGACTGACTCACTCTTTCGTACTAAAACAAGAACCTCCTCCTAAATGTTCCTGTGGAAAACAATACACTGTAAAAAATATACTAATAGAATGTACAAACCTCACACACATTCGTAGAAATATCTATAACACGAAGAACATGAAGAAATTATTTGCAAAAACTGAACCAAAAAATATATTGGATTTTCTAAAAAGAACTGCTATCTTATCAAAGATATAGACTGATATATAAACAACATATCCTACCTTTTACCATTTTGCAAATAAATTGTCCTTATCAAATGGAAATTCTTGACTTAAACAAAAATACCTAGGATTATTTTGCAGTGTGCAAGCAAATAAGCTTGCTGTAAAAATGTTCCATTCAAAATAGGCATTTAAAATTCATATAAACTGGATTTGGCATTAAATAACCCACAGTGGTTGATATGCCATAAAACCCAAACAAACAAACAATTTTTTCTATCAGTTGGTGCTTCCATAATTTTACAAAACACGTAATTTTCTTTCACACTGAACAGAAAATCATTTACACTTAATATTCATTTGTTAAAAAATACTTTTTATTAAATAAAGACATGAATGATGATTCCAAAATATAAATTTAATTCTATTTTCGAGTGTTAACCTTTTTGCAAAGAAATTTAACTTTTTATATTTCATTTTATCAAAAGTTACAATATTTTTGTATGGATGTTTGAAAAGGAAAAAAAAAAATCTGCATTACCGCTTTTGACTACTTATTCCTTCTGAAAGAGCAAAATGATAATTCAATAACTCTTAAATTAAGAAGTTAAAAAATATTGAGTGCCATAAAATAAATTATAGAACTTTATTAAACTCAACAGTTAAAAGTATCATTCAGTTCAGTCTGAAGTCGGGCGACCGGCTGATCGGTTGAACTCTCTGCCTTCAGGCGGGGAGGAACCCGAACGAAGCTACGCCGAAGAACAGAGTCTCTTTCGGGAAGGTAAACCGAACCTGAACCCGTTTATACGGGTCCAAAGGGCATATTTTTGGCTGAGACCATGAGCACGGAGATCCCACGTTAAACCGGCCTTGTGCCACATGATGTCCTCGTGGGGTGGGGTGACTAAATACCGTTCAGTCCGAAGTCGGGCGACCGACTGATCGGTTGAACTCTCTGCCTTCGGGCGGGGAGGAACCCGAACGAGGCTATGCCGAAGAGCAGCGTCTCTTTTGGGTAGGTAAACCGACCCTGAACCCGTTTATACGGGTTCAAAGGGCATATTTTTGGCCGAGACCACGGGCTCGGAGATCCCACGTTAAAAACGGCCTTGTGCCACATGATGCCCTCGTGGTGGTGACTAAATACTGTTAAAAGTATCATTAATTAAAAAAAGAGAACATTTCTCATTTTAAAAATAAAATCATTCATTCTACTAAATTGCATAAAAATAAAATTGTATGTAATAAAAGATTTTTAAATTATTGACTATAAACTATATACTGTGTAACCCGGATATAAGAGAGATTTTCTCTGGTCCCAAATTAGAGCCTGTGAATGTATATAAGATAGACCAAACCTGGATATAAGAGACTTCTTCTCCGGTCCCGACAACTCTCTTATATCCGGGTTACACTGTATAATATTTTTAAAAACAAATACCAATGTCTTGGTTGTTTCACTGTTGGTGTTCTGTATTTTTTTCTGTTTTATAGTTGGGTTATACTTTTTTTTGAGTTGACCTAAACCCATTTTCTACCGTGCATATGGCATTTATTTTCATTAAGCTTTAAAAGTAAACATTACTTTAAAAAAAATCCATAAATTTACTAAATGAAGTCGAAACATATCTCTCGGGGAAATATTGGATTTTTTAAGAGAATTTTAAATTTGTTGTTTCCACTTTTGAATTTTGGCCTAAAAAATGTCAGTTCGATGTTTAACATTTCAAATTCAAGTAATAATGTCAATATTGTGACATTGTCATTCAGTTAAATTTCGACAGGTGGAGCATGGCATAAAAGGGTTTCTTTAAAATTATGAACATTTTTAAAATGTTCCTTAAACATAAAAACAGAAATTTTTATCGCATATATTCCTCAATGTGATAAATAATTCCAAACGACAATCCATGTTTTCAACGGTAAATTCTGCGAGCCTGTTACCACGTGGTCTTTTTTTTTTAAGTTCCTGCTGAATCTCGAGACAACGATCTTCAGCTAAGGAAACAGGAAAAGGCAAAACGGTAAATTATTATCTGCTCCCTACTATTTACTCTGAAATTTTACACTAAGCCACCAGGCGTCACTTTGCCACTGAATCTCTTTCAATTTGTTATTGTTTCTGTTTGAAAAGAAAAGTGTTTTCCTTGTTTGTATATAGTTCTTTGAAATGTGTTTTATTTTTATCCATTTCCTCCTTTTTGAGAGTAACACACTTCCGATATGGAAGTCAGTCAAATTGAGCAAAATTATTTCCTTTTTGTACATCCTTAGCAAAAATAATCTAATTGTTGCTAAAAAAAAAAAAAAAAAAAAAAAATGAAATTCTTTTCAGAAAGTTTCTCGCTCGAAAATGTCATAAGTAATTAAAACCTTTACATTTTTTTTTAATCTTGAAACTCAAACATGTCTTTAAAATAAACTCTTGTGACAAACAACAAAAAACAAAGGGATGAATTTAAATTTTAAAATTGCACTGACAGATTACAAATATTTTTTAACAATAAGTTTTGATTTTTTTCTGAAAGAAAATATTGTTAGTAGTTTTCTTAAATTATGGAAGCACCAATTTACCCTAAAAATATTTATTGAATTGTTCTTGGTAAAATGTAGAATATATTTTCTATTGTGGTCATACACAATAAATGTTTTTTGCTGAAATAAATATGGAGATGGGAAAATAGCCTCTGATATTTCTATAAATATTTTTTTTTTAATAAAGTAACCTATTAAATAAAAATTTAATTTGTTAAGTACTGAAAATTTCGATTGAATCGGATAATATTTCCACAAAGTCATTAAATAAAATCATCTTTTCAGTATAAAAGTATTAATGAATAAAGACTGAAAATCTAATTTAAATCAAATAATTCCTTGATTTTTGCCAATTATTTAAAAATAGGGAGTAGCGATTTTGTGCTTTCATTTGGTGTTACCTTATCATATGTACATATAAAAACGGCTGTGTATCCATACATATGTACTTTGGAGCAGTAGTGCATTTCTTTCAATCAAACATTGTTAATCTAAACTGAAAAGTGAGCATACATGATGAAAAAAATGCCCCAAATTTATAAAAACAAATTTTGATCATCAAAATCTTTGTGTTATGAAGAAGAAAGACCAAAGGAGTTTTTGAATATTATGTTTTTATTGAATCCTTTTTAGAAACTTAAAAAAATTGTTTTCCGTGTAACAATAAATTTGTATGCAAAATTTGAGGGTCTTTTTGCAATGAAAAACATGTTGATTTGGAAAAAAAAAATTTTTTTTTAATAAGCGTTTCACCCAAAGCAAGGTGGGAAGCCACTAGCACGCAAGGGGTTACAGACAGTTGGAGCAAGAGCAAATAGGAGTGATAGAGGAAAGGATGAAGAGAAGGATAGGCATCTGGAGATGTTGATTGACATTACATTTGAATAGTTGGAGATTATAGCCATCAGGGAAACAGGAAGAGGGGAGAGAATTCCACAGGTGAGAGATGTGAGACATGAAGCTATTGGAGTAGAAGAGACAGCTACATTTAACAGTTTCAACAGTGAAAAGGTGTGAGCGTGATGCCAGCCTAGTAGAACACTTAAATTCATGAAGTTTGGGTCTCAACAGAAATAGGATAATTGTAATTATTTTTATGAAACTTTCAGGACTTATTCACAAATGAATGTAATTGTTTTTTTTAGAAAGTCTTGCTAAAAATATATATTTTTTACATGTTATCTCAAACCCCACCTCCCAACTTCTTAATTTCATGAAATTTTGTGAAATTCATTTCCGCAGCACTTAATGTTTATATTATCTTTAAGCACACCTCTTTGGAGAATATAAATCATCATTTTTTTTTTTTCAAACAGGACTGCTCAGTTATTGAAAATCTCCTCTGAATCATGAAATAAAAATGCAGTAAAATTAATATATTATTTAATTAATTAGAAAAGCTTCTAATTGTTTTTATGAATAAGTGATATTATGGACACTTGAAATTATTTTCTCATGAAATTATTTACTAATGATTAAATGGAAAAGCTTACTACAATTCATCCACCCAAGTATTTTAAAAAGAATTTTGACTCCTTTCTTTTTTGTATATGAATGTGCCGAGTTTTGTAAATATACATCCATATATTGGAAAAATATTTTGGCTTCAGACGATAATGTCCTTAACATATATTATTCATAAAAGCCATTAAAAGCATTTCTAATTAAATAATTTCTTAGTTTTATTTCTAATTAAATAATTTCTTATTTTTATTTCTAAATAAATAATTTCTTAGTTTTATTGGGTTTTATATTTTACAATTCACAGCTGAATTTTGGGTAGCACACGCATTCAATTTTTCAAAAGATTGATTGATTTATTTTCAAAGTCTTCGCTTTTAAATAATATAATCAATGAATTATACAAAATCGAATTTTTGAGTTTTCATAAAATCAACTAAGTGTGGATAGCAGATGTTTAAAAAAAAATTTACCATGACTTTCTCAAAATAAAACACGTCTAAATTAATTTATTTGTGAATAAGTTCTGAAAGTTTCATTAAAATCTGACCAGTATTTGATTTTTGCAAGAATTTCCAAATTAATGTTTTTCACCCGGGAAAAAAAAAAACAAAAAAAAAAACGGTAGAACAAAACTAATGGTAAATATTATGTGACCATTGATGTAAACAACAAAAAAAAAAGAAGATTTTTAACCAAAATATTGTACGTGCTAGAAAGGATTAAAATATTTTTTTTTTAAATCATTAAAAATTAATTTGGTGTGTCTTGTCAAACATTTTGATAATACATTGTTTTTATTAAGTTTGTGGCCTTTTTTTCATCATGCTATGTTGTTTTTCAACAAATTGTTGGAGATACTTAATTTTGATAGAAGAAATGCTGGATTATTTTAAAGACAAAAAATGACAACATAAAAATATATTTTTAGTTTGATGTCATTAAGATATTTGGACCAAACTTATGCTTCCCTATTGAGCAAATAATTTTGCCATTAGAGCATCATCAATTTTTCACATTCCCACTTTGGACTTTGACAGACAAAAAGATTCAAAATGTTTATAAGAGATAAGATCAACGTATTTTTTATGCTAATTTATTAAATGTTTTAATGATTTCTATTAGGTTGGTGAAAAAATAATGACGGTTTTTGACGTTAAAAAATACGTCAAAAAATCTTGTTTTTCTTAAGTCATTGGAGAGTCAAACGACAAGTGTTAAGACATTTTAGCAGTTTTCTTGGGGGAGGAGTTTTACAACATTATTTTATGAAATTATTTTTGAAATATTTTGTTTTGGAAAATATTGGTAAATTACCCCCCACACACACACACAAACACACATAATTTCATGAAATTTCGAAAAATTAAATTTTTATCCAAAATCTTTTTTTTATTATAAGCAAGACTTCTTGGAGAAAGTAAATCATCATTTTTTTCTTTTTTCAGACTACTACTCATTTCTTGAAAATCAGCTCCGAATTTTAAAATAAAAAATGCAATAAAACTATGACATTCTTTTAATTAGAAAAGCTTTTAATTGCTTTTATAAATAAGATTTGTCAAGAACATTATTGTCTTAAGAAAAAAGTTTAGTCGATAAATATTGAATTATTACAAGAAATGTTTACATTTTTAAAAATTTTAATGACAATAATTTATAATATATAAATCTTAAAATTCTACATTAGTTTCATCAGATGAGTTAATATTGTTTTTAAGTGAAAACATTTACTAATCAAAATTTGAAAAGTTTAATATAAATCATTTTCCACTAGATATTTAAAATATTTTTTTTTATGTATATAAAATATGAATTGTGCCCATTTTTGAAAGTACGGTTGACTGTACATGGCATCAGAAAATAAGAGCAATGACTATAGTAAATTTTAAGTTAACATTCCTAAAATTAAGTTATGGAGAATATTTTCCAACAGTTTAAGAATACTGTGTAATTAAGTTATATAAAAAGCAATCACATGATTTTCTTAAATTGTTTTACAGATAAAGTCTCTTTAGAACAACAATCATTATATAATTGCCTTGTCAATTATGTAAATCATGGTGATGTTGGTTAAAAACACAGCTATTGCTCTGTTTTAAAAATACATTTCTGTGTTATTTTAAACTTAAAGTAATTTTTTTTTTCAAATCAGATTAATTATACTTTAAATCAGCTAATATTCCTCAAATAAAATTTCAGAAAAGTATATTTTTGGAACATTTTTTAATACAGAGACTTACATTGCATAGAAAGACATCTAAAAAAGGTCACAAATCAACTATTTTGGAAAAATGAAAAATAAAAATCGATTCCAATTGATATAATTTCTGTTTGAAATACCCTAGAGTGTTTTGCTTGCAGTAAATTTAATCCTTGACCTTTTAATTAAAGCTAAAATGAAATCTTCAAGTAAGATTTTTCGTTTACAAAAATTACTTTTAAATCTTAGGTATCCAAAATTAGTGGAGGTACCAAGCTTAAAAAATACATAGAAATTGTAGAGGGGCGAATTGTCCATGAAAATAGAAAAATGTAATGAAACAGGAATCATGATTTTGAAATGGAAATTTTTTGTTTAGCAGTCAGATTTCAACTACCATATAAATTGCTACTATGTTTGCCTTTCATCACTTTGTCTGATAGACATGAAATGATAAACTTGGGTATGTTTTAATGCCTGCACTTACCTACTGTCTCCCTACAGTATTTAGGAACCAAGTTTTACAAAATTGGCTTGATTTAATGAAAAAATGATAAAAAAAAGTTGGTTGTGATAGGTCAAAATTTTGTCTCCCTGTTTTATGCTTTAGTTTGCCTAGCATTTGATAATGGACAGTTTGTCGTACTTCATTTATTTCCCTACAAACAAACCATTTTGGCACTAAGCCATAATGGTTGAAATGCTGGTAAATTAACCAATCGATCTTCATTTGCCATACTTTTCACTTCAGATTACACGGGTTTGATAAAGACAGTTAATTATGTGCCATGCTTAGGCAATCATGTATCTTTTGATATATGACTGACGAGACAGATTTTTCACCATAGTAGGTTGCCATTTCTTTCTGCTATAGACCAGTTGCCATCCAAGGCTATAGAACCCAGTCTGTCCTGCTACTTACTTAGTTACTATCAATGTTTTTCATCAATTTTTTATGTTCTTTTTAATTTCTACACTTTACTTTTCTTAAATGAAAACATTTCTTCACATAATACATCATTGAATCAAGTAGGCAATAGCACATCAACTGTGGAAATTCTTTCATTATTACTATGTTTTGACTTATTTAGTTTTCAACTATTAGTTTAATTTTTAAGTGGTATTGACAAATATATTCTCTTCTTGACACCGATGAAAATGATGGTTTGTTTTTTTTTTGGGCAGAGATGCCTGCAGTAGATAATCTCACACCAGGTGGTGCCTGTTATGGACTTGATGATGTTGCCAGTGACATTACTCTAAGACAATGTCTAAAACAAATTAAAAATCAACAGATATTTTTCAAGATCCATATTAGAATTGTTCCTGAATTGACAATGTTCCGATTTGAATTGTATACAATATGACATGATTGTGAAGCAATCTTGTTTCACTGCAAAATATTTGGTCATCATTGCCATTTCTTGCTGCATTATTGAAATAATAATTACCTGTTTGTCTCATAATATTAACTGCTTTCATACTTTTTTTACTGCCCTGATTAATATATCATGTACGCTTTTTTCTTTACAGATTTTTTGGCTGTACAAAAACTAGAGTGGTTATTATCTTTTCCTTCATTGAAATTCTTGATATTTCACTGAAAACAGACAAATATATGCTACATAGTTCATGTGAAAGTCATGGATCTACATTGTAAAAAGAATTACAATGAACTTTATCTGGCAAGAAATAATGTGCTTTAAAACGTGAGGTTTAACTTTCTACAAAAACACATTTAGTGTTGTGTATGAATAAACAGGAAACATAGGCCATATTCATGTGACATCTGCTAAACTGTTGTGAAGTTGATCATAGTAGGCCAGATGGAAAAACATATTACAACAAAGCCATATTCTTGTGAAGTTTGTGGATCAACATTTTCATGGAAGTCAGATTTTGTCAAACATATGCGTACACACACTGGTGAGAAACCATATTCTTGTGAAGTTTGTGGAAATGTTTTTTCTCAGAAGTCACATTTATTGTCACATATGCGTACACATACTGGAGAGAAACCATATTCTTGTGAAGTTTGTGGATCTGCATTTTCATGCAAGTCAAATATAGTCAATCATATGCGTATACACACTGGAGAGAAACCATATTCTTGTGAAGTTTGTACATCTGCATTTTCACAGAAGTCACATTTAGTGACACATATGCGTACACACACTGGAGAGAAGCCATATTCTTGTGAAGTTTGTGGATCTGCATTTTCACGCAAGTCAGATATGGTCAACCATATGCGTACACACACTGGAGAGAAACCATATTCTTGTGAAGTTTGTGAATCTGCATTTTCAGGCAAGTCAGATTTGGTCAAGCATATACGTACACACACTGGAGAGAAACCATATTCTTGTGAAGTTTGTGGATCTGCTTTTTCACGCAAATCAAATATGATCACTCATATGCGTACACACACCGGAGAGAAAACATATTCTTGTGAAGTTTGTGGATCTGCATTTTCACAGAAGTTACCTTTGGTAACCCATATGTTTACACACACTGGAGAGAAACCATACTCTTGTGAAGTTTGTGGATCTGCATTTTCACGCAAGTCAAGTATGGTAAATCATATGCGCACACACACTGGAGAGAAACCATATGCTTGTAAAATTTGTGGGTTTGCATTTTCATGGAAGACAACTTTGGTCAGTCATATGCGTACACACACTGGATAAAAAGTATAATTTTTTAATTTTGTGGATCTGCATTTTCATTGAAGCCAGGTTTGTTCAAACATATACATACCCACACTGAAGAGAAACCTTATGTTCACTTTGCGGTCCTGCATTTACACAGAAGTCACATTTAGTGAGACATTCGTACACACACTAGAGAGAGACCATATTATTGTGAAGTTTGAGGATCTACATTTTTAGACAAGTGACATATTCATGCACCCACTGGAGAGAAACCGTATTTTTTGAAGTCTGCAGATTTGCATCTTCATGCAAGCCAAAAATTGTCAATACAAAAATAGTTCAATGAAGAAACTATATTTTATGATAATTATGACAACAATTTTTTTTTTAATAATGCAGATATGATAACTTTGGTTTCTTATAAAAAGCAAATTCGGCAAACTTTCCTTTCAATCTTTTTTTGAATCCACTTAGACATATGGGACTAATTATTAGTGTCTCTAAATTCACAAGCCAACACTTTAATTTACCAGGTTATTGTCCAAAACTTTGTGCTGAACAGCATTCAGCACTCCTCATTCTAACTGCTGCTGAACACATTTTAAAGAATGATAGGAAGTCTCCTTTCTCTCTCTAATCTTTGAAATCATGTTGAGTAATTACTTTGAAATGGAAATACTTTGTTTCGGAGTGTCACTTATTAGTTGGGTTCCTTTGCTAAATGTTTCATGCTGATTGAATGGATTAATTTTCTCATCAATTAAAATCCCATTTGATGTAATTGATTATTTTCAAACTAAAAGATCTTAGTAACATGTTGTACACTCTGTCGAGATGATTTTATTCAGTAATCTTATTATTTTTGTGCTACTTGTCAATGACCATTTTGTTCTTATTTGAATTTGTGCAATATTTTATTCACATGTAGTAGCCTCACTTCTGTTTTATTTGGTATCTTATTTTGATGCTACTTAGGCTATTATAGAAAAGATTGTTGGGAGCATCACTTAGTCACATATCTAAGCAGATTCAAAGGAAGATTACTTCATTTTTTTAATGGAAAATTCACCTGGTCTGATTTTCATTTTATAAGAAACCAAAGTCAACACATCAGATTCATTAAAATAACTTTATAAGTTAGTAATATATATTTTTTAACTTATTTTGATTTTAAGGGTTATTGAATTATTACTTTACACTTGCAGTAGTAATACAGTTTTTTCCTTTTTGAACATCCATACAAAAATAATGTAACATTTGTGAAAATGAAAAAAAACATTTTCTTTGAAAAAAAACATTACTACTCGAAAATAGCATTGAATTTATTTATTTTTTTCATCATTCATGTCTTTATTTATTTAACAGTATTTTTTTAACAAACAAATATTATGTGTCAATTTGTTTCTATCCCATTGGGAAAAAAACATGTGTTTTGTTAAATTATGGAATCACCAACTGTTAGAAAAATTAATTTTAGATTTTGTAATTGAATTACTTTTTGAGATTTGGGATACATTTTCTGTGTGTTCACACTTGTTATGGCATAATTTTATTTTTATTGAAATAACATTGTAGGGGATCTTTTTTATACAACTGTAAAAAATTTAAAGAATGCCTCCCCAAATTAAAACGTATGTACAAGATATCAAAGTGGGGAAACAGACACCATAAAATATTTCCAGAAAATTTTCTAATAAAATAATATATTCATTGTAGAATTAGTTACTTAATAAGTACTGAAAATTCTGTTTCAATAAAATAATGCACTGATTTTTCAGTAATGTTTAAATATAAGAGGTAACAATTTTTTTTCTTTCATTTCCCAAATTCTTTGGTGATACCAAGTCAGTTTTGCTTTGTCCATGAAGAAAGTCATTTTTTCAATTATCATAAGACATTTTGCTTTAAAATTGAGCTGGCCAGATGTAGCCTTAAATTCTATGCTAATAGTTTCTTCTCTTGCACTTCTCACTTGTGGAACTTGCATCCAGCTCCATGCTTTCCAGCCAACTTTAATCTATAAAAATTTAAATTCAGTGTCAATCACTATCTACTGTCCGCCTGATTGCTCTGTTCTCTTTCTTCACGTCATTAATGTTTCTGTTCCTAATTCTTCCACACCCTGTAACCCCTTGTGTTTTAGTGGCATTACTGCCTTGCTTGGGGTGATTCCAATTTAAAAAAAAAACTGTTACTGATGGAAATTGTTCTGATGAGCTTTCTTATTTGTTCACTTGACTTCATGAATGTAAGCAAAATACAAGATCTTATTTTACTGTTGTAATTGATAGCTTCTTCTCTCACATTTCTTGCCCATGAAACTCTCTTCCAGTTTCTTGCTTTCCTGTCAAATGCATCATCAATCATTATCTTCTGTCGAGAATCTCTTTCTCTCTCTCTCTCTCTGTGCATGCATATATATATATATATATATATATATATATATATATATATATGTAAGCAAATATATGGATATAGATCCGACAATATGAAGAAAATATACGGAAAAAAACAAACAAAAATCCTTATATGCAATTATGCTGTTTTAATGTTAATATGTCAATGTCGGACGTTTCGGTCTAATAAACCATCTTCAGGACATATTCATGTCATGTTGAATTAATGATGTTAATTATATTTTATGAATATATCCTGAAGATGGTTTATTAGACCGAAACGTCCGACGTTCACATATTAACATTAAAACAGCATAATTGCATATAAGGATTTTTGTTTGTTTTTTCCGTATATTTTCTTCATATATATATATATATAATGTGTGTGGCAATAATATTTCCATGAATGGAAGAATACAGGAGATGTGAAAGCATAGCCAATCGAAAATGATTTTGTCTTTTGCTACAAAATCGAAACAGGAGTCAAAGTGAAACGTCTTTCCTTTATTGTATTTTACCATGACATTGTTGTTCTCTTAACTTGCAGCAGCATCTGAGATACACATCTGCTAAGATAGCTTCATTTCATCAAAGACTTTCTTCCTTCAGTTGTTTTATTATTGACACTATTTACATTCGGACTGTTATCCGGATCTTTGTTGTTATTATCACGTTTTGGTTGTTGTGCTCTCCAGCCTTCATCAGGTGCCAATCCAGATAACCTACAGAGAATTCTGAACTGAACCCTTTCTATTAATCTACAGTGGTATACTGTTTTTGTTCCACTGTCTAATTCTTATCTCCAAATAACTGTTCAATTATTGTTTGCTCATTTCCATTGATTCCAAGTACACAGACTGTCTGGCCCAGGGATTGAACTCACATTCATCAGAACAGAGTTAATCTGCTGTTATTTCTCAATTCCTCACACACAGTTTTGTTTTTCTTTCACTTTAAACTGAGAAAATCAAAGAGAGCTTCTCTGACGAAACGTTAATATAAATTACCACTTTGTCTCATCATCTTTACCGTTAAAATAAGTATTGTGCATTTCAGAGTTAATTTGATACTAGTCAAATCGACACAGGCCACAATTTCAAGGTCAGTCATGTGATCCTGCAACATGATCCCAAATTTAGCACAAAGTGTGAGTATAAAGAACAATTGTTTGATGTGCCTGTTGTATCAAACCCATGTTCCACATTTGTAGAGGAAAGAAAAGCGGAAAAAAGATCAATTTACTCCTGCCTTTATAGTAAGTCTAATCATTTCATTAAAGTCAAATTGGCAGCTGATCTAAAAGAAAGTGATTTACAGTCTGTTTTTCAATGGGGCAAATAGTAGCTTGTTAATTTTAACACCTCCAAAATGAAACTGCTCCCTTTTAATCATGTGAGAGAACCCTTTTTATCTTCTGTCATTATCAAATTAACTGGAAAACATGAAGCTGGAAGAGGGTTCCGCAACCAAGAAATGTGTGAGAAGAAACCATTAGCATAGAATTTATGGTAACATCTATCCATTTCATCTGTAAAATGATGAGACCTTGCCGTCAATCTAGCATTGTGTCTAAATTCTTAAAGCCTAGTTACCATAGAAGAGAGTTCATCAGGGCAATTACCTCGAAAATACATATAGAAAAAGCAGTGGGAATCTACATCATGGTTGTGGGAAAATGACTGAAGCCAAGATTCCAGGTCAGGACCAATAAGATTGCAGATTCTTCTTTGTATTTATTGAAAATCTGTAGTTTTATATCTGTTGTAATTTGTTTTACATTCTTTCCTGCCACGTCTTTCTCCTTCAACCCCACCGCTGGTTTGTCGAAATGTATTCCTTGCCATCTTTATTCCTTTTCCCTCAGACAAAAGCTGCCGGCTTTTGTGTCTCAATCAGTTATGTAGATTTTTTCATGCCCCCTACAGGTATCTAATTAGTCCTAGGGCACTCGGTAATTTACATGATCATGTATGGTGCAGGCAATTTTGTGCCTCTTTTGCTGAGGAGATAGGCCATGTCCATTATATTCCACCCTGATCTCATGATCACATACCTGTCGGACAGGGGGGCGGATGCCTCATGTCTGGTGATTCTTCGAAGTGTTGGTACAACAGGCTCAATCACCTCTTCAACAGTTTCTGCAATGACCTGCTGATCCTCTTCACTATTACCTCCACTCAGTTGTTCAGAGTCACTATCAGTGACTGAAACAAGATGCCAGCTCAGGATCAAGCACATTGCAGATTGTTCTTTGTATTGTGCAATCGATCCAGACCTGGCATCTTAACATTAGACACTGTTGTGACATGACTTTTCTACAAATATTTTAATGGAAACTAGATGAATTTAAATGTGCTACTAGTTTGGCAAGTAGGTCCCTCCATCTTACTATTGAACTAGCTAGATGCAACTGCCACTTCTAACAGTTTCTTTTCTTGCACTTCTCACCTGTGGAAGTCCCTTCTAATTTCTTGCTTCCCTGGCACAATTTTCAAGAATTTAAATGCAGTATCAGTCACTGTTGCTGTCTTTGTGAATCCTGTTCCTTAATTGTCCTTTCATCACTAAAGTCTTTCCCTTCTCTTTGATTCCCAGCCCCCATATGATCTCCGAAGTCAAGCAATGTCGAGCTTGGTCAGTATCTAGATGGGTGACCACTTGAGAATAATACCAGGTGCTGTAAGCTTGGATGTGCAGGTGGTGTAATGGATAATGGCTAAGAATCAGAGAGCCAAGTTCCAATTCCAGTTGAATTTATTATGTTTACTTATGCATAAATGCCTTTGGCAAAAGTAAGAGCCAGCCTCTTCTCCCCTTGGCTATCTGTTAATTCGTAAAACTTGTATCACTAAAACTATTATAATCTGAAAATAAAAATAAGATTGTGTACAAAATATTTAGATTTTGCCATTTAATAACACATACAGATGTTGATATGTCATTAAACAAAAACAACTAACAACTAATCTTTCACTCCATGTATCCTAGTAGCATTATCACCTTGTGTGGGGTGAATTGATTAAATAAAAAGAAGACCAGATGTATCATATTTATCCCATAGAGGTGTTGATATGCCACTAAGCAAAAACAACCAACCAATCTTTTACTGCCTGCATCCTAGTAGCATTATCACCTTGTTTGTAGCAAAATAAAGAAAAAGAAAAATATAGACCAGATGTATCATATTTATTAACGAATGAATTGTATACAGAATAGATTATTTTATGAAAAAATTTTGTTGAAATATTTGTGGGGTGTCTGCTTCAAATTTCAATCATGTATTTTACAGACAGTTGGTGATTGCATTTAATAAAACCTTCTTTATTTCAAATTAAAGAGAGAGAGAAAAAAAGCTACACTTTAAATTTGTTACTGTTTGTAAAAAGATTTCTTTCTATTAAACTATGACATTTTTTTGCAGAATCAAAAAAGTAGTTTCATACCATTTTTGAATGTGGACCTTTCTAAAAGAATTATAATATTTTCATTTTAGCAATGCAACTTTTAGATTATTTTTTGTATGAATGTTCAGAAGGAAACCATTCTGAATTACCACCTTTGATGGACTACGTTGCCCTATCGGAAGTATATAATGATTCAATAACTCTTAAATTCAGAATAATTTAAAAAACACCACATTAGTGACAAATATGGTATGATTTCAAACAGGTAAGAAAATACTAACAAAATTAGTGTATGAAAAGTATCATTTAACTAATAAAAAAAACAAACAATTCTGCTGCAGTATAAAAAATAAAATTTCTTATTCTATTGAATTTCTTTAAAGCATATTCAATAAAATAAATAGATTCTTAAACTATTGCTTCTGTAAGATTAAAAATAAATATAAAGGTCCTGATTATTGCATTGCTGGTCTTCCATATATCTTATTTTCATGCAATTCTGAAGACAAGGATTGAATGAAATATTTATAACTCAGGCTCTCTTGACTTGCTGACTCTTGTTTTAGAGCAGGAATGGCCAACCTTTTGATTCCATGCGCCTTTATTTTGTACGATTAATTTAAATGTGCCACACAAACATTCACTTCCTTTCAGTACTTGTTGTAATATGGACATATTTTTAAGTTATAATAAAATCTATTTATTTGAAAAATATATGCTTATGACCAGGGGCGTATCCTTTTAGCACTTTCACAAAGGACGTGCAATAAATATAAAATCCCTGAAATGAATGAGTAGAAGTGGCTTAGTTTCTTTTCATCAAAAAGATGCAATGCGCCACTTGTAAGCATCCAATGTGCCACTTATGGTGCATGTGCCACAGGTTGACCATCCTTGTTTTAGAGAGAAAAAGTAATCATTATTTTACAAAATCTAGTTAATCCTTAAATTTACTAACTTACAAACATATCTCTAGCACAAATATTGTATTTTTAAGGGATTTTGAAATTTTTTGTTTACATTTTATTGGTACAACCAGAATGGATACTTTTTTCACAATGAAAGTAAAAAAACTGACCCTGTTTTAAAATATTTGCCAAAAAACAGAATTACCTGGTTCAAGTTTTCAGGGTATATTCAGTAATGAATGAATATTTTAGTGAATGGTTTATATTATTAAAAACATCTGGGGAAATATTTTTGGGGAAGTATGTTTCCTCGTCTCTCTTTTCAATATTGCATTATACTTTTGAATTTTGGTTTGGGATGTTCATCCAATTTTTTTACAGTTATATAAAATGCCTCTTCTTTTTCTCGAGATAGAAAGTGACAGAGTAAGATGCACAGTCTCTGGGGACATATGGGAAAGATAATGGTTGATGCTAGACTTGAATAGCTTAAGATTGTAGTCATCAAGTGAAGCATCCTCTTGGGAGTTGGTCCCACAAAGTAGCTTATATCTGTTTAATGCCTCTGTCAAAGCAGTACACTATTTGTTTTTTCACTTAGGATAGCAAAAGTTGGAAAGCCAGCTCACCTTTGAAAATTTCTGTTAGTGTTATACAAGTTGCTGAGAAAAGAATTTGTAATATTTTGTTCAAGTTTGGGGGGGTCAGTCACATCATACCAGCAGAAATAGCCTCATGTCCAAACATACAAAGAAATAACAATACAGTCTGTCAGTTATGTGCCATGTGTGATACACGCTTAGGCAATCATGTATCTTTCAATACATGACTGACGAGGCAGATTTTTTCCTGCAGTTGGTTGAAATTTCTTTCTGCAGTAGACCAGTTGCCAAGGCTATAGAACCCGGTCTGTCCTGCTATTTACCCGTAGCTGGGGTTGGGGAGAAGAGAAGTTATACCTTGGGAAGCATCATCCTGGGAGCAGGTAAGTGAATGTAATGGATTCGACTGGAATTCGAACTCCGCAATCCGATTCTTCAATCTGAGCTACTATCCATTACTCTACCATTACTCCTCGTAAAAGTATTTTAAATTGTAGAAAAAAAAAATTCAGATTTCATATGTTCTATGAATTACCTCCACTGATTTTGTCTTTCTCGAAAACTTTATGCTTTGATTAAAAATGCTGGTTGTTCTTAAATTTAATTCAAATTGAATGTATTGGTGTATTTGAAAATTTTAATATTTCCTTTACACATTACGTTTATTTTTTAAGGAATCAAATCAAATAAACAAATGCAAAAGTAATTACATTTATCTTATAGTAGGTTATCAGTTATAGTGAAGTGTATGAGTGTTGAAAGAGATTAGTTTGATTTGGCCTTCTTAGATAGCCCACCAGAAGAGGGGTATAAAACAAGAAAATCAAATTGCAAAGTGAAACAACAAATTTATATACATAAATCAATTTGGGTCTTTACAAATAAAATTAATGTATTTTGGTTGATACAATGTCGTCAAAGTGTTCGTAGTAGTCCTTGCAAGAATGAGTTTATGTGTACGTAGGCAGGAACGTATGTGTCAGCGTTATCGTAGGGTAGGAATGTCTTTGAAGTATCGCTCAGTCTTAATGTTCCTTTTGTTTATCAAGTGTAAAAGAGGTGAGGGAGAAAGGTAGAGATAATAATAACGATCTCTTGACGTTTGTCAAGGGACATGTTAATACGCTCGTGTCCTCTCTCTCTCTCTCTTTCAGTATTTAATATCCCACCCACGAGGAATATATGTGGCACAAGGCAGAGTTTAAAGTGGGTTTCTCCAAGCCCCTAGGCTCGGCCCCAAAATATAATCTTTGAACTCGTCTAGACGTATTCAGAGCCTGTCTACACCCCCGGACGAAACCTTGCCCTTCTGCAAAGCTTCGTCCGGGTTCCTCTCTGCCAAAGCAGAGACTTCGACCGACGTCACCTGGTGACTTCAAATTATTTTCTAAGCGTAGCTTAGATGTGGCACAAGGCCGAAAGAATATGACACCCAGTGAGAATCGAACTCATTACTCAGTCGTAACTGTTTTAGCGAGACAAGCTTGCTAACCATTACATCACACCAAGTCTCTCTGTCTCTTTCTCTCTCTCTCTCTCTCTCTCTCTCTATATATATATATATATATATATATATATATATATATATATATATGCGGACTTGCTCGTCTTTTGTTTTGTTTGTGGGGCTTGAAAGGGTCATTTGGGAATTCTCTCCCGGATATGATTCGGGCCTTTTCATTGGACGATGAACAAATTTTTGCGTCGGATCGTGAAAAGGTCCGTAAAAGAATTTATTTCCGAGAATTGAAGATTATTTGAATTTTGTTTTTAAATATTCCTTAGTTTTCTATTGGCTGAAAAACATTTCGCATTAAGGTGTGAAATTTACAAGTTTTCTTTGGGATCCGCTTTTGCGTGTGCGTCAAGGCAAGTTTGTTTATTCGAGTTTTTTTGTTCGCTACAATCTTTATTTTAAATAAAAAATACTTTTTGTAGTCGCACGTGTTTTTTTTTTATATTACAATGTTAATGTAATTTTTAAGTAACTTACAACATATATGAAGCCATTCTGATGATTTTATAATTATTCGAATAATAATATGAAGTTTCTATTCTTTCATTAGTGTTACTTTCATTATTTACTTTTGACTGAACCTACGCAATAAAAAATTAATTGATCAACTCATTATCCTAATCACCATGTTATTTATTGGTAAACAATTGTCGCGGTCGTCATTAGCCACTCCTTAGAAAGACGGCCTTGACCTTCGCAACTCCTGATCTCGCAGATTTAAGTCAAGCAACATGCGAGAAACCAGACGACTAGTCCAATATCGTTGATGCCAAACCGTACCTCGTGAGCGTCGGATTATGCAGCGCTTTCTCAAACATCGGACAACCATTGATATTAATTTAATATATACGGTTTTCTACTCCCATTAATTAGCCGGGGAGTACTTGAATAAATCGCTCCAAATATCATTAGCACCTTTTTTCGTCCAAATCCAAGCTGCTCGGCGCGGGGGCCTGGATCAAAGTGTAGTACGCTGCCTTTGTGAGCTTTCGGTTCTGTCGAACTCTCTGCATTACGGAGAGGAACTCGGAGGAAGCTTTGCCGGAGGGCAAGGTTTCCTTCGGGGAGGTAGACAGGGACTGAACCCGTCTAGACGGGTTCAAAGGCTATATTTTTGGCCGAGCCTACGGTTCTCGTGGGTGGATTGATAAATACCAAGCTGCTCGGCTCGGTCGCTAGGATCAAAGTGTAGTACGCTGCCTTTGTGAGCTTCCGAGTCGGGTTTCTGTCGAACTCTCCGCTAATGCAGAGAGGAACTCGGACGAAGCTTTGCCGAGGGGCAATGTTTCGTTCGGGGAGGTAGACAGGGCCTGAACCCGTCTTGGCGGGTTCAAAGGCTATATTTTTGGCCGAGCCTACGGGCTCGGAGAGACCCACATCATTAAACCGGCCTTGTGCCACATTCGGTCCTCGTGGGTGGATTGATAAATACCAAGCTGCTCGGCCCGGGGTCCTGGATCAAAGTGTAGTACGCTGCCTTTGTGAACTTCCGGTGCTTTGTCGAGAGTGTTACTCTTCGGCGCGATCCCGTTTCCGCGGTCGATCCGCCCTGGAAGACGTATCACCTACCTGACCCGCTTCGCCAAGTGTTACACTTCGGTGCGATCCCGTTTCCGCGGTCGATCACCTTTCTGACTTGGCCCTGTTTAGGGACTCCGTTTTCGCCAAGTATTACGCTTCGGCGCGATCCCGTTTCCGCGGTTTATCCGCCCTGTAAAGTCGTATCACCGTTCTGACTTGGCTCTGTTTAGGGACATCGATCAACCTGCTGCTGTTCCAGACTATATTCTCCCATCCGGGAGTCGACCAGCTACCATCGCCAATCAATTCTACATCCGTTTCGCCGATACGACCGAAAGCAGCTACCTCTAAACAAAACCAGTCATACCGCAATTGAATTAATGTTCAAATATTAACTATATTAAAGAAAATAATTCGACACTGTAAGACGAAATATGCAAAATAACGCGTTACTTTACGTGACAAACTATTATAAATTAGTCGTCCACGGAGCCAGAATAAAACGTCTTTATCGTCCAAAGAAAATTCTCTGACTCGAGAAAATATCTCCTGATCAAAGGCAGATGCCGTCTCCCGCTTCCAATACACCCTCCCAAAAAAAAGGCGGCATTTTTTTCCGATCAAAGGGAGGCGCCGTCTCCCCCCTCCAACCCAATAAAAAAAACCAAAAAAAAACATCGTCTACTTTGCTATCAGAGGCGTATCGTTCCAAATTTCAATTCATTAAATATTTTCACTGAAGTCATTGAAATGTCTTCGAATTTTAATACTCTAAAATTTTGCAAATAAAAAAAAAAAAAATTCTCAAACCATTTTTGACAGTTTTGTAGACAAAATTTCAATTTAATTTAATTCTCGGTTTTAAAAATTTGCCAAAACTAAAATATATTTTTCTGAAATTTTATTTGAAAAATATTAGATGATTTAAAGTTAATTAATCTGAATTGAAAAAAATTTAAAAAATATTATTTACTTTAAGTTTGTAATAACAGAAAAATGGATTTTTAAAACAAACAGTAGCGCGATTAAGTGCTTGTCAACACCTCGTAAATCACTTGATGAGATGCTGACACTTATTGTTCTAAGGTGATCTCATCTGTTAATACATAATTTAATATTTGGTCGTTTTCAAAAAAATCTGTTTACTGGCGGCTATTTCTTAAATTTTGTCAAGTTTTAAAATAAAAATTTAATCATTGGTTTTAAAAATCATCCAAAAATAAAATTTATGGCACGTTATTTGAGTAAAATTAGCAAATTTAAAGTTAAAGTAATCTGATTTTAAACAAATATTACATAGTTATAGCATTATATATATATATATATATATATATATATATATATATATATATATATATATATATATATTAGGTTGGTGCAAAAATAATGACGTAATAATGTCGTTTTTTGACGTATTTTTTAACGTCAAAGAGCGACATTATTACGTCATTATTTTTGCACCAACCTAATATATAAGCATTTCTGAACAACGAGTCCTATTTTTCTTTGGTCTTTATTGATGTATTGGTAAGCTCAGAGGTATTGACAGCTGGTACGGATGACCAGAATTGACATAACTTTACCGAATCTAAGGGAACAGATTTTTGGAGGGTTTTTGACTACCTAGTAATTTTTACAAATGTATATATTTCCAACAATTACCTAATGTTTTATTGACTTTTAGTTACATTTGAAGATGATTTTTGAAAAAAATTTAAAATTCTTTAAAATTTTCTTAGATTAATTTTAAAATTTAATAATTGAGATGAAATACCATGATAGCGGAAACTCAATAATTTATCACCCACACAAAAATAAATAGATAAAATAAAAATATTTTGTGAAATAGAAATTAAAAATAGTAAAACATATCTTAAAGGTTTGAAAACTGATGGGATGATGTTCAAATGTAATCAAGGGATAACGAATTGGAGCCAGGCGAATTTCTCTGTAAAAAGAGGAGACCTCGTAGAACACATGATCTTTTCATAATGATGCTACCATAGATGAAAAATAGGAGTGCTTAAAGTTAAAAAAAAAATTATTTTAAATATATTGGTGTAAAACGACTTATATTAAGCTTTTCAATTTTTGATTTAAAAATATAGTTTCTACTTAAATTACAATAAGGTGTGAAGGAAATGAATAAAGAATTGCAAACAAGTGAATTTCTCAATAAAGAGAGAGAACTCTTATGACACATGATCTTTTTAATAATATCATGTATAGAATATACTGTGGGAATCACTTACATGTGCCACACCTCCGCTTTCTTTAATGTCATTGGTTCATAAATATATGATACTTATTATAGGACAATTTAACCATCGCAAGTAATTCAAATTTTTCTCTAAAATCACGGATTGGTCCATTTCCTGACCAATCGCGTATTTTAGTATCTTTTCTATATTTTTAGCGCCAAGCTCTCCGGAGCCTATGCATTGTTATATAAATCCTCTCGCTGTTAGCCAACAGCCAGTAGCAGTTCAATTCTTGGAAAATAAGGCACGGCGCTATATTGACATTTTAATTCTTAACTATTACTCATTCGAGTAATCATACTAATTCTTATTGATATCACTCATGAACATTACATCTTTCTACACTGATAAAACACTGTGGAACTATTCTTTATTTAGCTAAGGTCTCAATTGAACTTTGTAGTTAAATAACATTCAATATTGTACTCAACATTAATTAGCTACACTTACCCTTTTTATTACGGAAAAAGGGAAGCAACTTTCTTTATACTTATTGTTAAAATTTGTATATCATTGTTAACACAATATTTTATTAATGTTGACTGAGCTTGATTATTTTTCTCTCGTGTATGTTGTATATGATTCATGTGGGGTGTTCTTTTACAAGAACACAGCTTTCCTTCTTGATTATATTCACAGTGACCCTAGCCAAAAATCCTTAGAGCACCACTACAATACTAAAAGTAAAACCAACAAAAAATTATTTTTAAAGTATTGGAGGTAAATAACTTTTAAGCTTTTCAATTTTTGATTCGTAAATGTAGTTTCCACTTAATTACAATATTATCTAAAAGAAAGAAATAAAGTAATGCAGAATTTTAAACGATTTTTAAATTATAAGTTAAAATTTTCAAAAAAATGAAAAAGTTCATTAGTCACAATTTTTTTTTATTAAGACAATAATGTCCTAAATATAACTTATTTACAAAAGCAATTAAAATCTTTTCTAATAAAAATATGTTATAGTTTTATTATATTTTTTTAGTCTACGATTTGGAGCAGATTTTCAGAAAACGAGCAAAAGTTTGAACAAAAAATTGTGTGATTTACAATACATCCTCCAAGGAGTCTATCGTAGCCCATTCGCTATTTCGTTCACTTAATTAATGGTGTTGCGGATGTGTTTTCATGTGTGTTGGAAAGAAATAGAAGGTTTGAATTATCAGAAGCTTTAAAATTGTGTGTGTTCAATAATCTTCCATCCACAACAATTAATACAAGACAGAGAATAATAAAGATTCATAAACATCTTGTTTCAAAACGTAACAATTGAATTTATTAATATTTGATATACATGCATGAATATTGAGTGAAAAGATTAGACAGAGTTGTGTCTCTTAGATGAGGAAATATTTGTACCTAAGTTCATAAAGTGAAAGTAATTATTAAACTGTTGTTTAGAAGAATAAAGTTCCTTTAGAATGTTTGGAATTGTGTATTGTACAAGTTGGTAAAAGTTCAGAAGAGATTTCAGAGTTCGTACTTGCGTGAATGTTGATAATGGTCTTTAACGTCTAACCTCAAAGGCTAAGACAGGAGTTCTTGAAGATTAAATCTTGGCAAATGAGACGCGAGAGAGAGAAATGAAAAGAAACACAAGGGAGTTTACACGTGTTCTGTTTATATATGGTCGTGTATCACGTGGGAGGCTCCGAGCATATTGAACGGGAAAACAGATTTGTCGCGTGCAGGATATCTGATTGGTCGGAACTGACCAATCAGCAAGCTAGATTGAAGGTGATTAACCAATGAACGCTTGTTATATATTTTGTCAGATGATAATGGTGAAAATTACAACCGGAATTTCTGACCCTATTTTTTTCTTTTGATTAATTCCCCATCCCTCCCATCGTTAGGTGGTTAGTGATATCAGTTCTCTGGTGGGTGCGGGGCGCCTTTCGTTTCGAGTGTGTCTTTCGTATTTGTTGTTGTGTCTGATTGAGTGTGTGTTTGTAGCGAGTGCATGGATTGTACGAATGTTTTATTTTTTAATTTTTTCAAGTCCCGCATTGATTTCGTCCAGTTAACTGATGTTTCTACCACAGTTAGGGCTGTGGGGGGTTTTCTACTAACAATATTTTTGTTTAGTTTCTTGTATATAGATTTTTATTCATTGTAAATATTCATTGGGGTTTTTAGATGTTATTTTATTCCCCTCCCCCCACAGACAATGAATTGTATATATGGGGACTAGTTAGAACTTCATAGAGTCTCTGAGGCATTTTGGTGGATGTAGCAAGAATGGTATGCAATGGATGTGTTGTTTTGGTGAAAGGAACATTATTTGTATGTTTGGGTCAGTGATTGCGGCTAGCTAAGTTTAAAGTTAAGACAGAAGATGACCATCCTTTCCCCCTTTCGGCCTTGTGCTACATTTGTACATAGTACAATAAATAATTACAACCGGAATAGTGCATTTCCCAGCAGGGGTTAACTGGTTTGTTGTGGAAGAGTCCACAATGGCAGACGTTATATATCTTTATGACCATGACCTTCACTGCGTTGCCCCTCTCCCTTCATTTTAATATAGCAAGTTCATTTAAATTCATAATAAACTTAATGTCCTTTTTTAGTTGTTTCAGTATTACAAACTTAGTCTGAATATTCTTTGTGAACGTGTTTATATTTTGTAGCAACTCTGAATTTATTTTCTTTAAATATTAAGTAGGTATGCAGGCCCTGTTAATATTTATACTCCCTTATGTAACACGGCGACTTCACTCTGAACTTGAGGAGGAGGAAGCGAAATGCAGGCTCCTAGCCATTGTGGCCAAGCCGCTTGGACTGGTCATATATTGAGTTACGTGCATATTTGTTTTTGTTCTATCAAATGGATGCTAGTTGGGCTTTCGTATCCATTCTTACTTCTGGCACTCTTGCCCTTTATTACTTTCAGCTACCACGGACCTTTATCTTCCGGCATTCCTGGCTTGATTTACTTCCGGCTACCTCGGACCATTACTTCCGGTATTCCTAGCTTTTATTATTCCCGTCTATCTCGGATTCTTACATTCGGCAATGCTAACCTAAACTGCCCGGATATTGACGCAATATTGACTAGTATTTTTCTATCGCTTCATCATGGATTTCATCAACGGACTTAAACAACAACCACGCAACGCCAGCACAACCTACTTCCGGCATTTCTATCTCAGCCTAACTCACCTGAATGATCGGCGTTAAAGGACTTGTATCTAACAAAATATTACTTTAAATTAAAAAATAATATAGATTTGTAGTGACTACTACTATGTTTGTCACGGCTACATCTTTCTCAACTGTGATTGGTTAAATAATAAATACTAATTATCACAGGACAATTTACTGATTGCATTCACCACACTGAATTTTTCCTACCGTTAATTCACAAACATGCTTTTGTTATAAAATCACCGATTGGTTAATTTTTCATCCAATCAGATATTTTTTGTGTTCTTTCAAAATTTCTCTCGCCGTTGTTCTCGGAGCCTACCGGTAAAAATAAAAGCTAGGTTTCGTTCCAAAATTAGACAGTAGAACTCAGCAACTCACACGCGTCTACACAGACTATGCATTCAACTCAATGCGCACACACAGACACAGAACTTGAATATCATTCACCATCAGTTCTCTGTGAACAAGCCAAGTTGCAACAGTACTTACTTATACGATAACACACAACTGAATTTACTGTATGTTCTTCTGAATATAAAATTCTATTTCAATACAGAACTTTAAATATTCTATTCAGAAAACTTGCTTTATTACATTATCTTATTCAGCTAACAGATAAAGGGAAACTACTTTTTTCTCCTTATTATTCACACATTACAAAAATTGTTTAGTATTTGTTGATTTTAATATATATTTTATCGTTGAAACAAAAATCGGTTTTCCATTGTTTTTCCTTGATTTTAAAAAATGTATAAATGTTAAATGCTCTTCAACACGCAGCCACATTAATCTTTTCAACACAACCAGCATTTACAGATTCATAATAAATCTAATTCCTGAACTTCCGGCTACACTAGGTTCCTGCTTCCGGCATTCCGGTCAACCTTGTAGACGACCGTGTCGGCGATGTTGTTGAGTATAAGTAGATGAGTACACGTGGGTTAAGATTTCCTGCTAGCCGGTCCAACTACATGAGAAAGTTGGACTTTAATTAAGTCCAAAGAAGGCAAAGAAAAACAAGAACAAGACCGATAAATATATGTAAACAAATATATGTATTAATAACAAGAAAGGTTACAAGTTATATGGGCAGTGTGTGTGTGTGTGGTAAATGTTCGTATGTACGTGTATTGTGCTTAGCGTGTTCCCAGCATTTGGGAAACGCTTTCTTTGTGAGTCTTCATATCTGCGAGGTGGTAAGGCTGAAAGCCTGAGGAAAAAGAGGAAGAGGGGAAGGGTCAGCGATTTATAGCCAGAGACCCCTGGTGAAAGGGTTAACGAACTAAAGGAGAAGTTAACTCCGACAAAGTACATAGTCTCTGAAATCATCTTCTTACACTTTTGTTAGTGTTAATAATTCCATATATAATGCAATTACTTTAGGTTTTCCTTGGTCCATGTAGTGTTCTCTTAAAATTTGTATTGCTTTTTCTCCATTGACTTTTGCATCTCTCATCATCCCTAGAGCTAAACTTCTGTCATCGAGTACTTGAATCAACTTGACAAAAATGTCTGCATTCTTCTCCTGGTCAATGTCCTCTTTCCTGAGGAAAAAGAGGAAGGGGCGAAGGGTCAGCGACTATTTATAGCCAGGGAAGAGAGGGTTAACGAACTAAAGAAGGAGTTGCCTCCGGGCTAAGTAACAGTCGAACTCTCTGCTTTCGGGCGGAGAGGAACCCGGACGAGGCCCCACCGAAGGGCAGAGTCTCGTTTGGGGTGGTTGGCTGCCCCTGAACCCGTAAAGAGTGAATATTTTTAGTGAAAGTAATTATTAAACTGTAGTTTAGAAGAATAAAGTTTCTTTAGCATGTTTGGAATTGTGTGTTGTACAAGTTGGTAAAAGTTCAGAGTTCGTACTTGCGTGAATGTTGGTAATGGTCATTAACGTCTGACCGTAAAGGCTAAGACGGGAGTTCTTGAAGAGTACATCTTGGCAAATGAGACGCGAGAGAGAGAGAAATGAATAGAAACTACTCAGGGAACTTACACGTGTTCTGTTTTTATATCGTCGTGTATCACGTGACTGGCTAAGATGGAAAACGCGGTAAAACAGATTTGTCGCGTGCAGGATATCAGATTGGTCGGATGTGACCAATCAGCAAGCTAGATTGAAGGTGATTAACCAATGAATGCTTGTTATATATTTGTAAGATTGTGATGGTGAAAATTATAACAGGAATAGTGCATTTCCTAGCAGGGGTTAACTAGCTTGTTGTGGAAGAGTCCACAATATTATCTAGATCTTCTCGCCGATCAGTATTCTTCAGTTTACTTAATTCTGTTTCCATTACTTGATTCATTGATTGCTCATGTTCCTTTAAACCAAACACAAACTTGAGTATACGATGTAAATAAATTTTGTATTCATTTTAACTTTGTTGTCCTCTGGTTTTTCTGTCAGATTTCACGTTTTTAATTTATAAAAGTTAGCGGGTCTCTTGTGACTATCTTTATTTGGGCGCACATATTATATCGCGCCCCACTCCAGTGGGGTCTACTATAAGTCCTAATTTTAATAAAAAGTTAGGACATACGATTTTTAATTTCTTGAAATTTCATGAAATTAAGTGGGGTGTAACATATTTAAAAAAAAAAAAAAAAAATGACCAAGATTGTTTAAAAAAAAAATTCAAAAATAATTTTATTCATTTGTGAATATGTTCTGAAAGTTTCATTAAAATCCGACAATTATTTGATTTTTTGCAGGAATTTCCAAATTAATGTGTTTTTCACCGGAAAAAAGGGCAAAAGCAACTGTAAAACTTACGTCGTTGACGTAAAAAAAAATTTTTTTCGCAAAAATTTCAACTCTATATGGACCCTGGTGGATTTCAATAAGAAAATATATAAATTGGAATGTCAAATATTTGGTCGTTTTCAAAAAATATGTTTACTTTTACATTTTAACAAATTTTAAAATAAAATTTAATTATCGGTTTTAAAAATCTTCCAAAAATAAAATATATATTTGTGACACGTTATTTGAGAAAAATTAGTGAATTTAAAGTTCATCTGATTTTAAACAAATATTACTTATAGCATAAAAATAGTATACAAGCATTTCTTAACAACTGGCCCTGTTTTTGTTTTGTCTTTATTGACGTATTAGGTTGGTGCAAAAATAATGACGTAATAATGTCGTTTTTTGACGTATTTTTAACGTCAAAAAACGACATTATTACGTCATTATTTTTGCACCAACCTAATAATATCCCAGGCGTTGACAGGTTAGTATGGATGACCAGAATTGACATAAATTTATCAAATCTAAGTGGACGCATTTGTTTTTAACTACCTAGGAATTCTTATAAATTAACGTATTTTTAGCAATTATCTAATACTAGCAGCATGACCCGGCGTTGCCCGTGCTTTATTCAAAAATCGTACGACTCATACAGCAATCGCTATCATTATTTTTGCCCTTCCTTGCCTTTAAAGGAGTGCCCTTTGACGTGCTGATGTTGCTACATGCCTTACTTCTTGCCTATCTCACACTGTGAATTTTTTTAAGCTCTATACTAAACATTAAATCTGTTACGAAAAAAGAACTAAACAAAATGAACACAAAACGATCAGCTTTAAAAAAGGACACGTAACTGGAAAAACCGAATGAAAAAAAGAGTGTTAACAACAAATA
Source organism: Acanthosepion lycidas (assembly GCA_963932145.1). Lineage (NCBI taxonomy): Eukaryota > Metazoa > Mollusca > Cephalopoda > Sepiida > Sepiidae > Acanthosepion > Acanthosepion lycidas. The sequence continues at coordinate 108,376,710 of OZ010575.1, read as the reverse complement.
CTTTTTCACACCTAACCCAGTTCTGCGGAATCAGAATCAATGTTGAGTTTAAGCAAGCGAATGAGCCAATTGGAGTAAAGTGTCATGCAGATTTAAATTTTTCCCACTTGTGACGAATACAGCTATCGATTTTTTTTGCATGCTAGTTAACATTGGTGTCAGTCAGCTGTTGGCTCTCATGCTGGCCAGTAGAATCTTCCTGCGTATTCGTGGCAGTCAGCTATTGGCTCTCACTCTGGCCAGTAGAAAATGGCTGCAGCCTACATGAAAACTGCCGTAGAAGCATGAAAAAATCGATTATTTCCACTATCGATGGGAGTTGGGGAAATGCAACGTCGGTATTGGCCTTTCCACTAACTTAGAGCATGTGCATGTAAATTTTGGTGCAAATCCGTCGAAAATTGCGGCCGTGCATTCGCTGCACACACACGCACACTCCCTGAACACTTACCAACTTTATCCAATTCACATTTCCTAACATGCTAAAGAAACTTTATTCTTCTAAACTACAGTTTAATAATTACTTCATCTTTATGAGCTCAGGTACAAATATTTCCAAATCTAAGAGACATAACTCATTCAAACCTCCAGCTTATATGTATGTACATCAACACTAATAAATTCTATTGTTATATTTTGAATCATTATGATCTGTCTTGTATTTTATACTATGTGCTATTTTACGTCAAATATAAATTGCATTGCGCACGCCACATTGGATAGTAACCTCCAGCGCCTTTGCTTTCCTTAATCACGCCTTTCCTAGTTAAAAGAAAAATATATGTACCATCACCACCTACATAATGGTGACCCTGTCGGAAATAAATAATTGTAGCGATATTAACCCCTACATGGTTTATCCTACAGACGGGCGACCATACATTGTTATCTATTTTCAGATAAAAAAAATGTTTATCTTGACACATATGGCAAAACAACAACAGCAATGGTTGACAATTCTGTTGAATTACAATTTTAAAATGGAATTCCTACCATTGAAAAAGCTAAATCACGCAGATATTTTGTCAAGATTCATGCCTAAATTATGTGAACCATTCGAAGGTATGACAATGAAATATACATGATCGAACAATAACACTGGATGAAATTAAAATGAAACCTCAAGTGAATAATTTTATTAGAGAAAAAAAGCAAGGTGGAAATTGAATGAGAAAAATATAATTAAATCAAAAACTGATGGTAACAATATTATTTCAATCTGTGATGAGGTCACTTAATATATGGTGAAAGAGTGATAATGCCTACATCTCTTCAGAAAAGAATGTTGAATGCATTTTATACAGATCCTCCAGGTATCTCTAGAATGAAATCTCCCATGAGCAGCTATGACTACTAGCCCAATATGGACAAAGATACAGAGAGATTGGTTAAAGTGTGCAGTGGTTGTAACATGGCAGCCAAATCACCACCAGTTAAATTCTAACCTTGGCCAATAACAGACACACTGTGGTCAGGATTACACATTGATTTTACCCAACCATTAAATGGTGTCTATTACGTAATCTTTGTTGACATTTTTTTCCAAATGGCCAAATTTTTTAAAACTTCTACAATAACAAGAAAATTCTTCCATGAATTATTTGCTAGATACAGCATACCATTTTGTGCAATGACATGCAATTTACTGCTAAAGAGTTTGAAGGTTTTTGTAAAAACCTTGTGATGCAACATATCAAAACTGCCCACTAGCAGCCAAGATCGAATGGGCAAAGCAGAAATCTATGTTGATAGATCTAAAAGGTCATTAAAAAGAAAAACTAATCGAGGTGAAACTAAGGTTACATTATTACAGCAGTTTTTTATATGTGTATCAGGTGACACCTAATTCTAGCACAGTATTATATATACAGAAGTACATATTTTTTATTGTTACATGTGAAATTGTAAATAATACAAAGGATCATATTAGAATCTAGAAATTGGTTTTGTGTATGCTTAAAAATAAATTATCCTTGACACAACGAACATTTTATTTTGTTGGTTTCAGCGTACCCGGATTAAAAGGAGAATTTAATACGGGATACCCTGCCCACAAAATATAACGCAAATTTCAAGAAGAAACAACACGATAAGGAACGTTTGTAGAAAATAGAACATTGTATATTTATTATCTTATGAATAGAGTAAAAAAAAGATTAATGGTTTAGTTCGTTTAAGCAAAATGTGATTTTGACAAAAATGTCTGTGTTCGTTGGCTTTCAACAGAGTAGCAGAGTAATGTCTGTTTCTTTTGTTTTTGTATAGGTCTAAACTTTAGACTCTAAAGGAAAAAGGGGGCGATCAATTTAAGTTGAAAAAGAGAGTGTGGATGAGAAATAAAAGATAAGAGGAAAATGTACTTATCGGGTTGAATTGTTTTGGAGTCAGTTGTAAATTTGTTGTTGTTGTTGTTTTCCTTTCCTACTCCACTTTCGGCTCTTAGTGTCGGGTTGAGCCAGTGATGGAATTGACTGTCTGTCTTCTGTCCTCTATGATCTCTGCGCCCTTCTGACTGGTGATTGACTTGAAGTTCTCTATTTATTGTTGACTTTTTTTCACACTGGCTCGTTATCTTTTTTTTTAGTTTAGCAAATCGCCTCCTTTCATTGGTCAGAAAATTAATTTCACACCTTATTGCGAAATCTGTTTTTAGTCGTTTTGATCCGATTTTGCGGGTGTGCAAATCTACTTTGTGTTTTTTAGTCATTTGTTGGAATGATATAGGATTTGTATCCTATAATTTTAGGAATAAACTAAAATCGCAGGTAATATTAAATATTTCAGGAATAAATTAAAATAACGGGGATTATCAAATATTTTAAAATAGATTTATTTAAAAATAGTATCTTATATAAAATGTAATTTATAAAATTTTATGGTATTTTATTTATAATTAATTTCTTTATTTTAGTGTTACTTTTTTATTTCTTATTTTTAGTAATTGTGATATGACAGTTATAAAAATGTAAAATTATTTGATTAAACTTTTATAGTGTTTTACATTTTCTTATTAATTACGTAATACACGTTTATTATTTTATTTAATAATAATTAAATCTACTACCAGCAGGAATTAAAACAATTGTTATGTAAGTGATTGAGAAACTTTTTGGAATGTTTGTGGCCCTGAAAGGGCAATTTTTGTGTATTTTAAAATGTTTTCAATTTGTTCTTAGCTGGGACCCTAGCAGAGCGAACGACAGGAATTAAGAGGGTGCTATCTCGAGGGAATTCACCCAGTCTCCACCTTCAGAGTCTTCATCTTTTTAGCCCTTATCTAGAGCAAATCGTTTCTTGGTCTTGATCCAGGAGGCACATTTCTTCATAAAACCTCCAAGTTCAGAATCATTGCTGCCGGTTTGGAAAGGGCTATTTTTTCCATTATTTACTCATAGCTGGGACTCTAATAGGTGCTACGACCCTGGGTCAGCGTGAACCCGGAAACAATAGTAATTAAGCGTTGGTTCCACGCACCTCAAAACTTCCAAACTAACGCTTCGAGTCATTACTGCCAGATATTTGATTACTGTCATGTCCAGGATGTGGGGGGGGGGGTCGTTATTTGTGACGTCATCATTCTGGCTGGAATTATACAAAGTTAGGTCCCACATAATATAATCAGCGCCAACTTGATATTTGTTCAAATGACAGTCTTTATCTAGATTATTATCATGAAGGTACTAAATCTGATAATATGGATTGGAAAATTCCATGACGTAACCTATAATTCTTTACACTATTTACATTATTCGGACTATTGTTCTCATCTTTGTCATTTCGGCCGTTGTACGCTCCGGCCTTCTTCAGGTGGTTGGAATGTCAAACTAAACCCTTTATTTCGCTCACTGGGGTAGACTTTTCTAGTTCCACGTGCCATGATTAATGGATGTCAGTTATCAGTTATCTGTTAATTCCCCTCTCCAAGTTCTCCATTGCCTTAACCAGGTATTAAATTCACACGCTTTGGGGTCCTGTCACTGGATCTAACTAACGCCTTTATCCACTGTGCCATGTGTCCTTGTGGATAAAGGCGTCTTCTCCTTCTCTTTCCATCAACCCATCTCAAGGAAGGAAAAAAAGTCACTTCGCCAAAGGGGAAAAAATCTGCGTCATGGACCGCGAAGCCCTTGAGATGGACTGTTCCTCTCAGAGAAAGGCCCTCTTGCGGCCTCTATTCAAATGCACCTCCATTGACTTCCCGTCAACGGAGGACCCGAGAAACGTCCCAGGCATCCCTAGTGTAATTACCCTTATAAGAAACACCGGGGGTCTGGGATCATCTTGCGGGTGCTAAAGATGACTTTCCGAAGATTTGGATGACTCCGATAAAGTCTCCAGTGCTAAAGAAACTATCCCAATTTTGCTCTGCAAGGGCCCCGGTTCTCCTTCACTTCTCTTTATATCGAACTCTCAATTTAACTTTCCCCGCAGACGTCGACGGCATTGTCTCGGAGGGACGAATTACGTCCGATATAGGCACCAGGAGTCAGGGAGAATCCGTTGGCGTCTTGAACCCCACAGATTTTCGTTCAGTGTTTAAACGGTTTAAAAGATCCTAAAAGATGTCTATCAAGCCAGCCAGATTGAATGCGAGAGGTTTGAGAGATCGGGGTTAGGCTGCCCGTCTGCTTTGTGATCTCTTGTCTTTCGGCATAGATGTGGCTGCGATCCAGGAGGCACATTTTGCGATGTTGATGCTCGTGTGCTGTCTAGCGACTGTCTATTTAGCATATGGGAACGAGATAGCAAGAGGTGTCCATTTCGACGCGTGGTAGAGGTGGTGGTTTATCGTGGCCGATATTGCCGTCAGCAGTGATTCGTTTCGATTCGTTGCTGTTTATGCGCCCAACATCAGAGAGGAGCTTGTTGACTTTTCCCGTCAGTTGGGGCCGTTCCTGGTCGATTCGTCGCGCTTAGTCTTAATGGGGAACAAGAATGCCATCCTGGACCCCGATATAGACAGGGTGCGGAGAGCTAGCGGGAGGTCATCGGGCGATCATAGCTTGATTGATCTAATCGGCGATTTCGGCCTCGTCGATAGATGCCGGGTCGATCATACGAGGCGGGAGATGTGACCGGGTAGCCAGCTACCTGGACAGAATGGTAATTAGAAGGGTTGATCTAGATTTGCTAGATTGTCCCACGTTCCACCGGTTAGGCTATTCGGGCCATAGACTCGTCTGTGTCCAGATGGTGTTAGGCGCTAGGCCTGGAATGACTTCCGGTAACAGCGGGAATTAGTGGGGCGATTATTGGGAATAAGGGTGGGAGAGGCTAAAGGATAGGATTAGGTCTTTCACCATCGAATAAAGCCAACGATTTGCTCTACATAAGGCTAAAAAGATGAAGACTCTAAAGGTGAAGACTGGGTGAATTCCCTCGAGATAGCACTAGCTAGGCAGGCTCTGGAGCGTGAGGCTAGCAAGCGCTACTAGAGTCGGGTAATTAACATAATTTGGACAAGATGACTAATGAAACTGTGAATGCGGGCGTAGAATTGTACAAGGAAGAGATCCGTCAAGGGTCCGATCGATATATTCACGAGGTCAGGACTCCGGAGAAGCGTTCTCTGCGGTCGACCAAGGGCATGTGAGGTCTTTCGGCGGCATTTCGAGAGCCGGTTTATCAACGTGCCTAGTCTCTGTGGCGACGAGTTTCACGGCTATTTGACTGACTTTCCTCGGCTTGAGCCGACTGAAGCGGCTAGCTGCGAGGGAGTTATCACAGAGGGCGAAGTCTCCGGGACTTGATGGTCTGTCTTACGAACTGGGACTTGAGTCTCTCGCTCATCTTTGTTCCGATTTTGACAGTCGTGTTCAACAACTGGTTCCGGCATAGGCCCATCCGCAATCGGACTTCCAGGAGTGGGAGCATGCTGTTGAAAAAGGGTTAGGGTGTTGGGCGGGATAAAGGCATTCGATAGGGTCGACCATCAGTACCTGGCTGCTGTTTTGTAAGCCGGCGGATTCGAACACGATTTTTGCAAGTGAATCAGCGTCCTGCATCGCTTCCTCAGTGCTGTGGTTCAGGTGGACGAAAAGCGGCCGATTCTTTTTGCGCTGTCTCGGTCGGTTCGTCAGGGTTGTTTGCTGTCGCCCTTACTTTACGGTTTTGCGTTGGAGCGCCTCCTTCGCCGGTTATGGTACAGGGCGTGCAGTCCGGACCTACGCAGAATCGCTGTCAAACCAAGGTTTTTGCGTACGCTGATGACGTGTCTATTTTCGTGTCGTTCTGTAGCGACATTGAAGTACTACAGAAGGCGTTTGAGAGGTACGAGGTGACAGGGGCCAAAATTAACCGCAATAACTCATCCGGCTTGCGGTTAGATGTCTGGAAGTTGGATCACGCTTCCAGGATCCTTTAGTTGGACAGACGGATCCGTCCGCATTCTTGGAGTGTGGTTCAGGCCCGGTCCCCAGCTGATGAGGAATTGGTACGAAGTACAGTCAAAGTTCGAAGCGGCGGTTCAGACTTTGCTTCGATGGCGGTTGTTCGTAAAGGGTAAAGCGGAGGCGTGTGTCACGCACGTCTTTCCGATTATCCTTTGTCGATTAGCTTTACTTCCTCTCTGCAAGAACAGAAAGAAGGTGCCCAGTCGCTTGTTCATTTCCCTCTTGTTGGGGTGGTTGTGTGCGTCTGGTCTGCAGAGAGACTGTTACCCAACGCCCGTGTCATGGGTGGCGGCTGGAAATACCGCGCTTGCAGTGCCATCGGCACACTTCAAGTTTGGTGTTCCTACGCAGTGTGTTGACGGAAGACTCTATTTTGGAAGGGAGTGTTAGGAACGCCTTCCCTAGCATTACTACTACTCTCTCTGTTTCCGATGCTGAGCACGATCGTGCGCCTCGGAATCAATCGATATTCCTACGAGGGCGGCCTTAATGGCTTTTCCTCGATCCAGTGACCTTTTACGACCTCGTAGGCTATTGCAACTTGATTTAGATGAAGGGGTCACGACGGACCGTCTTTGTGGCCGGCTCGGCTAGTCCACATCAGAGTTGTGCTCTTTCTGGTCTTGGACACCAACCGGCGGACTATCTCAGCAACCTTGAGTTTTCGCTTACCCGGTAATCGATTCGTAGCTCGATTGTCATCGGTATGACTCTGGTTTAAAAGAAACGGCTTCGCACGCCTTATACTATTGTCCTCGGGTGCGCACTTTTTATGTCGGCGAGTTGACGGCTCGTATCGTTCCCGATCAGCTTTTGTCCATCGATCTTGCATACGCGTGTGACTCGCATTTCTAGCCGTGGCAAGAATGGTAGTATGAACGACGCCTATGGAGGGAATCTTGGGATATGACTGTTATTCACACTAGGGTCTGGTTGGATGCTTTGGGCATCAGCTCAGGATGAAGATCAGATCTGATAGAAAGTGTTTGATATCGATAGATTTCAGCGAAAGGTGGGTATCTATGGCGAGCCTGGTTCACGTGAACGGGGCGAACTTTGATTTTCTCTTTTAAGTGCCCTTAAGTACAACGGTGGGGGTGTCCTATGAACCCTCTCCTGGTGAAGTTAGACGTTTCTTGTTTTCTTAGTCTAACACTTTCGCACCGGCCCCTCAACCTCCGGCGTCTTACTCTCTGGGTTGAGGTATCTACTCAGTCCTAACCGAACTTAAGGGAGTGGCCATAGATCCCCTGAGCATCCGTAGATTATTCGACCGGTCCTCTGGTTTAATCCTGCTTCCTGCCCACGTTGTGATTTGTTTGATACAGAAAGGAGAAGTGATGTCCGTCCATTCACGGTCGACTGAAGATGTAGACACGACTGGGGAGTCTGTGCTAAGAAATTTAGAATGCAGCAAAAAAAAAAAAAATTAATATCTGCAGAAAGCCGGACAAACATCGATTCAATGGTTGAATTGTTAATGTCTTTTAGCAGAAAAGAATAGTAGAGAAGAGAAACGGGTTACAGAAAAGAAAAGTAAAAACTCATACACTGGATTCTAGACAGAGAGAGAGTGTGTGTGTATATGATTATCTTGTTGTTAAATTGTCTCAGAACGATATATGACTCTTGCAATGGAGGGATAAATATTTCTGTGTGGGGCTTAAAGTTATAGTGGCGTTCCTCCTCTTCAAGATTGTTCTCCCGTCTGCCCTTTTCAGCATAACTACGCGTTTATATAGAAAAACCCGGCTGGTTATAACTGACCCTTGGCCCTAATACTTGACAGCGTGATTATCACTGGGTTCTGGCTGCTTCAACCAAAATCATGTGAATTCTAAAGTTCCTTCTAGCTTACTCAGCTCTATTTCAATTTTTAATCGATAAGAATTATTTCGTGTGACGTCGTCCCCTGGTCGCAGCGCCAACCGTGACGTTCTATCCTAGTCTACCACGGCACCAACTGTGACGTCCCTAAACAGCACTAATTGTGACGTCCTCGCCGCGGCGCCAGCCGTTCGCTCCTCGCTGCTCCGTTCGGGTGTTGCCGCTCCAAATGTGACGTTCTAACCTTTTGGCGATTCGGGTGGGAATCTGATTAGATTTGATATCAGCCTCGTCGTTCCCAACTCGCTTCCAACGCCTGGTTACCAAGGTAACTGCACTGATCCCCAGTCCGCCTACCCACGCTGTGAATTGATCTTAGGCAGACGAGATCACACAGTGGTTGGGGCCGTACTGCAAACCTAGTTCAACGGGGGTGATACCACACAAATATGCATAAAAGAAAATAAAATGAAAACTCAAAAGTTCAAAGTATCAAAGAAAAAGGTAACAAACTTTATGTCTAGTTGTTCGATACATAGGACTGCATCTATCTCCCGACCCGTTCTATGGATTGTGAGACGTCGTTTTCCGCTAGGCAAGTTTTAACACTTCAAGTTGTTTGCTCTCTAAGAAATTGGTGTTTCGGTGGGTCTTTGGACGAAAGTAAAAAAAAAAAAACTTATTTCGGTGATCTGGATCTAAGTCGCTTTTCAAAATAATTGTTCTTGGGTTGAAGAGGGGTCCGGAATGTGCGTGAATCTTGGTCAGCTATCTGCGAGGCTTGCTTCAACTGGAGACTGACTCTGGGAACTGCTGGAAATCAACTCCTTTCTGCTCGTTGTGGCTTCGTTTATATGGGCGCCGACCAAAACCGGGGTGAGTTTGTCGGCGCCGGGGCGTTTCCTCGATAATTCTAAATACATATCCACCTCTCTGGTTAGGAATTTCCACCTTTTTCCATTTTTGGGAACCTTTCCTCACTCCCACCTTCTCATCATACTTCAGAGGGGCGTGAACTGCCCTCGCCACATCTTCGTAGCAACCTCTCCTACTCATCCTCCAGATGGGCGGCAACAGCCTCCCTCGTGCGTCACGTGATCACCACTCGACCAATGATGTCTTAGTCGGGCGTGGACGAATCCGCGGCTTTGTTTCAGGAAGAAAAAATATATCTTGCTTAACTAAAAAAAAAAAAATATCTCTTCTCTTTCCCTTTTCTTCCTCTTAATCGCCGTTATCATTTCTCTGGCCGCGAACGGAACATTATGACAATGGCGGTCATAACTCTTGTTCTACACGTGGTTTACGTCAGGTATTTTATCGCTAATTATCAGAATGGGTGGTCTTCCTAACACGGTCTCAAAAAGAAACATCTCCAAAGTTTCAGTCAGTCTGTCCCCTCGAAGAAAGAAAAAAAACACTTCTAGGTTCCCATTCATTTTCCTTCGGTACATATTTCTGATAACATAATTTTATTATCGCAGGCCAAGGATGTTCCGTCGAAGGAAAATCGGTCAACGGACACTCGTAGGTGGTTTTTAATTTTTCATATCTGTCCAAAGTCCTTTTAGTTGCCTGTTTTTCGTCACTTATCGAAATAACATTTTCATTTGGATTTTTTTTTCTTTGGCCAGCCGGTCTGTAGTTGATAATAAGATGCCTTCCCGTACCAATAGTTTGTTTTCATATCCTTAGATAACACAGCCGATGCCAAAACATATCTGATTCTTTCTTTCTTTCCCTTTCTTCTTACTCAGAATTTCCCTGTCATTGTAATGACACTCTTTCGCCATTTGTTACTTATCAAAATATCCTTTTATCCATTGTCTCTTAGCCGTGTGTGTGTTCTTGCTTATCACCCACGATTCGGTCCTTAGCCTCTCCTTTTCCTCTTTTCTTTCTTTTCCCTTTCTGCCTCGTTAAATGGTGCCACATTCGACTATTCGACTACTAGCTGGTAGGTCCTACAAGGCTCAACTCTGCTTCAGAGGAGTTTCTATTACAACAGATACGACTTATCGCGGTGAAAGAATTACATAAAGAGGTTCACCGGCAGAAATTCCACTCCATGACGCAGAACGAGGGTGAGTCCATAACACACTTTCTATCTAGATTACGTGGCCAAGCGAAATTTTGCGTGTTTAATGTTCAATGCCAAAATGAGCAAACTTGCGGACAAAAAGTGGATTATTCGGAAGATATAGTTGCCGGACAGATGATAGCCGGGCTCGCCAATTTAGACCACCAAAATAAAATATTGGCAGAGGCAGCCTCGCTCGTTACTTTGGACCGGAAATTCAATCGTTTAGTTTGCCTCGAGACGACAGACAAGCCTGCACCCCACTTCCACGACACCACACGCCCTCTTGCATCATTCAACATGCAAAGGTCTGACCAGGAACAGCCGCGCCAGGAGACTGAAACCCCTTAGACTCTACGACGCAAGAAACCATGCAGCGGATGTGGGAGGACATTGCACTCTGGAGGGTCAATGAACCGGAAGGATTGTCCGGCGGTCAAAATGAAATGCCAGTTTTGTGGGATAATGGGGCATATGAAGAAAGTATGCCGGAAGCTCGCGGAATCCAAAGCAGAGGCAACGAGTGAAACGTCAAAAAGCGACGACTCGTTTATATTTACTAGCGGTACTCCGAGAGATCAATTTACCCGCCGAATCGACAAGCACGGCAGCATGCGGGTAGTGGGCGTGCCCCACCTCGGATGGAATGGAAAAAAATTCAAAGGAGCTCTCCAGAGCCGCCCCCATTAGTGGAGGTAGAGATAACCGTGATACCTGGGACTCACGCGACCTTTGGGAGCATACCACGGAAACCAATAACTCCACGCGCTCACCACATACTCGCCTTTGCAGATACCGGGGCACAGACCTGTTCGGCTGGACCTAAGACCCAGAAGCTTCTCGGGTATCCAGGTGGATATCTAGTATCAACCACCCACCGGATACAAGGCATTACCAATGACCGACTACATGTCAAAGGTGTATTATTTTTATGCATAAAGGTGGGGACGAAGGAAACACGGCAGGCTGTGTACGTGTCAGAAAACACAGCTGGTTTCTACCTATCAGAAACAGCGTTAAAGGACTTAGACCTACTACCGTCCAATTTCCCGACATCATTGTCACAGAGCAACTCATCACCAATGGCGAAAGAAATAGCCCCGTGTGGATGCCCTCGCAGAGCGCCCGTCCCAACAAAACCCAGAAGAATTCCATTCGAACTCATCCAAGCCAACAGAAACAAGAACTAACAGTGGCTACTGGAATACTTCGCATTTAACACATGCCCACATCAACCACTGTTAACTTCGCATTTAACACATGCCCACATCAACCACTGCAAGCAATGGAGGGGAAACCATTGGACATCGACTTCATCCCGGGTGCAAAGCCGACGGCAGTTCATACGCCAATACCTGTCCCACATTATTGGAAGAAGAAAGTGAAAGAGGAGCTGGACAGGGATGTCGCCCATGGCATATTAGGTTGGTGCAAAAATAATGACGTAATAATGTCGTTTTTCGACGTATTTTTAACGCCAAAAAACGACATTGTTACGTCATTATTTTTGCACCAACCTAATAGAACCAGTGCCAGTAGGCACTCCGACTACCTGGTGTTCAAGGATGGTGGTTGCACCGAAGAAGGACGGATCTCCAAGGCGCACGGTAGATTTACAAAAGCTGAACGATGCAACCAGGAGGGGAACACACTACACATCATCCCCATTTGACCAGGTATCCAGGATACCAGCGCACACGAGAAAAACGGTCCTCGATCCGTGGAACGGATACCACAGTCTACCGTTGTCGCCAGGCGCAGGAAACGCTACCACATTCATCACCGAGTGGGGCCGATACAGATATTGCCGGGCCCCTCAAGGATTCCACGGATCAGGGGACGGATACACCCGTCGGTTCGACGACATCACTGTTTGTCAACACAGACAACAGCGGACACCTATGCCAGGATAACGTTGCCCGGGCGTTGCTTATCCATGGCAACACTCCCGTCCAGGACCTAGACATGTCCCTAGCCATAATGCTCTACGGTCGAATAATTAAGGACCATCTTCCGGTCCTGAGGGACAAATACCAGACACGGAAGCAATGGAGAGAGATAGGTGAACTGAGAGAGTTCACTCCAGGAGATGCAGGTAGGAGACTCGGTCCAGATTCAAAACCAAGATGGAATATACCCTCGTCGATGGACAAAGACGGGGAAGGTTGTAGAAAAAACGACAACCGACAATACCAAGTACGGGTAGATGAAAGCGGAAGGACTACGCTACGTAACCGCCGGTTCCTCCGGAAAATTTACCCAGTGGTGGACGGCCTGCCCCACGCCACACCGGGAATCTCAGGCTCGTGTATGAACTCAGAACCTCAACGACAACGGAACCCAGAAGAACCGATGGACATCGGACGAGAGGTCAACATTACGACGCCCGACGGAATGGGAAACGAAACCGAGGACCACATCAACGTGGATGAAGACCAGATAGCAACTGAGCACCCTACACCGTCGGTGACCGCGGACCCGTGACGGAGCACCAGGCCGTCTCGACCACCCAGGCCGTCGTCCCCAAGAATGGACGGAAAGTCACATGGGTTCTGGGACGAGTGAAATAACCACGTCAGTTCATCTCGTGGTCACGGTGGGAGGGGGGGTAGCATGTGGAGATGAGAACAAAGTTATCTGCCCCTGCGAAACAATATGGGACAGAGTTACCTGCCCTTGGCATAATATATATAAAGGGGACCGGTGAACAAGGCCCAGCGCGTTTTACTGATACACTACATCAGACGTACTGGTCACCCTTTTTTACACTCTTAATAATAACTGACATAAACATTTTTATGATGAAACTTTGCTTTCATCAAGTTTAAGGCCGTTTTTATCATGCTATGCTCTTTTTTTAGCGAAACTGCGGAGTTACCTGCTCTTGTTAAAAAAAGGCACTAAATGCACCAAACACTCAGTGTTGAATGAATGTTCATTGGTACTTACGTTTAAAAATATATAATTTAACTTTATATAACCAATAGTTTCAGAATATTTTTATTATATACGGTTTTATCATAAAACTTTTATGAAACCTTAAGTAAAGTTAAAGTAGAATGAGTAACTTTATTTTTAAAATAAGAAATTGTTTATTTTCTGTTGTTTTCTTTTTAGTTAAATTGCTTTTATTTTTTATTTCCAAACTAGTTTGATATTAAAAAATATTTAATTGAACCCAGTATGTCTTTTTTTAAAAAAAATTATTCTGAATAATCAGGAGTAAAAAACAAATTGCAACTGCGATACAATGTTGTGACATGTCCAGACTATTTTTGAGGAAGGAACTAATTCTTCTTTTACGCCGTTTCTTGTAATCCCTTTGTTCTTCTCAGAGACGACTACTGTCTTCTATTTTCAAACAATCGCAATTTAAAAAAAAAAAAAAAATAGGAAGTTTTATTGATTACAAAACATTGTCGATCTCGAGAAAGAAATACCAAGTCTAACTTCTTAATCTTGTTTTTCTATGAAAAGGTTTTAGATTCGCCCTGAAAAGGTAAGTTTTTTTACTTTTTTAAACAGTTGTCTAGAACTTCCTAAAAGCCACGAAAAATATATTTGAATTAATTTAAAATATCTTCTTTGAAAGAAATTTTGTTTCATTTCTGTTTTATTAAAGCTAATGTGAATTAAAAGAAAAATTAATTTCCGTCTATTAACGAATAGCATTTTTGAGGCATTTTTAAAACATTTGTTTTATCACGGTGGAAAAAACAAATTTAAAAATCTCTTAAAAATCCAATATTAATCCGAGAGATATGTTTCAAAAAGCGTTTTGCATGATGAGAAAACGCCCCAAACTTAATAAAAACGGCGTTTTATCGTCAAAATGTTTGTTAAAAAGAAACACCAAAGTAATTTTTTATTATTTTATTAAATTTCTTAATCCTTTCTAGCAATTTGGACTAAAAATTTTATTCAATATTTTGCTTTATTCACAAATTAATTAAATTCAGCAAATGTTTTAGATTTTTTTTTTTTTTCGTAAAAGTATTTTTTTATTTTTTATTTTTTTTGACATATGTTGACCCCTCTCTACATCCCAACTCAATTTCATGACATTTTGAGAATTTTTCTTCTTAGGTACAAGCAGGACTTCTTGGAGAAAATAAATCATTTTTTGCTTTTCCAAACTCCAAATTCATTTCCCCTGCTCGGAATCATAAAGTAAAAAAAAAAAAAAAAAAAAAAAATGCAATAAAACTATGACATTATTTAATTAGAAAAGCTTTTAATTGCTGATATAAATAAGATTTATTAAGGACACTGTTGTCTTAAAAAAATTGTCAGTGAGTGATGAATTTTTACCTGGGTTTTTTCATTTATCCTGTTAGGTGATATTGTTATAAAAAATATATATTTACTAATCAAAAATTTAAAAGCTTAATAAAAATTTTTAAAAATAATTTTATATAATATATATACATATATAATATATATATATATATATATATATAAATTCCTCTTTTTTTGAAAGTATGGTAGGCTATAGATGATATTACCAAAGTATAAGAGTGATGACTATAGCAAATTTTATGTCAACCTCCCTAAAATAAGATTACGGAGAATATTTTCCAGCATTTTTAACATTAAAAAATATATAAAAATGTAGCTCATGCATCATTTTCTTAAATTATGCTTTAACAGTTAGTCTCTGTAGAAATATGTCAACACTTTTCCTTTCAGTACTTATGTGATTGACAGGTAATAAGGTCATAAGTATGTAAATCACCACTACTGTTTGTTTTAAAAATTCATTTCTCTGTTATTTTTAATTTAAATAATTTTTTTTTTAAATCAGATTAATTATACTTTAAATCAGCTAATATCCCTCAAATGAAATTTTGGTAAAGTATATTTTATTTTTGGAAGATTTTTAAAACTGTGAATTAACCATTGTTTACAAACATGTCAAAATGTGAAAATGTCCACTTTCAATTGAAAACGATCCAAAAAATGTAATTTCAATCTATATAATTTCTATTTGAAACATACCAGAGGACTTTACTTACTGGAAATATAAAATTTAATCATTTAGCTTTCAGTTAAAGCTAAAAAGAAAGCTTCAAGAATCCTTTTTCATTTTTGAAAATTCATTTTAAACCTTAAGTATCAAAGGTTAGTTTAGGTCCCTACATACAAGTAATTTTTACTTGAAACTTAATGAAATGAAAGTAAATGAAATTTGTTTATACCTGATAGACTATGGATTTAGGTTAAAATAAAATGTATGCTACAATCATAATCATTATTTTAAAAAGATGCAAAAAAATAATATATGGAACACCAGCAGTGAAATAATCTAGACATTGATATTGATGTTTAAGAATTCCTTATATCAGGTCATCCCATAAGTTCTGTCCAAATTTTGAATAAAGAAAACAAGTGACCAAATGTTACATTTAATTATAGATTCAATCAACAATGTATTTTCCCTGATTATCTATGACTACCTTCCATCTATTAACAAGCTTACTAATTCTATCAGTGTAAAATTCTTTTGGCGTTGATTCAAAGAACTCACAAATGTCAGTTTTAACCTCTTTCTGTGTTACAAAAGCTGTTTCTTCCAAATTATTCTGTAAGCTACGAAACAAATGGTAGTCTGAAGGAGCAAGATCGGTAGAATAAGGTGGATGAGGAATTTTCTCCAAACCAAGTTCTTCGATCTTTTGTGACGTGATTCTTTCTGTGTGGAGTGGTGCATTGTCCTGATGAAACATCACCTCTTTTCGATTCACTAGGGCAGGTCTTTTTTCCTCAAAACTTGGTTCAAACGCTCTAATTGCTGACAGTATATTTAAGCATTAATTGTTGCATTAGGTGGTAAGAATTCAAAGTGGATTATTCCTTGGCAATCCCACCAGATTGAAAGAAGAACCTTTTGCTCATGAAGTTCCCTTCTCGGCTGTGGCTTCCCCTTTACCAAGCCACTGTCTACGATTCTTAACATTTCGATAAAGATCCATTTTTTGTTGCCAGTCACAAGTCTATCCAAATAAGGTGAAACAAGTTGGCGAGAATGGAGAGAAGAGCAGATGCCAACTCGGGATTTGAGGTTGTTTTCAAACAATTCATGAGGCATCCATTTTCCAAGTTTAGGAACTTTTCCAAGTTGTTGAAGATGATGATGAACAGTTGTATGGTTTGAACTGAAAACTACTGCCAATTCCTCAACTGATAAAGCAGGATTTTCTTCAAGGGCTGCTTCAAGAAGCCTTTCATCAAACTCAACTGGACGTCCAGTTCGATCTTCATCTTCAATGGTAAAATCTCCACCTCTGAATTTTGCAAACCATCTTCTGCAAGTTCTTACATTCACACATTCCTCTCCATAAACTGAGTGAATGTTTCTAGCTTCTTCGGCTGCTGAGTTTCCTTTCTTGAAGTCATAAAGCATTATGTGCCTCAAATGATTCTTGGGTACTTCCATGTTAGCAGGGTTTTAATCAAATAAAATTTAATTTTCTTGTTCTTTGAAATAAAATTTGATCAGTTTAAATGCATCTAAACATAAAAATAATGTTCAGCTCCATTAGACATTATAAAATACTCTTTAAATTTCATTCATTTTAACAAAAAGTTAAAATTCGGAGAGAAATTAGGGGATGACCTGATATTTAACTTTATATAAAAAATAGTTTAAGAATATTTTTTGTTACATATGATTTTTATGAAATTAACGTAGACTGAATAATTTTATTTAAAAAATGTGAACTATTTTTTTCTTTTATAATTAAATGATACTTTTGAGTTTAATAAATTATTTCTTTTTTGAACATCCATACCAAACTAATTGAACATTTGCTAAAAGGGAACAAAAAGTAAATTTAATTCCAAAAATGAAAAATGATATCATTTAAGTATTAATTGAAAGTAAATTTAAAAAAAAAATATTGTGTAGATTTTTTCCTGACCAATTTTATAAAAAAAAAAAAGACGTTTTCTTGAATTACACAAGCACTGTTAGGAAAATTTATTTTTTGAGTTTTACTGAATTTTATTCTTTGCGAGATTTGTGACAAATTTTCTGCATGTGCACATTTGATATTACATTTTTTAAATTTTTTTTTACTGAAATAACATTAAGAAAATTCATACAGTACCTCCCCAAATTAAAAAGTACAGATGAAACAGGAAAAAGGAGCAGTTTGCCAAACAGATACTATAAAATATTTCTAAAGTTTTCTAATAAAATAACCAATTCAGTATGCAATTCATTAATTAGATAATTTGCTGATTTGGGACAAATATCTAATTTTTGGAGTGTGCAATTTTTTATTTTCAGATCAGAAATGAAACATCCACTTTGGTGATACCAAGTCAGTTTGAGTTTGTTCATGAAAAAACAGTTTTTATTTTCAATTGTCATAAAACATATTTTGTTTTCATTCTTTTCTTAATAAATAAATTTTTTTAAGAATTGTTAATTTTAAAAATTTGAAATAGAATAATTTATAAATTTTTTAAATTCTGTATTAAGTTGTAGCAGTCAAGTGATATTAAAAACTGTATTAACCATAAATGGAATACTCATTACAATCTAATGCCCATCATTATTTTAAAAAGGATTTTGAATATGTATCAAGCTATCAGTTTGTCCATGTTGACAAATCTGCCAAGATAACATAATTTGCTATTTACACTATTTACATTGTTCCGACTGTTTTTCTCATCCTTGTTGTTATATTCACTATGTTTTGGCCATTGTACACTCTGTCCATCTTCAGGTAATTGGAATTTCAAATGAAACCCTTTACTTCATTCACCAGAGTAGATTGTTCTAGTCCAATGTGAATATAGCAACAAAGATGAGGACAACAGTCTGAACAATGTAGATAGTGTAAATAATTATAACACAATAATTACAGTATCTCAAAAATATAGACAACTATAATTCTCTTTTAAAAATAAAATATACTTTTCTGAAATGCTGAAAAGAATTAGCTGTTTTCAAGTTTAATTAATTTGAATTGAAACAAATATTACTTTGAAATATAACAGAAATATGTATTTTTTTTACTTGGAGAGCTTGTTTTTTCTGATGTGTTGAGTGATTTATTGACAGCCTGATGTTTAGGAAACTTAAGTATGTAGGACTGAACTGAAAGTAATTACATAATGAATACAACATGAACGTCTGATTCACATGCTTTTTTGTTTTTCTAACCAGTAATCTTAAAATTTTTAAATATATTTTAAGCAATATAGCCTTGTTTATGAAGATACTTGTTAGAGAAAGCAATGAATTTTAAATTTATGATTTATTATCAGTACCTCTTTCCTGATAATGTCACATATGGATATCCCTATTAAATAAAATTGTCATATTTACAGACAAGAGACAAAAAAAATCCAAATTCTTTGTAAAATACTGTGGACTGTTGAATTGTAATGAGCATTTCCATTTCAGATTAATATATTGTCATATTATAATAACAATATCACTTGGCCTTGCAAATTAATACAGAATTTTAAAAGATTTTGAAGTTTATTAATTATCCTAATGAATTTTATAGAAAACGAAAATAATTCTTGTAAACATTTATTATTTATCAAGAAAATGTTTTTCTTTAAATATATTATTACATGTTATTTATAAAAGCAGTTAAACCGTTTCAAATTAGAAAATGTCGTAATTTTACTGCTTTTGTTTTTTAGATTCAGGGCAGAATTTTCTGCAGCTGGACATCCTGTTTAACTGAAAAATATGATGTTATAAATTTAAGATTAAGCATATTTTGATATTTCTGAACCTTGACCTTGATTTAATACAAAGATAATCAATAATTAAGTGTTGAACATTTATATACTAATCATCTTACATCTCCAGTTAATACAAATGTATAGATTCTACATTTACTTGAGGTTACAAGAGAAAGTCTTTCAATGATAATTGATGTTAATCATGGTAATATATTTAACTTTAAACTACAAAATGAAAATGTTATTGATCATGTAACAGAGACATAAGATCTAACTAAAAAGATAGGCATCATAAAATGGTCATTTTTCATTCTAATCTTAAAATATATTAGAAGTGTCTTGAAATTTAATCAGAAAAAAGATATGAGCAAAATGAACATAGATCTGTTATATATTTATTATAATAATCTAGTGACCATGATTAACAGTTATTTGCACACTCTACACAGTCTTCAGGCTTTTGGTACTGCTCTGTTTAGTGATATATGAGCATTTATATCTGTTTGGCTAAGTCACAATGTTAAAATGAGAGCAACTATTAAATAAAAAATTGTCAATGCAGCAGCCATGAATTAAATAGCCAAAAATCAACACTGAGAAAAACAAACCTCAAAATACCAGAATATATTGACAATTGTGCCAAATGCTCAATGCCAGATCAACAAAACAAATTCATGGGGTTCATTGTTCATTTTCTATGTATAAGACTTACCACATTCAATGTATGATTTACACATTGATCAGACATATTTCTGTTTGTTTTGTCTATGTGGTATTGAGCATTTGACACAATTGTCAATATATTCTGGTGTTTTGAGGTTTATGTCTTCATGATTTTGCCAGTAGCTTTAAGAAAATACATGTAAATGCATTTGTTATAAATTCATTTCATAACTCAATATAATGTGTTTTCTTACTGCAATGCTCAGTTATTATATTTTTTATTTTCAGTTTCCATCTTTGACAATTTCTGAAACCATGATGAACATTCAGGAGAAGGAAGGCATTCTCACACTGTGAAATTTGTGGATCGGTAGTTAAGTCCACACAAAAGAGACATTACAGAACACACATAGGGAATAAACCACTTTGTATGAAATCTGCAGTGAAATCTCAAAATGAACATGAAACTTCCTATGGGCGAGAATATTTTCCAGTGTGAAATCTGTGGAGTAGGTTTTTGCATTAAATCATCTCTCACAAGCCACATGTTAACACACCCTGGAGAGAAACCCTTCCACTGTGAAATCTGTGGTTATAACTTTTCACGAAATTCACATCTCAAAACACATATGTTGACACACACAGGAGAGAAACGTTTCCATTGTGAAATTTGTGGAATGAAATTTTCCCAAAATGGAAATCTCAAAACACATATGTTAACACACACTGGAGAGAAACGTTTCCACTGTGAAATCTGTGGATTGAAATTCTCACACAATTCAACTCTCAAAACACACATGTTAACACACACTGGTGTGAAACCATTCCACTGTGAAATATGTGGACTGAATTTTTTCCAAAACGGAGATCTCAAACGACATGTGTTAACACACACTGGAGAGAAACGTTTCCATTGTGAAATCTGTGGGTATAAATGTTCCCGAAATTCTGCTCTCAAAACACACATGTTAACACACACTGGAGAGAAACCTTTCCACTGTGAAGTTTGTGGATATAAGTGTTCCCTAAATTCACATCTTAAAACACATATGTTAACACACACTGGAGAGAAACCATTCCACTGTGAAATCTGTGGATATAAGTGTTCCCAAAATTCTGCTCTGAAAACACACATGTTAACACACACAGGAGAGAAACGTTTCCACTGCGAAATCTGTGGATATAAGTTTTCCCACAATTCTGCTCTGAAAACACACATGTTTACACACACTGGACAGAAAAATTTCCAATGTGAAATCTGTGAATATAAATGTTCCCAAAATTCTGCTCTTAAAGCACATACATTAACACACACTGGAGAGAAACGTTTCCACTGTGAAATCTGTGGACAGAAATTTTCCCACAATGGAAATCTCAAAAGACACATTTTAACACATACTGGAGAGAAACCTTTCCACTGTGAAATATGTGGATATAAGTTTTCCCTAAATTCTACTCTCAAAATTCACATGTCAAAACACTGGCGAGAATCATTTCCGATGTGAAATCAGTGGATGTAATTTTTTTTTAAATGCACATCTCGAGCATCACATGTCTACACACACTGGAGGGAAACATTTCCACTCTGAAATCTATGGATTGAAATTTTCCCGCAATGGAAATCTCAAAACGCACTTTAACTCACGCTGAAGAGAATCCTTTCCACTAGGAAATCTGTGAAGTGAAATGTTCTCTGAATGAAAGTTTCAAACAACATGTTAACACACAATGGATAGAAACGTTTCCACTGTGAGATCTGTGGACAGAAATTTACCCAAAATTCAAATATCAAATGTTAACACACACTGGAGAGAAAAAAATTCCACAGTGAAATCTTTGGAATAAAATGGAAACCTCAAAAATCATATGGTAATACACACAGGAGAGAAACCATTCCACTGTAATATCTGTGGATTGAAATTTTCTGAGAATGGAAATCTCAAAAGATACATGTTAACACACACTGGGGGGAAATGTTTCCACTGTGAAATTTGTGTGTTAAAATTTTCTGAAAATTCACATCTCAAACAACACTCACTGGAGAGAATATTAGTAAAACAAATTTAACCCAAGATTTTACCAGAGATCTACACAAAAACATTATCAAAGTTCAACTTAGATAATGTTACTGATAGAGAAGGCGTATATTTTGTCTGTTTGTTTGTCTGTTATATTCCTGACAAACTTGAAACTTGCAGCAAAGTTTGGATTAGAATAGACAGAATCCATAAGCCATTAGAAGCAACATATACTGGTCGTTTTTGAAGTTCTTGAACGGACGCCAAAATATTATCTGATGAAAATGAATGATGACATGCAAACGTGAGTATTTATTAATAGATTAAAACCCTTAACGCAGAAGCAAAACACTAAATACCAGATAAACTCGTTAACCAACAAATCCACCCTGCACCAAACAAAGAAGTGAATGTAGAAGATCACACTCCCAGTAAACCTAAAAATAAATCTAAACTAAAATAACTGAAATACATTTGCTCTGCACACTTTAGTTGAATAGAAGATATGTAATCTTCTTGGATTCACTCAGTCACACAGCCTATGTCTCTTGATTTCAAGGTCCTGCCAAGCTTTCTCAAAAGACATTTGTCATTTTGAATTTCTCCAAAATCACAATCTCAACAAATTTACTTAATCAAGTTCAGTGTTATCCATCAATCTTCTTTACATGATCAGGAATGTGAAAACTGGTTTAACACCTGGCCAAATATTTAGTTAGGCGGTAGCTTATAGTTGGTAAATTTCTAGCTTGTAAAATCCCAAATGGCCATTAATACTATATTTCAACATAAATTTTTTTTTTTTTTAAATGTTAAAAACTGAAAGAAATAACGTCAATGATTGCTGGAAAGTTATGTTTATATGAACTATAAAAGAGAAAAAAAATATTTTTAGTGGAATATTAAGATTTCCAAAAGATAAACGTGGGGAGATAATCTCAAATGAATCCATGCAATAAATCCACTTTAATCTCATTTAATGAGATTTAATCTCAGTATTAATTTCATTAGTATTAAAAAAAAGCTAAACTGAGTTTTCACTACAACTCAAGAAATGTTTCCGATGAGAAAACATTTTTTCTTTTGTTTCTTCCTCCTTTTCTACAATTTTTGACATAATTATCATCATTCATAATTAAGTTAAATTAAATTCAAGAAATGAACATTTACATTAAAAACAGGTCCAAACTTTTTAACATGATTTCTACTTCTGTGTTTAGAAATCTGATTTTGCTTCTCCCCATGTTCCTGTTAATATTTTAGAAATTACCTTCATTAATAAAGTTAAACTTTGTGAATTTAGAACAAACTTTGATTGATTGAATTTATTCACTTCATAAAGGAAGAGCTGATCTGTAATAATTCATATCTAGAAAAATTTCTCAACTGAATAATGTTGCTAAGTGCCCAAACATTTAAACAGAAAAGCTGAGAATGATGCTTCTATTAAAGATTGTTTTAATCTTAGAATTGTTTTCCTTTAGTCTTTGCTAATATATTTCTTTGCTTGTTATTATTTTCCATTTCTGTATCATATTTGGATGAATATTCAATGCATGTGTTTTCTTTGATTAGAAAATAATGTTTTGGTTCCTGTTAAATTGAAACTCTTTTTCAGGTGTGAGTGTAAGCATGAAACACTCACTTGAAGGCAATCAAGATGACACTAAAGAACAAGGATCCTGTACAGTTGGAGACATTAACTATACATGGTAACAACATTTGTGACTTTATTTTGTCTGTCACTTTCCCTTTGGACACTCCATTAATTGATGATATACCAAAAGCCACAGCAAAGAAAAAAAGAAATGGGTCATTTATATTTCACTTTGGTATCTGGAATATTTACAAAAACTGATTGTGAAGAATACAGGAAATTCGCTTACATATGTTTATTACAAATGAACTTTGTTTCTTCTAAGTTTTAAAATGTGTAACTATTTGGTTTGGTTCAATTCTTTAACTTTAGAAGAAAGTATATTTATGAACCATAATTTGTTTTTGTTTTTTTTTTAACTATCTTTAAGATTAAGTATCAAATGACAGTTTCTTGTTGGAATGTTGTAGAATGATTTCATTCAGATCAAACTAGAAAATTATTTTTCACGTATTTTCATCAAGGTTTTATTCATTTTTCAAGACTCAACAGAAAAAAAATAAATTCATTTGACACGATGAGCAGTAATATGGTGATTATAAAATTTTGGGCATGAGAAGAGATATCGTGGAAGAATCGTGATTTGGGTGATAAGAAATCTAATTTCTCAAGAAGCTAAGGGTTCCAGTAAAAGATAACTTCATGAAGGGACCAGATGGCAGACCTTGACAAGTGATTGATGGAATTTGTAAAGGGTGCTGGTTAAGAAGACTCTGAGTGACCAAAAGATCTGAGAGATTTTAAGTGGCAATGTGGCATTCATAAAAATTTTGGTTGATGGGAGGAAAAAAGGAATTTTGTAAACAAAAATTCTGGGTTATAATTTTAAAGAGGCCAACTTAACCACACCCGCACAGCCGGGATGCCATTAATTGAGTGGTAGCAATGGATTTGGCATTAAATAACCCACAGTGGTTGATATGCCATAAAACCCAAACAAACAAACAAACTTTTGTAAAGGAAAGAGGAAGAAAGAAAGAGAAAGAATGTTAGCGGCTGTTGGCTGATGTTCTGTGAAGATGGCAGCGTCCGTGTTGAAAGTTGAAATTGATAGCATTGTTTTCAGTATGCCTGCTACGTTCTTGGCTGGCCTCTGCATGTCGATGTCTCATCCAGGTCTCTGACCTTTGTGGTATTGAATCAGGGAATTTATATCAGTTGTATCAGCTCCAAATCACAGTTTGGATTTTTAGCAGGAGTCATTTTTACTGGCCAATATATAGTTCATTTTACTTTGTTTAATACCAAAAACATGCGTTTAGCCATGATGCACAGCGATGTGTTTTTACATTCCGCTTTGGGTCGTCAAGCAGTCAACATCTGGTTTATATAGAATAGCGTAAGAGATACGACATAATTAATATTTGTTTCGAATCAAATTAAAGTTTAAATCAGTTGATATTCCCTAAATGCAGTGTCAGAAAAGTATTTTATTAAGCTATTGGGAATGGAGGGAATACCCTGACAATCCTAAATTCACTTATCACACTCATGTTCCAGGGAGACAGACAAAATACTCATACTGAATGAGGCATATGCACAACTGTTCACCCATCACGTAAGCAGGTACCTCATAAGCTGTCACATTGGTCCTAAGCCTTACAAGGTATTCTCTCATCAATATGTAATCCTTCTTGATCAGATCACGAGATATAACATCACACATTTCTGGCATGGGCAACAGCACGTCCCACATGAAAAAGCTGCTGCCTCGAATTATCTGTTGAGACTTTACTTTCAAGGATATCAGTAAATATTTCGTCTTTTTTTGTGAGGCAAAATTTGTGTAATCACTTGTCTAGCACAAAGACCAACACTTAATTTTTTTCAACGTGTTCTCATACTTCTACTAATACCCCATTGTGTTCAAAAACTACATTATATTTTCAAGTTCTTTCATTTTTTTAATTTATAGTTTATTTGAAGATGAGTAGTTGTATTGATTAACTTAACAAAATATTATCGAGGCTGAGAAAGAAATTTAAAATCCTGGCATAACAGCTTTAAATTAAAAAAAAAACAAAAAAAAAACAGCACAAGATTGGCTTGAATACAATTTTATGTCTAAAATTTTGTATATGTGAGGCTCAAATTCAAGTTTTAAAAAATAGATATCAACATGAAGCATGAAGGTTTATAAAAAAAGATACATGTATAAAAATTTGTTTTTAAAACATGTAAAAAAGCGGTTCAGATCTGACGGCCTGAAAACACACCGTAAAACTTTGCGAACAGATATGGTTTAAAATGATATATTTTGCAATCCAAAAGTATTAAATTTTAGAACCAATTTGCGATTACTTACTCTGGCTTGTCAGATAAGCAGAGGGGTCTTTGGCATTCACAGGGAAGATGTTGACTGGGTCTAGGGGATGAACTAAAAAAAAACTGTGTTGACAATGACAAGGAAGTAAGAGAAGAAAAGATAAAATTTAAAGAGATATACGATTATCCTTCTTTAGTTTTTTGTGAAGGTTTGTCATAATATTTGAGCTATTAAGAGTTATCTCATCTCAATTTGTAAAATTTAATTATTTTCTAAACACACCAGAAACCCGACAACACCTGGAAGCGTCAACTTTCCAAACTTCTTTTGGCAGTCGAATAAATCACAGTAAGTTGGAATATTTTGTTGATAATATCATTTTTTTATTAGCCTGTTGCAGTAGATGCATGTTGAAATCATGTTGGCAGTCACTGCTCCAAGTTAGACTAAAAGCGATGGCAACAACATTTTAAACGTGTAAATGACACGTGTAAGGAAGCGAGATGCATTACAACAATTTTCTTTTTTATGTAATTGAATAACAAGAGAGAGAAATTTTGTGGGCAATACAGCTGTTTTATGTGTGTTTGAACAGTCACTAAGGGAAAATATATCCCCATGCACTGGAACATAGTGTTATAAAAACCTCGGAGAATTCTAGTAAGATATCTTTAATCATTTCTAAGATACAACGTCTCAAAGCTTAATCTAACAAGTGGACAAATTTTCTGATACATGATTTAGACAATTTTGCTGTTACACCCGGTATATATATATATATATATATATATATATATATATATATAATACACGTCCAAATATCAACATATATGCATACATACATATATCCATATATCCTCACATAGTTTTACCAGTTTCGTCAAGCAGCTATAAAAATGGGACACTACTTTGTTCTGTTCTCTCTCTCTCTCAGCATGCTGTAGCAACGACATTCACAAAACCTTGTTCCAGTGCATGGGGATATATTTCCCCTTAGTGACTCTTCACACACATACAAACACAACTGTATTGCCCACAGAATTTCTCTCTTTTGTTACTTAAAAATAAAAATTACATAAAAACAAAGAATATGTCACCTCCTGTTTCCTTACACATGTCATTTACAATATTTAAAATATTGTTGCCACCGCATTTAATCTAATTTGGAGCAGTGACTACCGACATGATTTCAACATCCATCTACTGCAACAGGCTAATAAAAAAAATGACATTTATTATCAACAAAATATTCCAATTTACTGTGATTCATTCGACTGGTAAAAGAAGTTGTGAAAGTTGATGATTCAGTTTTAGAAACTAAGATGAGATTGATTTTGTTAATACCTCAAATATTATGACAAAATCAGTGTTAATAGCTCAAATATTATGACAAACCTTCACAAACAGTTATAGAAGGATAATCGTATATCTCTCTAAATTTCATCTTTTAACTCCTATACTTAATAGCCTAAATTAAATACGAAAAATGAAATAATTGGTCAGTGAAGACATATAAATATTTATTGTGCGATTTAAGAAATAAGAAAACAAATGTATTTAAGCAAAAACGGAATGCACTTAGATTTTCGAAAGTTAAAAATAAAACGAAACAGAACATTCAGGAAATATTAAAAACAGTCTGTGATACTGGATGTAAGATTGCTATATTTGTCATTGACACTCAAAGCCGAAAGGGACAAACATAGAAAAACCAATACGAAGAGACATGGAAAGGAGAAATAACCATGACATTCTACACATACAGAGGTGAGCACACACACACATATACTGACACACAAACAATGAAAGAAGAAGAAGAAGAAAAAGAAAAAAGTCATCAAACTTACACCAATAAAAGGTGCATAAATTATTTTTTGAAAATTTGACATAAAAATTAAAATCAGAAAATAAGCAGTCAATTGCTGGTATCCCTTGACTGGTGGACAGAGCGATTATTCTGGAGTTTGAGTGCAGAATTTTGCATCAATCAGCTAAGTGATAAAATTTCATATTTGTATTATATATATATATATATATATATATATATATATATATCGTGGACTCTCCCGTCGTTGGTCCACACGGGAACCCTTTTACGACGTATGAGGGTCAGGCAACTCAGTTTCTAGGAACCGACAACCAGACAAACTGCACACGTGATTTGATTATCGTGCTGAAGGTTTTGTACTCAAACAATTACACTTTTTGAAGAGCCAAATACAGAGACCTGGTGCACCGTGTGCCACAAGGTCCCCAAATGACCTTCCGCAGGTTTTGAATTCAGAGTTTATATATATTAGGTTGGTGCAAAAATAATGACGTAATAATGTCGTTTTTTGACGTTAAAAAATACGTCAAAAAACAACATTATTACGTCATTATTTTTGCACCAACCTAATATATATATATATATATATATATATATATATATATATATATATATATATTATATATATATACGCACACACAGTAGAATATCAGTTCATGAAATTAATTAATTTCTGAAGACCATTCGTAACCCGAAACTATTTTTCCAATAGTAATTAAATTAATGTAGAGAAAAAAGTCACAGTACAATAAAATTGGAAAAGAAAAGTACGGCAGAACACATGAATGTATTATTATATAACATGGCGGCCGACTAAGAAATTATTCCATTCGTGTTAACTCAATTCAGCTATGTTGTTTGAGAACCAAAATTTTGTTTGATAACCGAGGCATGTTCATATTGAATTTCCTTTTTGATATGTGAGACGTTCAAGAACCGAGGTTCTTCTCTGTGTGTGTATGTGTATATATATATATATATATATTGCAGATATAGTGCTGCTGTTAATAAAACCGTGCTCGATGAAATTCAACAGAGTTATTAAGTATATATTAATAAGTTACTTATTATTAATTTTTAAAAGAATATCAAAGTCAGATTTTCATCTTTTTTATCAAATGATTGAAAATGATTGATTATCTGTCCTTTTTTTTTTTTTTTGACAAAAAATAAAAAAAAGAAAAAAAAGATTCTTAACAAAAATTTCGGACGTGCTAGGAACGATTAAAAAATGTAAAAAAAATACCCCAAAAATACTTTGGTCTTTCCTCTTTAATAATAATATGAACATTAGACGATAAGAACTTGTTTTCGTCAAGTTCGGCGTCTTTTTCATCATGCTATCTCTGTTTGTTTACATTTTCGTGGAGGTACCTAAGTATGCATATTATTCCTAACTGATAACACGACTTGAAGTTTCATGCACAACAGAATCTTCAGGTGCTGTGTACTATTGACTGACCGTTATGTAATTTTAATTTTTTGATCGCAGTGTTAGTGCTGTTATTATATTGGGATTATAGTTTGTTTTTTAGTTTTTAATTTTGTAATTCATTTATATTTGGTACTTAAAATAAATGGGATTTGATTTGCATAAAACAAAAAAAAAAAGAAGCCTATTTTCAAGTTGTGAATGTTATCTTTTTTATTTTTATATTAAAGGGAGATTACTTGTTCCTAAAAAAAAAAAAAACGTAATTTACATTAAATTTTTAATGATTAAAAAAATAACCGTAACTTACGTTTAAAAATTAACCTGTATCAACGTATTTAAGCAGATATTTAATTTTATACCTACATGTAACCATCAATTCATTTCCTTTGACTTAAATAACCCGAGTTTATTAAACAAAGTGCTTTAAGATAAGTTTTTTAAGCAACAAGACATAAATTACATCTACTTCCTTTCCCGGTACCTCTACGAAATGCAAACTGTTTAAATTTACAATAAACAAAAAGAGCATAGCATAATGAAAAAGACGCCAAACTTGACGAAAACAAAATTTTATCATCTAATGTTCATACGATTATTAAAGAGGAAAGATCAAAGTATTTTGGCGATATTTTTTTTTGTTACATTTTTAATCGTTCCTTCACGTCCGAAATTTTCGTTAAAAATCTTGTTTTTTTTTTTCTGTCAAAAAAAAAAAAAAAAAGGAACAGATAATCATTTTCAATCATTTTTTTCCATTTTATAAAAAAGATGAAAATCTCACTTTGACATTCTTTTAGAAATCAATTATCATTTTTTCAAAACCGATTTTAATAAAATCAGAAATTATAATGTTTATTTAAAATATTTTGAACCAAGCTTAGCTTAGCTTTTGCGCCGTAAAAATGTAATTTGAAAATAAAACAAAGCAGGTCAACCTTTCGCGTCATTTGACAGGTGACGAAAGACATTTTTATGTTGTTTAGATAACTTACGGGAGGATAATTCTTTCTACGGATGGAAGGAAGTGAAATTATTTAGATTGAAATGAACAAACTATTTACCTCGTTACTTTTGAGGAAAACTTTCAGCGCTCTAATTTTTTAATTTTTTTTTTTTTTTGTACTTAGCTTTCATCTTTACGTTTACGATGCTTTAAGGAAAATATAAAGAAATTAAAAAATAAGACTGTTAACAGTGAGATTAAATTTCATAAGAAAGATATCTAATTAATTTATTGGTACCTTTCTTATGAAATTTTATCAGAAGTGTACATAAAATACTATAATTTTATGTGCATTTATTACATTTTACTGTGTTATTTGTATTTCCATTCATTTTATTATTAATTTTGATATTTCATTTATGGAAAAATGTCATAACTGAGATTAATATAAAAATAAGATCATATAAATTAAAGTTTAGCAGCAGTAGTTAAATTTCATAAGATGATTCTGATACTTGCAGGTACCCTTCTCAGTTGAAATTGAAAAATCAAATTAACTTCTCCATACGTGTTTCGCAAAAGTAAAGGCCTTAACAGCAGAGAACAATGCTGAACTCAAATAACGCAACTTAATTGTATTCTGGTTGGTCTTCCATACTTTATAATTACTGCCCGATTATAAATACAAAATTACATTTCTTAATTACTGCGGATCTTCTGATTAAAAATGATACAATTTTCAAAGCGCTAAAAAATTATCTATCTCATAAGGACACTTAGAAAAATCGATGTGGCTTTTAACTAATTTTATAATATTTTTTAACAACTTATTGTAAAAAATATATTATATTTAAAGAAATAACAAATAATTGTATTTTTTAATACAATTATTTCATTGAAAAAATTATTTGCTTTCAGAAAACATTGTCCATATTCATAAAAACAACTAAAAACAAATAAAAGCATTTGAAATTCAAATTAAATATCTTTGTTTTATTGAGTTTTCTATGTTACAATTCGGAGCTGATTTTCAGGTAGGGAGGATCCAATTAAAAAAACAAAACAAACAAAAAAAACAACAACATGATTTGCATTCTTCAAACTATATTGTAATCACTAAAGGTTGATGCGCTCGAATTTCTAGAGTTTTTCATAAAATTAGTTAAGGGGGGTGTTATAATAAATATAAAAAAATATTTCTGCCATGACTTTAGTTTAATAAAAAACAAACAAAACATATTTATAATAATTTCGATCATCTGTGAATAGTTTGTGAAAGTTTCATTAACATCCGACAATTATTTTTATTTTTGCAAGATTTTCCAATTTATGTGTAATACTAAAAAAAACGTGCTAAAAATTGTCTGTTATTTTACTCGTTCCGGTTGGCACAAAGAAAGGTTTGTTTTTTTTATCAAAATTTAGAATGTTCTAAAAAAAAGAAGAAAAAATTAAAAAAAATAATTAAAAAAAAACTTTGGTCTATCCTCTTCAAGCATTAGACGATAGAATTTTGTTTTCATAAAGTTTGGCGTATTTTTCATCAGACTATGCTCTTTTTTCTTTTCTTTTTTTTTTTTTTTAGCGATTTCGTAGAGGTACCTTAACCTTACTATATCCCAGTTGAGATACAGAGAGACTATCATCGTTAACACTAAAAATGAATCTTCTTATTTAACGTGTGACATTCATGAAATCTGATCTGTTATGTCATTTTTGCTAAGGAAAAAGTAAGAATTTACTTTTTAGCAAATTCTGTTAATTATTTCTCAAATTTACTCATTTTGTTTGAAACAAATCTCCTGGATAAATACTGAATTTTTTGAGGTTTTTAATTGTAACTTTGTTGCTTTCACTTTCCTCAATAGTAAAAATTTTTGAAAAATCTAAAAAAAAAAAAAAAAAAAAAAAAAAATGATTGAAATTGCTATTATACAATATTTTGGTATATTTTCTGTTTCCAAAATTTTAATTGCAGTTTCTTTTAAAATAGGAAGTTTTACTGATTACGAAATATTCCTGTGAAAGATATTTCAAGTCCAACAATAACAGCAACTTAATCCTGTTTTTGTTTTAGATTTTCAGGGCGAATCTAAACTTTTTCTAAGTTAGACACAGATCCCTCCCACAAAAGTCCATTTAAAAAAAAAGTTGAATTAAATTAAAAGTTGAAAGAAATTCGACTACATTACAGGTTATTTTATTTGAAAGGTAATAGCGACTATAGCCTAAAAATGTAAATGAATCCGAATTAATTTCCGTACGTGTAAAATAAAGATTTAAAAAATTGGCCTGTTTTCTCGTACTTCCTTGACTCATCATTTGCAAGGAACAAATTTTCTTTTTACACCGCTTACTGTAATTGTTTTGTTCAGAAAAACAGATTGAAATTACGATACATACAATATTCTGACATATTTTCTGTCTTCAAATAATTAGTATTCTTTAATTTCAATTTCTTTAAAAATAGGAAGTTTTATTGATTCCAAAGTATTGTCGATTTTGAGCAAGAAATGTCAAGTCCAACAACAACAGCAACTTTAATCCTGTTTTTTGTTCTTTTATGAAAAGGTTTTATTCTCCCTAAAAGGTAAGTTTGACGAAATGCCAGGTACTTTAGAAAAGCCCCACAAAAAACGCATTTTAAATAATTTAAATGTCTTCTTTAAAAGATATTGGGTTACATTTCGGTTTTAGGTCAATATATAATCATAACCGCTACTTTAAAGAAATACGGAACCCCAAATGTACAATAATATTCCTAATAATTAAACGAATAGTATTTTAATTTATGTTTAAAAATAAATTATATTTAACTTTATATAACCAATAATTTAATATTTTTGTTATACGGTTTTAAACTTACTACTATGAATAATTTTATTTTTATAAGATAAGAAGAAATAATTTTTTGTTTTGCTTTTATACTTTTTATTTAATAAATACCTTTTATTTTTTATTTTCTTACCAGTTTGATATCATCTAAATGCACCCAATTTTTTTTTGTTCTTTTAATTATTCTGTATTTAAAAGTTATTGAATTATCTTATTACTTTTTTCAGTCAGGACGGCAATTCAGAATTATTTTCCTTTTGAACATCCGTAACATTTGCTAAAATGAAAAGAAAAGTGAATTTCTTTAAAAAAAGAAAAAAGTTCACACACGAAAATAGCAGTAAACTTTAAATGTTTTGATTTATCGTTCATGTCTTTATGTAATTAGAAGTAAATTAAAAAAATAAATAAAAGTGTAGATTTGTTTTCTGTCCAATCTGAAAGAAAATTTAT
The DNA here is from genome assembly GCA_963932145.1 of Acanthosepion lycidas. Lineage (NCBI taxonomy): Eukaryota > Metazoa > Mollusca > Cephalopoda > Sepiida > Sepiidae > Acanthosepion > Acanthosepion lycidas. The sequence goes on along the minus strand of OZ010575.1, from coordinate 108,343,604 downwards.
ATGTTGAATTATGGAAGCCCCAGCTGTTGGAAAAAATAGTTTTTGAATTTCATCAAATTATCTTTAGTGAGATTTCAGATGAATTTTCTGTATTGTCACCTTTATATTGTATAATCTTTTTTTCAATTTTCAAGGATATATATATATATATATATATATATATATAACTAAAAAAAAATCATAGAATATCTCTCCATATTAAAAAAATACATACAAGATATTGAAAAAGGCAGAAGGGGAACAGACCCCGTACAAAAATATTTCCACAAAGTTTTTTTAATAAAATAACCTATTCAGTATCAGTTATATGCCATGTGTGATACATGCTGAAGTGATCATGTATCTTTTGATACATGACTGACGGGGCTGATTTTTTCCTACAGTAGGTTGCCATTTCTTTCTGCAGTAGTAGACCAGTTGCCATCCAAGGCTATAAAACCCGGTCTATTCTGCTATTCACTCATAGTTGGGGGAAGAAGAAGAGGATTCATACCTTTCCCAAGGGTATTAGCACATAAGTGAATGTAATGGATTTGACTGGAATTCAAACTTGGCTCTCTGATTCCTCAACCCAACCCACTATCCATTACTCTACCATGCCTCCTATCTGTGTGTGCAAACGTTCCAGATAGAGTATATCTGTAAAAGGACAATATGAATAAAGACAAAAGGAAAACTTAGCCAATGTGTTTTGTCTCCTGAGGGACTTTATCAAGGCAAATGCAAGGATTTTATTTTATAAGAAATATATATATGTATACACACACACACACACACACATGCAAGAGAAAAAAAAATTATTGGTTTCTCAAAATTATAAATTAATTCCAATTAAAATAATTTAAATGCTAATTTTCATTAAAAAAAATTGGAACCATCAGTCACTTTCATTTATTAGATATTGAATTGTGTTGCGACATGTGTGGAATTTTACGTCATCTTTGTTTTTATATTTATATTTGTGTGTGTATGTGTGTATATATTAATGAAACTTGCATAAAAGAGCAATTGCTGCCCAAATATACAATTATATATATATATATATATATATATATATATATATATATATATATATTATTTTTATTATGTATATATATATATAGTGTGTGTATCATCCACAGGCAGACTGATTCACTGTATCACAGCTCACCCATGTGGCTAGACATCAGATTGCCTCAAGCCAGGATCGAAACCTAACTGATTTGGCATCAGTCGGAGATTTTTCTCCTGAGCTATCAGCATAGAAGGTGAATTTTTACGTATTTTAGAATAAATGCGCCAGTGACTCAGAGTGCTCAATTCATGGAAGAGCTGTTGCATCAGCAGTAGCAGTCACTGTTTACAAATTTGCGCTTTTCCTTCTAAAGTGCTCAACAAAAATTTTATTTTTTTTGGGTGGGGGTGTCTAATATATATATATATATATGTGTGTGTGTGTGTACGCATGCATAATTACAATTTAGTCTTTTCGCTTTCAGGGAATATCTTGCTGATGTTTAGACCATCTCAGTATGGTGTGAGGTGTTTTGGCCTATGCTGCACGTAGGCAGGTTTAAGCTGCCTGTTCTGATTGCAGTCTTTCTGCAGAGGTTTGGTTTATGGATTCATAATTGTCTGAATCATTGTGATCCGTAAGGTCAATCTCAGCATCTGTTGATCTTGCGGATTTTTTGAAGCTGCTGCTATTTCTTGTGACAAGTTTTGTTTTTTTTCAAAAATGTATTTCTGGTATTAAAACCTATTTTTACACTTTCATAGTGTTTTGACCCTAGTTTGGGGGTTAACTATTTGCCCATAGCTCGGACATTAACAGGTGCTACCACTCCAGGTCAGGGTGAACCTGGGAACATCAGCAATTCAGAGGTGGTTCCATGCTCCTCAAAGCATCCTGATCAGAGGCCTTGCTGCTGGACGTAGTTTGTTGTCCTACCCAGGACACAGATGTAGTTTATCATCATACCCAGGATGGTAGAATCAAAAAGGATGTAATTAAATCATTGACATTGGCAGCCTTCTGCAAACAGAAATAAAATCACACATCTATAGTTATCCAATTCACTCAGTTATGTGCCATGCGTGATACATGCTTAGGTAGAGAACTTGAAATGGTAGGCTCTAAAGTGAGAAGAAAACAATGAAGAACACTTGGTAGGTTTGGGTTACATCCATCCATCCATCCAAATACCAACAAGATTCAGCTTGAATTAAATTTTCTCTGGCCTTATAGAAGGCTTCCAGATTCTTCCTTACAATTTCACTTGGAATGGTTGGCTCTAAAGTATGAATAAAACCATAAAAAAAAAAAACTCAGTAGGTTTGGGTTAAATCCATCCATATACCAACTGATTTGGTGAATAACACTCTGATTTTGCATTGTATTTTTGGCACTCACTACCTATGTCAGAACCAAATCTGGCTCACACTTAACATCTTGAGTTCTTTTTGATATTGTTTCATACAGAATGGCACTGTGTTGTTCTATGATCCCATTACTGAATTAGGATCCTGCTGCTTTAGTTATTGTTTCCACTCCAAATTTTTCATTAATTTTTTTCATAACAGGATTTTCAAATTTACTGCCATTATCATTGAAAAAGTCTTTGTGGATCTCTAAAGTAGGCTATCCAGATTCTAAATATTTGGCTAACTACTGCTTCTTTGCATTTATAATACAAGCAGAAAAATACCCAGTTGCAGCATCAATTAAGTGAAGTATCCACATTTTTCTATGTTGAATTTCCTTCTTCTATAAACACATGCTCATTGAATCTTGATGCCAAAGGCAAACTGATAATTGGTCTAAGTGGAGCTTTGCTATATTCGCAACAGAGTACAGCCTTCACACACACATTTAGCAGAATTCTCTATCTTGGCATCCACTATCCTTAAAGAGTTTTAAAAGCCTGTCTTTTTTTTTGGCATTTGAAAACTGCTTGTGCAGTATAACAGCTTTTTCTTTCTTTATTTCAATGCCATCCAGCAAAAGGTGTAGTACCACATTTACCTTTGGTGAATCAAGAGAGGTTTCAGTTACAGGAACACAATAATGTCCCATTAATGTCATGTCTGTTTAGATTCATCATGTCTTTTGAAAAATCTAAGAAATTTCTCACCTGTTTCATGGCACCTTTGCTTATCAACAAAAGGTTTTCATTTTTTACCACCTCAACATCCATCAATATTTTTTCTACTCATATCAACAATGGAAGCATCATAGGTTTTAAACTTTTGGCACTAAATCTAAATACTAACTGCCTGGGCCTCTCTTTCCCTTCCCTTAATGCATCTGGGGACAGTGTTTTCAAAAAATTGTTAAACTACACTGTACCAGTAACTTTTTTTTGAACAACTACTATCTAGTAGGCCTTTACCCAAATTCTCAAGAATCAGTTTAGATTGAAATGAGTCCAGCTTAGAACTGAAAAGCATAACATGAAAGTTCATGTGAACTTGATCAGAGTCTTGTTTAAGAAGGCAAGCCTTCATAAGATGTTTAAGTCATTAACAGTAATAACATCTCATTAGTGTTTTTCCACCAGAATAAGTCATATACTATTTGTGTACTCCTTGACTGCATCTACCTGACAACTAACCTCCTTTTGATCCACTATTGTTCTTTCTCTTCCTTCCTCTTTTGCTGAAACCATGACCATACAACACCTCCTCTTTGACTTCACGTACACCATCTTTCTTGGTTAACACTCCAGGGCCACCAAATATTTTCATCACTTTATTGCGGATGTCTTTATAGGTGAGGTTTGCTGTTGCTCTGGTTAATTAAGATTCATTGTTAAGATTAGCAGCTTTAAGCAAAGGCTCTAAAACCTTTAGGGAGATCCATTTCATTCCTTTTGATTTTCTCATATCTCTGCTCATGTTTGATTATAAAGTTTGAAAATTTCTTACCCGCACTCCATTTATATTTAAAAAAATATCCTTAGATGCACAATATGCCAGTGTCTCTTCATCTTGTAAATATCCTCTATCCAATTTGTCTATAATCAATTTATAACAACCAGCCTTTCCAATATCTTCTGGCTTTAACTCTTGCACAATATCTTTTGCTTTTCCTTTGAATGAGAGACATGCTGCAACTCCAAGTTTTTCTTCTGAAGAATCAGTGTACATTTTCCAGATGTTGACATTATTCTTTGAACTTAAAAAAAAAAAAAAATCAGCATTCAGGGTGGAAAAGAGGTGTATTCTTGATAACCAGGCATTTTTATTATTTTTTTTCTTAAATGTTTTCACTTCTTACCCTGCAATTAATGAATTGATTAACTGCTAACAAAAAAATAAAACAATGTCCTTAGAAGGTAATTGCACTTTTGTTTTTAGTTTTTTTAGTTTTTCTTATATAGTCCTTTTTATTATTCTGAAAGGTGGTTGCACCTTTGTTTTTCTGTCTTTTTTTTCCCCCAAAATTAGCTAGAGAGTGAATGATCATAGGACCCTTTTATTTTTTTTAGTCCCTAACATTCCACCTTCCTCTCCCTTTTTAGGTAACAGAAGGGATAGTTCTCTGCAGCAGGCAGCAGTGGGATTATCGTGTTTGTGTTTTTAATTTATGTTTATTTTTTTCTACATGTTTCAACTGCACTTTTTTGGACCAGTAAACTTGCTTTTCTGTCGCATTTTGTCATGGAGAAGGTCGTACATTAACATTTTCATTTGTATAATTTTTCATTTTTGTCATGGGTTATATTTTTATGATACTTTATAAATAAGACTCATTTATATTTTTAGCTTGTAAATATGGCACATTAGTTTATGTTGGAGGGTTCATTTTGTTTAGCCACATATCAACCACTGTGTGTTATTTAATGTCAAAATCTTAATACTTTGAATGCAATTGTAAGCCTTCAGCTACAGATATTGTTGATCATTTTGTTATTAGGTTGATGCAAAAATAAATGACGTAATAATGTCGTTTTTTGACATATTTTTTAACGTCAAAAAACGACATTATTACGTCATTATTTTTGCACCAACCTAATATAAAATCTATTGTTGGTAATTCTAATATAAATAGGTATAGTTGGTAATTTCTTCCATGTAAATATGTATTGCTTGTGTTTTTACTATAAAAATGTATTTTTATACATTCATAGTGTTTTGTTTTTGTTTGGGTGGGGGTTACTATTTGCCCATAGCTGGGAATAATTGGGAACAACAGCAATTAAGAGGTTGTACCATGCTTCTCAAAACCTGATCAGAGTCCTTGCTGTCGGATGTAGTTTAACATCATACCAAGAATACATTAGTTTAAGATTTCATGGAGAACACGTTTTTGTGTTTTTTTTTTTTTTTATATATATAAATGTGGTATTGTAGCAGAAGGATTACTAAAATGTATGCTTGGGTCAGTGAATGTGACAAGTTAAAGTTAGACCAGTGATGACTAGACTCCTTGATTCCCACTTTTGAAACCAATATGTAATTCTTTCTTCTGTCACTCTTGCCTTCAATAGTGTTTTGTGAGTGTAACCCTCTTTCCTCATTATGTGCCCTAGAAATTTCAAGTTTCCCTTTCTGATGCTGCATATAAGCATCCTTTTTGTTTTTATTTTCTCTAAAATTTTCGTTGTTGCTCACGTTTTTCAGTTTAATCCAATGTTGGTTTGTCATTACAATTCCTTGATAAATTAATAGCATTTTGATTTTTTTATGCTTGTGAATAACCTCCGTTGAAAATCGCAAATGGAAAGTTAACTATTTCCAAGGGAAATGAATAGAAACAGAACTACGTAAGTAAAACACGCCTCCCCTTTTAATATTGCTTGCGTAGTGGGCTGCCAACTCGTTGCCAAATTGACATCGATTGGGGGGGAGCAGTTAACTCCATATTTTAATATGTTGTGTATGTTCATGATACACAATGTTTAAAATGAATTTTAAAAATGAAAAATTAATTGAAGATTTCTTTCTGCTTTAATTCAAAGGTGAAGGAGTAAATAAATATTCATTCATTTGTAAAGGACCGTGGCGGTGACGAGTATGTGAAACACACGTGGGTAGAATTTCCTGCTAGCTGGTCCAACTACATGAGAAAGTTGGACTTTAATAAAGTCCAAAGAAGGCAAAGAAAAACAAACACAAGACTGATAAATATATGTAAACAAATATATGTATTAATAACAAGAAAAGTTACAAGTTACATTGACAGAGTGTGTGTGTGGTAAATATTATGCGTGTGTATGTGTGTTGTGGTGAGTGTTCGTACGTATGTGTATTGTTCTTAGCGTGTTCCCAGCATTTGGGCAACGCTGTATCTGTGAGTGTTCACATCTGCGAGGTGGTAAGGCTGAAAGCCTGAGGGAAAAGAGGAAGAGGCGAAGGGTACCCAGTATTTATAGCCAGGGTAGAGAGACCCCTGGTGAAGGGTTGAGGAGGAGCTAACTTCGACATTCCCCATTGAATCGGTTTGTTGTTAAAACAAGAAAAGCAACTCACTTCTAAATGTTAGCCTTTTGATTTTTTGATGCTCGCGAATTATCTCGATTGAACTTGGCTCCTCTTTCTCAGAAGAAGGAGGTAAGTTAACAGTTTGTGGGTCAGAGGAACAAAGAATGACATACGTAAAACGTGCAGGGCCCCTTTTAATATTGCTTGAGCAGTGGGCTGCCGACACATTGCCAGATTGACATCAACTGTCAAGGAAATTATTCAAAACTTTAATAAATCTCCATACAATTTAGGTACTGCCTAAATTTTTTCCAAAATGAAAGGATAAACCACACTGCCTTAAAAAATTATGAAAAAATCAGGGGATTATTCAATTTAAATGAAATCTTCAGCACTTATTCCTCAATGAATAAACTGTATACTGATTATTTTATTAGAAAACTTTATAGAGATTTGGGGGAGCAGATAACCCCTATTTTGATACATCGTGTATGTTCACAGTTTGTGATAACCAATGTTTAAAATGAATTTTAAAAATGAAAAATCTTTCTTGAACCTTTTTTTTAGCTTTAATTTAAAGGTAAAGGAATAAATTTACTATGCCCAGCAAGCAAAAGAGTTTGGTGTATTTAAAACTGATTTTATATTGATTGGAATAAAATTGTTTGTTTTCAGTAAAATTAAAATTATGTCCACCATTTTAGTAAAATTTGTAAACAACATTTAAAATTCCCTATTTTAAAAAAAAATTAAAATTCCCTATTTTTTTGCAAAAATAAAGTGTGTTTTTACAAAGCTTATTTGAGGAAAATTAGAAAATTTTAAGTTTACTTAATCTAATTGTAAACAAACATTCCCTATGAAAAGTAATTGAAAAGTATGTCTTAACCATTGAGATTTGTTTTTGAGGTGTTAAATAACTTTTAAATTGAGGTATTGACAGCTTACAGATGGAAGGACATAATTTTTTTAAATTTTAAGTGAACTTATTCAACTTCCTTGCAAATTAAACACTTTCAACAATTGAATATTTTACTCTTTTTTACTGTTCAGTACTTACATTTGAAGATACTTTCTGAAAAAATAATAAAAATTAAAATACTAACAATAAAATAAATTTACAATTTCATACTGACAGTGCAATAATGAAATATTTTTATTATTTTATGTATTCATTTTTATATTATCTCATGAAATTTAAAATTTCGCATAAATTAATAAGTAAAATGCCATAATATTTCATAAATAAGAGAGGTACCAAATAATTAAATATACCTCTCTTGTTAATGAAATGTTATATATCAATGTACAATTTTTAAAATTTTTAGTGAAGAGAGATTCTCTATGCACATCCATGATCCAGAATCTTGTTAGAGGAGACACCTTTCTTAGGCAATCTGCAATTGGGTTTGAGCTTGTATTCGTAATCCATTCAAGTTCAGGATCTTGCTGAATTGACAGAGTGACAATACCTCACCAGACAATAGAAAAATATTGCCCGTAGAGAAATTTCCAAAAATTGAAATCCTACCTAATGGCTAAATCCACTTTGGCAGGAAGGGAAATAAGCTACTGTTTAAAACACATCAGCTAGGACTCTAATTTTTTAGCCTGCATGATGAGTTCAATCCTATGTAGGAGACAGCATAGATAACAGCTGTCTCCTTTTTCATGTAAATCATAGTGGCATCTTATTTATCACACATTTTAAAGTACAATTTTTTTTTATTTTTAAGAAAGAGAGATTCTAGGCTCATCTCCATGATCCAGAATCTTGTTAGAGGAAACACCTCTCTTAGGCAATCTGCAACTTGTTTTGAGCGCTAGAAATGGATTCAAGTTTACATATTACCTTTTGTTCAAGCATTTCCCAAATAATTGCAGTTTCACTTCTCTGCCTTTTATCCAATATTTGAGTAGATGAGTGAGCAGACTCATATAGGCCTGCATTCTCAGTTTTACATATTAGTAGAAGATTTTCTGGCTTGTCTTCAATGTGTTAAAGTTTTAGAAGATATTTTCTATAAAAAGTACAGACTTCCATAGTATCAACCATAGTAAGTGTCTCTGCATACTTTTCACAACTTTCTTTACTCTATGAAATTTCCAAGAAATAGAAACATATCTATCATTTGTCAACCTCTGCAAAGACTATGTATCCTGCTTGAGATCCAACATTGTTAAGTCTAGCATATCCTGCATCATTATATGCTACCAGTTTCATTCTTGCAAGATTGTCTAAGTTCGGTATTAAAAGTCTGGAGGAGATTTTCTTAACATTTCCAGTTGATTTATTTACTTTCCACCTTTCTGTCTTTTAGAAGAGATCTTACATCACATCTAATAGTTTAAATTAGACCATGTCTGTGTAGCTAACCAATTTATCTTTGCTATTGAGCTTCTATATAATTTCAGCTTGTCATTTGACAAAAATGAGGTTTTGTTTGGTTTGGTTTGTTTTGTTTTACGGCATATCAACCTCAATGGGTCATTTAACGCCAATAACTTTTTTTTCAGGTAATATTTTTGTTTTGTCAAAAATCTGTTTCCGGTAACAGTTTTTTCTTCAAAAATCTATTTCTGTTAATAATATTTTACAAAGTATTTCTGGTATTAAAACCTATTTTTACATTTACCCATAGCTGGGACCCTAACAGGTGCTACCACCCCGGGTCAGGGTGGACCTGGGAACACCAGCAATTAAGAGGTGGTTCCACATTCCTCAAAAACCTCCTGATCAGAGGTCTTGCTGTTGGACATAGTTTATCGTCTTACCCAGGACACGGATGTAGTTTATCGTCATACCCAAGATGGGACAAAACTGAGATTGAATTATAGTCAGCTTTTGTAGGTATCATAGGAATTGATTTGACAAACTCATTTTGAATAATTTTTATAGACTCCTTTCGCTGACAAAACTCAAGACCAAGATATTTGAAACTTGAAGTTTCCTCTGATCTGATCATAAAGACTTGCTTGATTTTCTTTTCCACATTTTCTTAAAATTTTTCAGTACCTGCCCAGAAGTCGTCATTGGCATAAGTTGATATGATTCCATTAATCTTATAATAGTACCATCTAAAGACAGTTTGGTCATACTTAGATGAGAAGTTTCCCAATTTCATTAGCTCTTCTCTCACTGTTAAATAGCATTCTTGGGAAGCATCATCCAGTACATATAAACATTTATTTAACTTCCATGGATAACATTCAGAAACTTCAGCTTCCGGAGAAGGTTTAGGAAAGACTGTCCTTTCAAATTACTTCCCTTGCAAATACAAGTGGATATATTGTTGATAACTGCCAACACCTTTCTTTCTAAATTCTTTTCACATGGTATTATGGTATTTTGTTGATTGTATCAGTATTTTTAAATTTTTTTAACTGAAATTTTCACTTTTGTTGATGCTCTAAACATTTTTCGTTCAGCAAAATGAAACCTTTCCTTTTTATGCATTAAAAAAAGCTGAGTTAATTTTTATCTTTATTCACAGAACAACAACTGGATAGATTTTTTTAATGAATCAGACTTTTGGTTAACATAAGATGAAAAGTAAGCTTTCTTTTATTTCATTTGTTTTTAGATCTTAAAAAAGTTAACAGTTGTTGATTAGATATTAAATTGTAAAGTTTTTAATCTTTTTTCATCAATAATGTTTTATCTTTATGAAAAGTAAAATGCATAAAAATGTAGATATAATTTGATTGTTTGGTAAATAAATTTAATTTACGACTGACCAAGGAATATCTGATATGAAGAATTTGAATGGAACAAAGTGTTCTGTTGGAAATAATGTACAAAACTGTCTCTTTAATTATACCTTTCTTTATTTACAGATCTGGCTGTCATAAACTTCTCATCATATGTACTGACTATAAGAATCAAGAGAAAAAATAATGGTTGTCAATTAGCATTTCCACAAAGTTTATATTAAAAACAATCATGAAATGACAAGATTCAACCTCATTGTTGTAGTGTGTGTGGATCTGCATTTTCATATATTTCAATTTTAAAAAATCCACATGCAAACACACACTGGTGAGAAACCATGTACTTCTGAAGTATGTGAATCAGCTTTTTTGCAGTTATCAAATTTAAAAAAAAACATGCCAGTAAACACAGGAAAGAAACCTTATTCTTGTGAAGTGTGTGGATTAGCATTTACACTAAATTCAGATTTAACGAAGCACACGTTTATTCACACTAGAAAAAAGCCATATTTTTGTGAAATATGTGGATCATCATTTTCAAGTAATTACAATTTGAAAGAACACATGCGAACTCACACTGGAGAGAAGCCGTATTCTTGCGAAATATGTGGATTAGCATTCTCAGCGAATTCCAGTTTAAAAATACATATTCGAACTCACACTGGAGAGAAACCATATTCTTGTAAAATATGCAAAGCAGCATTTTCGGATAATTCTCATTTGACAGCACACATTCGAACTCACACAGGAGAGAAACCATATTCTTGTAAAATATGTGGTTTCACATGCTCAGTGAATTCCAATTTAAAAATACACATTCGATCACACACTGGAGAGAAACCATATGCTTGTAAAATATGCGGATCAGCATTTTCAAGGAATTATGATTTGAAAAAACACATTCGTACTCACACTGGAGAGAAACCATATTCTTGTGAAATATGTGAATTATCATTTTCAGAGAAATCCAGTTTAAAAAAACACATTCGAACTCACACTGGAGAGAAACCATATTCTTGTAAAATATGCAAATCAGCATTTTCAGATAACTCTCATTTGAAAAGGCACATTCGAATTCACACTGGAGAGAAACCATATTCTTGTGAAGTATGTGGATTAGCATTTTCACAGAATTCCAGTTTAAAAATACACGTTCGAACTCATACCGGTGAGAAACCATATTCTTGTAAAATATGCAAATCAGCATTTTCAGATAACTCTCATTTGAAAACACATATCCAAACTCACACTGGAGAGAAACCATATGCTTGTGAAATATGTGGATTAGCAGTTTCACGTAAGTCCAGTTTAAAAATACACATTCGATGTCATACCGGAGAGAAACCATACTCTTGTAAAATATGCAAATCAGCATTTTCAAATAGTTCTGAGCTGAAAAAGCACATACGAATTCACACTGGAGAGAAACCATATTCTTGTGAAATATGTGGATCAGCATTTTCAAATAATTCTCATTTGAAAGAGCACATTAGAATTCACACTGGAGAGAAACCATATTCTTGTGAAATATGTGAATCGACATTTTCACATTGTTCAACTTTTAAAAAGCATATGAACATTCATATTAGAGAGAAAAATTGTCCAAATTTTGCCTGTTCAGATATAGGTGCACACAGTTAAGTCCTCACTACAGCGAATTTTTACAGGTTTATGGACTAAAGTATTCCGAGTTTTATTTGTGCACTGGATAGAAACATTCTTGCTAAGTAAGTCAATTGAAATTTTTACAGGATTTAAATATATGACATTAAATTCTACATATGATCCTACCTTTTCCAAATACAGAATTTAACATTTCCAAGAATTTATATTTAAAATCATTCTGGAGACCAAAATGTAAAATGCATGTGAAAATTAATGCAAATGGGAACGCACATTGTATTTTTGTGCAGTGTGTGTATTGTCCTTTTCATTGAGTTGCCATTTCACATTTCAGAGAAGTGCATTCTGTAGCGAAAACAAAACTACATTGAAAGTAAGACTGAAAAACAGTATGAATTGCTGCATCAGGAAATGTGTCTAATGGTAGCAGAAAATCGCTGTATAAAAATAGGTAAATTATCTTTAACAAGGCTCTTTGGTTATGAAGTAAAATACAGGAATTTCCTGGCTGCTCACACACCAGCCTCCTTTTGCAGGGCCTTGTTAATGCACTCTCATCACCATCATGTGGATCATGAACTTCAGGGGTGGTATTGCAGGTTTCGTTGTCCCAACCTTTGGTTACTGCAGTGGACCATCGCTTTAAGAATGCCGCAACTGCCCTAAGCCAACCACATACTGGAAGGTGACCTATAAGTTTTCTGCAGAGAAAGAACGTATTATGATGCATAATGACAGTTGGAATATCTGGGAACTTACTCTCTCATCTCCATTGAAGCATGCCTCACTCCCCACAGACTTGTAAACCAAGCACAATTGTCGAGTCTCACAGGATCCTTGCAGATCAGTCAAAAGTCAGATACATGTTTTCTGATATGTGCCACGGAAACTGTATTTTTGTCAATGAAGATGTCATCTATGTATGCTGAAGTGGCATCTTTGATTGCTTCATCCTGCGACAGTACTATTTTTATAATTGCCTTCATTATAAGAAGCACCACATTGAGACCAAAACCTAATTGTATAAGGCAATACCTCTGCCCTTTCAATAAGACAGTCTGGAAAGGACACAATGACGTGAACCTGTAAGTAACTCTCTGAAGGTCCAACAGCGATATATTGCACCCGCATTGTCGCTATTTCCTTAGCTTGTCAGCACAGATATTCACACTTGCTGTGAACATGTCTACATGCTTGTTTAATTCTCTGTAATCCATTACAAGGTGTGCCGTTTCCTTGCTCTTTTGGATAATTGCCATCAGTGGAACTTGGGAGGTTTGAGCCCCTCCTCAGGATATGGCATGAGCTAGCCAGTATCCAAACATGTTTTTAAAACCTGGTCATATTCCTTATGTGCTAGCGCAGACAGAGAATACTCTGCTATCGTGTTTCATAGGCTCGTTGGTGCCTGATTTTTTATCCACTTCCATGACACTGTCAACCCTTTCTTTTTCTGATTGAATTTAACGCTAAAGTCTGGTTCCTCTATAGTGAGAACTTCACAAAGTGATGTTTTTTTGACAAATGTCTGTTTTCCTTTATTCTTAGATTTGTTTGTTCCTTTATTCTTTTGGTCTCAGGTTTGTTCATTCCTTTATTCTTTTAGTCTCAGATTTGTTCATTCCTTTAGTCTTAGATTTGTTCATTCTGTTATTGAAGGACTGATTCCTATTCTCCCTAGTTCTTTAATTGCATTTCTTGCGCCACTAGTACATCAATCTTGACAGGATTTCCACCTTGCAACCGGAAAGCAATGACTTCGATCACACAACAGGCTCTGGTTGCCCAGACTATCATTGTTATACATACAGGCCCTTTTGTCCAAAACTGGCATATCTCTTCTGGTTATAGACAGCAAACAACCAATATTGACCAGGTTCTGCCATCAACCTTGACCTCAATCACAGGTAGTGGTGGGCTGGAAAAGATGCCGGCACTGACAGAACTCTTCTGACATTTTCTCAGGCAGTTTTGAGACATATGGCCCACGGTATAGCAATGGTAACAGCACATGGTATTACATTGTTCTTGCTCTTGTCCTGTGTCATTTTGTCGGCTCTGACAATCTTTCGCCATGTGTTTAATGCCGTTGCATTGAAAGCACTTTCTGACATGATCGCATGTACTTTGCATTTGCCGGGCCACCATGACTTCCTCCATCTCCTTGTCTCACACAATCGCCCAGGCTCGGGCAGGCATCTGGTCAATAGACAGCACTTCCATCCAAGACAACACATGAAGAGTCTGCTTTACATTGCCTGGCAACCCATGTACGAATGCACAAGCCAGCATACGGTCACACATCCCACCCCTATCAAGAACGCAAGTTTCTTCAATTCAGCTAGGTATGTGTCCATGGATTTGCTGCACTGCAGGTGCAGCTCAATGCACTGTTCATACACCATAGCAAAGGCTGTCACTAAGGCAGTCTTTATCTGGTCAATGTTGGATTTTGTTTTGTCATCTGTCAAACTCAGGAATTAATTTTAAATTGAATTTGGGGTCTGTCATCGTCTGTCAGTTGCCAAAATAGTTTGTGTTCATCTTGTCTGGTTTTTGCACATCGAGAGTGCTCCTCTTGACTGAGAAAAACACGGGTGTTATATAGCTCTCCCAGTCCCAGACCCACGCTGACTATTGGCTAATACCTGCCTAGTATCATTCATATACAAATAGCCAGCACCACCTACTAAGTTTAACGTCCTCTCACAACAGCCTATTGTGGAAGAGGATGCAACTCCTGGTGCTTACAGCACTACATACAATTTTTTATCGGGCTGACCCAATTCTCTTTTACAGTCTGTTAAACTCAAGCATGTTATTGATGTTTGAATTAATAAAATATCTTTGACATTTTCATGAATATTTGCCAGTTTCATGGTATTTGATGAAGCAAATCTTGTAACCTCTATAAACAGCAATTAAAAAAATCTGTCTATGCTTGCTAATATCTGTCCACCTCGGTGTGTTTGTATCTCATTCTGTTCTTATCTTTCGCTGTCTGTACATATCACAACTTATCTCTAAAATGTATTTAAGCAGCAGTATTGTCTTAATACAAATTTCACAACACAAAAACTGCTGCTTTCATCCTCGACTGATGAGAACCAGCCATGTTAAAATATAACTTTTTGTTTTTTAAATAAAATATGAGAAAGTTTAAGTGTACTTATATCAAGGAAAAGACAAGGCACCAGTCAGCTGCAGAGAGACTTGAAGTTTACAAGTGTAATTACTCCTGCAGTTGGACAAGAAAGAATGAAAAGAATTCTAAGAAATTGTCCCAAGCATGAAAAGGGTGAATTTAAAAGGGATTTTTGTAAAATTAGAATATATACCAGAGACACATGTGGGACAAGAAAAAGTAGGTGTTTTTTTTGTTTTTTGTTTTTTGTTTTTTTAAAAGGTGGTTTCATGTTTGTTTTTCTGACTTCTTAAACTGTTTTCCCTTTTCATCATTGAATCCCTGTGTCTTTACTTAATCTCTAACCTTTTCTTTTTATTATATATAGTCCTTTTCATTATTCTGAAAAGTTGTTGAACCTTTGTTTTTCTCTCTTCTTGAATTGTTTTCCCTTTTTTGTCATTGAATCCTTGTCTCTTTTCCTAAACTGTAACCCTTTCTTTCCATTATATATAGTCCTTTTCATTATTCTGAAAGGTGGTTGCACCTTTGTTTTTCTCTCTTATTGAATTGTTTTCCCTTTTTGTCATTGAATCCTTGTCTCTTTTCCTAAAATGTAAAACTTTTTATCATTTTAACCTTATATAATTCTTTTTTTATAACATCTGAAATATGTTATGCTTTAATAGGCGCACAAAAGGAAATTTTTGTGCAAATTTTGTATTTGTATTTTTTTTTTTGTCTCATGAAATGTTTTTCCTTTAAAATTTTACGCAGTGGTTGAGTCTTATTTTATCATTGGTGCCTATTTTGACCTCCAGGAGAAGAGAAGCACGTGTTCTCTTTTCCCTTTCTGCCCCCACAAACTAGGTTTTTGTGTTTTGGCACAGGAATTTAGATTTGGTAGAAATTTTAAAAAAATTATATTTTGCACAAAAAGATGAATTTGGTCTTTGTGTAATTAAAATTTTTATACTAGTTCCAATGAAATTGTGTTGATGTTACAATTCGGTTTGTTTATATGATTAATAGAGAAATTTTATTTTTTACCTGTTATGGCCATTGTTGATTTGCATAAAGCTAAGCAACAGTAATATGACAAAACATTCACAAAGTAAGAGTTTGCGTTGACACATGAAAGCAAATGTGGATAAACGAAAGTAGCATTCTGACTTCAAGAAGATGACAGAGTGGGATTGAGTCATATGAAACGCAGAACTGGCCTATTTTCTTGGCTAGGAAGAAATCCCAGCATGCATTTCTATGTGTCTTTTCCTTAACTGTAACCCTTTCATTCCATTATATATAGTCCTTTTCATTATTCTGAAAGGTGTTTTCACCTTTGTTTTTCTCTCTTCTTGACTTGTTTTCCCTTTTTTGTCATTGAATCCTTGTCTCTTTTCATAAACTGTAACCCTTTCATTCCATTATATATAGTCCTTTTCATTATTCTGAAAGGTGTTTTCACCTTTGTTTTTCTCTCTTCTTGACTTGTTTTCCCTTTTTTTGTCATTGAATCCTTGTCTCTTTTCCAAAACTGTAACCCTTTCTTTCCATTATATATAGTCCTTTTCATTATTCTGAAAGGTAGTTGCACCTTTGTTTTTCTCTCTTCTTGAATTGTTTTCTGTTTGTCATTGGATCCTCATGTCTTTTCCTGAACTGTAAACTTTTTTTCCATTTTATCCTTGTATAATGCTTTGCTTTTAAAACATCAGAAAAATTTTATCCTATGCTAAATGGCACACACGGTTTTATATTTGTACCTTTTTTGTTATCACTTGTGTAATAAAATAGTTTAGTTTAAAAATGTACCATTAAAAGTAGACACAAATATAATATTTTTGTATTACAAAATGAATGAGAAATCATTTGTGAACGTTTTGACATAAATTTAATGGTATATTATTAAATTCTTTTTGATATTGTAAAAAAACTGAGTGTGAACCAAATTAATCCTGCTACTCAGTCATTTTTCCAGGGTTTTCTGAAGTTTTCAAAAATATTTTTTTTGGGGGGGGGTTCTTCAAAAGTATTTTTTTTTTTTCGGGTTCTTCTAAAGTATTTTTTTTGGGTGGGGGGGTCTTTTAAAGTTTTTTTTTTTTTTTTTCAGGTTCTTCTGAAGTATTTTTTTTTCGGGTTCTTCTAAAGTATTTTTTGGGGGGTTCTCCTAAAGCATTTTTTTTTATATGTCTTAATGGGAGCCAAAATTTCTTACAAGATTGATTCTAATTTCAAAATTGATATCGGCCTTTTTATTTTAAGTTAACAGTTCAGGCCATCACCTTTGTACCAGCTGATGTAAAGGCTATTATATGTGATGGCAACCGGGTAAATCAAGCTTTTTTAAATTATATCCCACACTCAATGAAAAACCTTGGTTATCTGAAGATAATAAATATTTGCTTTTTGATTACGTTCATCTGTTGAAAAATATTTGCAATCTGTGGTTCACAGAAGAGACAGAAGAACTAATTTTTGATGATAATGGAGGAAAACATGTTGCAAAATGGGCACAAACAGTTATATCATTTTGAATCTGAAAGACTAGTTAAGCATTCAGATTTAAATGAAATTTCCACTGCTCCAAAGCCCATAGAAACACAACAGATTTCTACTAGCCTAAGAGTGTTTTCAGAAAAAAACATATAATGTACTTTTCACTCAGTCTGAAATAAGTGTGGATAAGAATGATACTGTCATCTTCATAAACAAGGTTTCGACATGGTGGAACATTTTAAATGTTAAGACCCTTCAAGCTGATAAACTATGCAATGACCCTCTACAAGCTGAAATCAGATCTCCCAATGACAGCCGATTTCATTTTATCATTGAGTTTAGTCAAATGGCCCTTAATATGGCTGGCGGTCAAGGTAATCATATACAACAATTATCCAAACGCACTGCTACTACCATACACCATACTTGCAATGGAACTGTTAGTCTGTATTGACCCTTTTAAATACAAGCCATAAATATGTGCTACTTGGGCAATTTACAACTGATCCATTAGAAAATGAACTTAGTAGACATCGTCAAGGATCATGTGGCACCCATGTGTAGTGTATTAAAAAGCTGCATATTAAGCAGACATCTTTACTTTTAATGCAGAATGTAAATATTGATGCTTTTGATTTTAAACAATATACATCTTGTGATTAGAAACTTTGTGAGGAAGGTTCAAAAATATTTGACAATCTGGAAAATTTAGAACCATCTCTTTCTGATGAAATAAAAATGGCTCTCTTATACATAGCTGGATATGACAAGCAATGATAATCAACTCAGTGAATATGAAACCCATTTTTATGATAAAAAGTATGGAAAATATATCAATTCAATTGACCAATGGAAAACTAAAGCTTCCTGCTGACCAGACTTGCCAGTGGTTATTTTTTATTTCATTCTTTTCAATACAATAAAGGAAAACGTGTATAATAAATCAAGTAACATTTTTATGCTTCTTTCTGAGTTTTATTTTTTTTCAACAAATCATGCTTGTATCATTGCAAATATACTTTTGAAAAACTTTTGCAAACGTTACACACTCTGATCAGACAAAGAACCAGCTTTAAAGGTTTTTAAACTTTCTTGGAATGATTTTGTTTTATCTCTCTATATGTCTGAGATTGTCATATACACATTTCAGCTGATGCCCTCCAGCCTTCTTCAGGTACTGCTTGTTGAATCCTAACTTTAATGAAAATTTGAATCAGACTCTTTATTCAATCCCTGGTGGTAGATTGAATAAAGGGTTAAGTGAAATCTGCATATAGTATGAATGTTTCTGCTTCAACATTATGTGAATCATATCTTTAACCAGAAATCTTAAGTACCTCTTTGTTTTGTTTAATGTCTGCAACTAAAATACATATTTTCCTTTATTTAACTTTCAACCAGTCCTATTATCCTCATGTATAGGTCAAAATGTTATTCTAATTACTTTCAAAAATAGTTAACTTAATTTTATTCTAAAATTTCTGAAAATCAAACATTTTCCAATATGCCCCAAGAGCTGGCCTGGAGTATAATACACCATGGCAAGACTACATATGGACTTTGCTGGACCACCGAATAGTTCATACTATTATGGTTGACATTTTCACAAAATGGCCCAAGATATTGAAGTGTAAACAACTACTGCAATAACAATTCTTGCACAAATTTTTTGCAAGATTGTGAGTACTGGAAAGTGTGGTATCCAATAATGGAACTCAATTTTAAAATTTCAGTAAAAGTTATGCGATGGAACATGAATGGTCAAGTGAAATGGTTTATGGGAACTTTCAAAAGAGCATAAATTCTAAGATTAAAAAAAAAAAATGGCATTACAAGAATCTTTGAGCATGTACGGAATGATGTCAAATGTGAAAAAGTCCCCTGCAGAGCTCATGTTTGCTAGAAAAGTTTGATTCATTTTTTTTTTTTAAATTACTGGCAGGGAATAAGAAGAAAGTTCATCAATTTCAACCTACCAGATCATTTAAGATTGGTGACAGAGTTTTCTTTAAAATCTTTTCATATTATCCTTATGTAAGACTCAAAATGTTATTCTAAATATTTTCAAAACTACTTAGCTTAATTTTCTTCCAAAATTTCTGAAAATCAAGCATTTTTCAATAGGCCTCCCATTCTGTCTCTCAGGTATAACATGAGCAGGCCTGGAGTATAGTATGCCATGTATTACACACAAAATGTGACTTCTCAGAAAAGGTATATTGACAAACCAATCAAGAATGTTTTTTTCCATTTTACAGGGTTACACATGATGCACCAAATCTGATTTCTCTGAAAATACATATCAGCAAACATCACAAGATGCCTCACCAAACATCACTTCCATGAAAATGGAGATCCACAAAATTATAGTTTCTCTCTAATGTGTGTCCACATATGATTGACTATACTTGACTTGCATGAAAATGCAGATCCACAAAATTCATAAGAATGTTTTCTCGCCAGTGTGTGTGCCCATATTTGACTTGTGTGAAAATGCAGATCCACAAAATCACAAAGACTTTTTAAAATGATTTGTGATTTCCTTTTAGCCAAAAATAATAGTTTTTACTTTTTTGGCAGCTATAGTTCAACTTTATTTTAGACACAGAAATATTAGCATTTGACGGTTTTTGAGGGACCAATTTCCTGTTTAAAATTTTCCTAATCCCATTTCAAGTTTTAGGGAATTCCATTTTTAGTATAGAATCGCATCCCCCCCGCCCCCGTTTCCAGTATGAATTTCTCTTTTTGCTTCATTATAATACTTAGTGAGAAAGTGTAACAATATATGATATTAAAATAAGAAAATAAAAGGAAAGTTTTACTTGCTGGAATCTCCACACATTGAATAAGTTGCTCCAGTTTGATACGCTTTAATACTTCTGTCCTTAATCTAAATTGGAATCGATTTTTTTTCTTTTTTTTTTTTCTAAAATAGCTGATTAGTTCCCTTTTTTTAGTCTTCTTTTATCACTAGATCATTCTCTGTATTAAAAATCATTCCAAAATAAAATATAGTTTTCTCAAATTTTATTTAAGGAATATTAGCTGATTTAAAGTATAATCTGATTTTTTAAAAAATATTATTTAGTTTAAATTTAAAATATGACAGAAATATATTTTTAAAACAAAACTAGCTGTCTTTCTAACTGACATCGCCAAGACTTAAGAAAATGACACGAGCATCTTTTTTTTTTATAGAATTTTTAATTACTCAGTAATCTTAAAAATGTTAAAAAACATTCTCTGTCATCTAAGTTTTGGAATGTTGCTGCCATCACTCCTATTTTCCGATAATGTCGAATATGGCAGACCATAATTTCAAAAATGGGCATGTTACACAATATTTTATATACATAAAAAATAATAATAAAAAAATCTTGATAGAAAAATGGTTCGTATTATAGTTTTCCCTTAATAACAATATTACCTAACCTGATGAAAGTAATGCAGAATTTTAAAAGATTTACATATTAATTAAAATTTTTAACAAATGAAAGCAATTCTTGTAAAAATTCATTATTCATCGAAAAAGCATTTTTTCTTAAGACAATAGTGTTCTTAATAAATTTTATTTATAAAAGCAATTAAAAGCTTTTCTAATCAAATAATATAGTTTTTTTGCAATTGATATTTAATGATTCGGAGCAGATTTTCGGGAAATGAGCTGTAGTTTGGAAAAAAAAAGTTAATGATTTATATTCTCCAAGAAGTCCTGCTTTTAACTTTAAAAAAAAAAAAAAAAAAGGTAAGTTGAAAATTTAATTTCTCTAAATTTCATGAAATTAAGTAAGTGTAAGGTATGTAAAAAAAAAAGTGTAACATATGTTAAAAATAAAAAAAAAGTATTTTTGCTAAGATTTTTTAAAACAAAAAATAATTTAATTCATTTGTGTATCAGTCCTGATAGTTTCATTAAAATCACACAATTATTTGATTTTTTTAAGAATTTCCAAATCAATGGAAAAAAGGCGCTAAAACATTAATCCGAATCGTAATGGAAATTTAAAAGAAAATTGAAAATTAAGATATTTTTTTAAATGCAAAAACTTTTTAAAGTCCCAAAATGAGCATTCTGGTGTTCCGCTTTTCTTTTCTTTCTTTTTTTTTCTTTTTTTAACATCTTTTAAAAATATATTGGAACTAAAACGTCATTTAAAATTTCATTAATTTAAAAAAAAAAATAGTAAACATTAGTTTTATGAAA
The DNA here is from genome assembly GCA_963932145.1 of Acanthosepion lycidas. Classification (NCBI taxonomy): domain Eukaryota; kingdom Metazoa; phylum Mollusca; class Cephalopoda; order Sepiida; family Sepiidae; genus Acanthosepion; species Acanthosepion lycidas. Next base: position 108,322,035 of record OZ010575.1, on the reverse strand, counting down.
TCTTGTTAGTCCCTAATTTTGCTAAATGACGTTGAAACATATCTCTAGGTAGGATAATTGTATTTTTTAATTTTTTTGTTTTCCCTTTTCATTTAAAATTTTCGCAAATTTAAACGGTAGTAAAACATTGCAATGATTTTTTTTTTTTTGCTTAGACAGTTGAAGTTTTTTTTAAGCAAAAATAAAATAGACTTAAAGAATTAAAAGTAAGATACAACAATTATTTCAGTTTTTTAAAAAATAATTTCATCAAAAGTTTTAATTCTTGTTCACTTTGCTAAATACCTTCAACTATATGTAAAACAAAAAAATAATTTAAAAAAAACATTTCACTTTTTTATATTGTTAAAAGAAAAACGAACCGTGTTTCTGTTAATGTGGCAGTTAATTTGTTAGAATTGAAATAAATATTGAAAAAACCGGTAAAATTATATTTTTTTTAAAAGTACGTGTTTTTTGTTTTCCTTTTCAAATAAAACGGGGTATATAAACAAAAACAAGTTCTCTTTCTTTTAATAGCGTAAAAACATTTTAAAGTTTTTCCCGATTTAGAAAAAAAAAAGAAATAACGTCTTACTCTTAAAATCATTTTGCACTAAGAATTTAAAAAAAAATTAAATTTTTTTTTTATGAATATAGGAAACGTGCCTATTTCTGAAAGTATGGTGGCCCATTATCAAAAAATAAGGGCGAAGAAGACTATCATAAATTAAATTTAAATTCACCATTCCTAAAATTAGTTTTACGGGGAATATTTTCCAACACTTTTAAAATTACATAGTACTTGAAATTTATATAAAAAAGGTGTTAACGTCATTTTCTTAAATTATGTTTTACAGATAAGTTCCGTGGAAAAACACTCATTTTTTAACCTGTCATCACCTAAAGCACTGATACTGTTTGGTTTTAAAAATTATTTCTGTGTTGTTTTAAATTTAAAGTAGTATTTTTTTTTAAATTCGATTTAATTGTACTTTAAATCAGCTAATATTCCACAAATAAAGTTTCAGAAAGTATATCTTTGGAAGATTTTTCAATACATGACGATTAAAAAGTGAGTCTAATTGTAAAGAAGGAGAGTCGCTGTAAGTGTCAGCGATTTCAAGGAGAAAATGACAAGAACGGTAATCCCTTTAAAATTTAATGGTTTGTTCGGGTAACCTTCAGGCAACAAATAACTAAAAGTTTTAGGTACACTGTAAGAAAAATGTGTTATCAGTTCAGGAGGTGAGGTAGCGGTCGGCAGCTCATCGTTTCAGCTAACGACCCTTTCGTGGCCGCGGCTAAACAGAGAGAATTCCCTTTTTTTATTCCTCGCAGCAGGTCTGGCTTTTGTATCCTTCCGCAGGTGGATTTGATTGGTTGACAGTTTAACCAATTTACTTCTGTGAGGGAATTCATCAGTAAGTAAAAAAACACATCAAATCACTGCTACGTAATAATAATCAGCTATATTTTAGAAAATTGATTCCGATTAATATGAATTCCGTTTGAAATACACCAGAATATTTTTTTACTCATTGAAAATAGTAAATTTAATCCTTTAGCTTTCAATTAAAGCTAAAAATGAAAAGCTTCAAGAAAGTTTTCATTTTTTTTACAATTTTAAAAATTGTTTAAATATTTAAAAAAATCTTTTAAAACTCACTTCTAGTGGTGTAACTCTTAGGGAATATTGTTATAAAGTAAAACCATATTTACTAATTAAATATTATAAAGCTTATTACAATCTGACGACCCAGAATATTTAAAATCAAGTTTTATTTGTTTTTGTATGTGTATGCATTCACAATTTGTAAGTATCGTACTGGACATTATTAGTCACGTGATGTAAGAATTGTTTACCACTCTTTCTGGATCAAATCGGCCTCAGAATTTACGTTTTCGTTCTGCATGCACAATCATTCTTATGTTTTCAAAAGTTTTATTTTTTATTGACTTTTCACTCAGTGAAAGTTATACAGCAATTATTAATCAAATGGTTTCATTTTTACTAAATTAGCTTCAACAATTCTCGGGATGAAATTAAGAAAACATTTCTTCAGGCTTTGGAAATCATTGTTAGTAAATTTTCAAAAAGTTAAGTTCTAGTTTTTTAATTCTTATTTCAATTTTTTAAATTTTTTTGTATTTAATTAATTTATGAATTTATGTTCAATACATCAGTAAAAAAAAAAAAGACCATACCCTTATGAAAAAAGGCCCCAACCTTGATGAACAATATTCTTTTGTCTAAATGTTTATGTTATCATTAAGAGGAAAGACCAAAGTATTTTTTAGAAGTATTTTAAATCCTTTCTAGCATGTCCAAATTTTAGTTAAAAATCTTTTCTTATTTTTTTTTTATTTTGAGTCAACAAAATTTAAAATTGATCATGTCAGCCATTTTTGACAATATTGGAAATTATTTACGGCTGCCTTCAGACTTAAAGGTCAAATGCCAGATGCAATCAAATAGGGGATGATTTTTCGGATATAATTAATAATGATTATAAATATAAGTAGCGCCAATTCAGGGATTTAGAATGGATTTTATTCCAATTCCATAAATTATGTTATAATCTTCCTAAACCAGATTACCGTCTGATTCATGTTACACAAATTTCCACCACTGGCCGGATGTGAATACTCCGAAACCCAAGACCGAACTAAAAATTCCATCAAACATGCATCGGCTCCGCAAACACCTTCCGCATTCCTCACACCCAATACTATTTTATTTCTTAAACCTCTGTCATTTATTCTTGTTTCTGCCACCATAACCCAAACTATGGTTGGTTGACCAGTGACAATATGGCACAAAATGGTCTGTAACTAGATCACCAATCAGAAGCCTTTTTGGTCTAAAAATTTTGTCCTTAAAGGCTGAAACACTGAATTCTACAAAAAGTAGACTGGAGACGAAAATCAAGAAAAATGTCTTCCCTTCTGATATCAGATTCTCTCCATCCATTTGAAGACAATCCCAGACTCTGAAACAACTACTCAAATTGCGATATAATCACATGTTGATTAGCATAAGTCTTGTAGTGCCAATCCAACAAAACTTCGCACCGTAACTTTTTTCTCTCCCACTTGACGACATTAACCAATAGGACCACACTAACTCCTTTCTCTTTTTTGAAGCACTACAGATTCATAGATTTTAAAATCGTAATAGTTAAAATAAGGTTTCATTATTACTAGTTGTAGTTGAATATTTTGTGCCATCAAATACGTAAGAAAATAAAAGAAATTTATTGAAATCAAAAATATAATTTAACTATTTTTTTAATTAATTTATATTCAATACTTTTAATGTAGTTACCCCCACTGATTCATTAAAATATGAGCATACCATGATGGAAAAATGTCCAAAAAGGTTGTATCATCACAATGTTATTAAAAATAATAGCCAAAGTATTTTTTGCTTGTTAAATTATATTTTTTATCCTTAAATCATTTCTTGTATGACAGTGACACCGTGTTAAATCAACAAGGGTCTGACCATCAGCGACACAGATATTTCTCAGATTTTGTACCCTTATAGAGCTTCGTGATAAAAATTGAATGGTACCTAATTTGCATATCTAGGTCAAAGGGTTCCTGAGATATAACCCTTTGACCTTTACCAAAAAGGTGAATTTTGGAAAATAGTTCCAAAGTTTAAATATCAATATCTAAGTTGTTGTTTTTTTTTCATATAGAGTTTTAAGGTACTTTGATAGATCTAAAATGTGATCTAATTATTTTTGTTTAAAGGTCAAATAAGTTGAATTTGACCTTTGATTTCTCGAAAATTATTAAGTTTTTTTTTAAATTTGACAACAATTTTGTCTGCTTTATGGCAAGATATGTACAAACATTTGTGATGGGCTTTTGACTGTGGCCTGAGTTATAAGGGTTTTACTGGTTGGGGCCAAATTCAAAATACCAGATTTTGGTATTTGCCAATATGGGCAAGTTGTATATCTTTAGAAAGGTCTATATTCACTTAAAGACTGATTATAAAATGAACAGAATTTATGATAGTTGTTGTTAAATGTTGACCAATTTGGTGGAAAATAAACAACATTATTATTTTTTATTATTTTATTATACAACAAACAGATTTTTATATGAATAGTGACATAATGCAAATAATTATTTAGAAATGTGTAATGAATTAATATTAAGCTAACAAAATAATATGAAAATATGTAACAAATGGCTAACAAATTGTTGTCATTGTACAGTAAATGCACAGAACAATCAAATTTTCAGTTTTTACATATATATTTAAAAAACATTTTGATCTGAAAAAGATAAAAGCTTTTAATTACTTTTAAGATATTTTAATAAGAATAGTTTAAGTTTTCTTCCAAAATTCTGTATTAAAGTAAAAACTATATTTGCTAATCATATAAATGGAATAGCTTAAACTAACCAATATCTTTTAAAGAATCTAAATGTTCTGTCTGCGCATGAACATAACGATTTTTTTAAGTATGGGCGGCCATATGCAACAATATTAGAAAATAAGAACAGTAACTATAATAGATTTAATGCTAGAAAATATCTAAAATTCAACAAAACATTAGATTACAAATAATATTATCCGAAATTTTTAAGATTACTGAATACTTAACAATTATATTTAAAAGGCACTCACGTCATTATTTTTTTATTTTTTACGACGAAAGCCTCCATGGAACAAACAACAATAAACAGCAAACAGGTTTATTTTAAAAAGCTACCAATACATTTCTGCAATATTTAAAACTTAAAGTGAATAATATTTGGTTTCAAATCGAATTAATTATACTTTGAAACAGCTACTAATATTCCTCAAATAAAGTTTCAGGAAAGTATAGTTAATTTAGCAAAAAAAGAAAAATCCTTTTTGTCAATTTAGTTTTTGAAATACATCAAAGTATTTTGCTTATTGGAAATATTAGATTTAATCAATTAGCTTGAAATTAAAGCTAAAATAAAAGCTACGAGAAAAAAAAAAAAAATCATTTTTAGAAATTAATTTTAAAACTTAGGGATGTACTTCCTTTTTAGTTTTTATTGTTGTTTTCCTTTTTCGTTTTTGAGCAAGGAACAAATTCTTCTTTTACACCGTTTCCGGTAATTCCTTTGTTCCGTTCAGAAACTACATCCGTTCTATTTTCAAATAATTAATTTTTCTTAATTGTGATCTCTTTAAAATTAATGATTACAAAATATTGTCGATGTTGAAAAAGAAATATCAAGTCGAACAGCATCCTGTTTATTTTTTTTTTGTTTTTTTATGAAAACGTTTTGATTTGCTCTGAAAAAGGTAAGTAAGAGATGAACCGTCACGGACTTCTTAAAAGCAGAGGGAAAATTATTTTAAATGCGGTCTTCGAATTTGAATTTGAATTTCATTTGAAAAATAACTGCAAAAGCTAATGCTAATTAAAAGAAAAATTAATTTGCGTATATAAATAAATTTTCTCGCCATTATAAACGAAAAGGGAAAACAACAAGTTTAAAAAATACAATATTTAATTTATCCTACCTAGAAATATTTTTCAACGTTATTTAGGAAAATTAGGGACTAACAAGATTTCATAAAACTAATGTTTACTTTTTACTAAAATTAATGAAATTAAATGACGTTTATATAGTTCCAATATAAAAACGATGTTAAAAAAAGAAAAGAAAATGTTGAACACCAGAAGCGCAATAATGAAGACATTGGTATGTATGTTTAAAAATACATTTTAACATTATATAACTAATAGTTTGCGAATATTTTTTATTATAAAAGAATTAGTAGAATGGATTTTAGTTTTAAAATTAAATGATATTTTTGATTGTAATAAATTGCTTTTATTTTTTTTATTTTCATACCAGTTTGATATAAAATATCACATTGCTTTTATTTTTTTAAATTATTCTGAATTTAACAGTTATTGAATTATCATATTACTCTTCCAACTAGTCAAAAGGCGGTAATTCCGATTTATTACCTTTTTGAACATCCATACAAAAAATAATAAATACCTGAGGGATTACACTTAAATGGTACCTCAGAAAAAAGGGCTTAATGATGCAATGACAGATCACATATATATATATTTTCTGATAATCAGGTGTGAATTTGATCAACGATGACTAACAGTTTCTTACATGTAGTGAAGGGGTTTTTAAATTTAGTCAAAGAGAAAAAAGTCATGAGCAAAAAGAACATTTATAAGCTTTTTAAAAGATGGTCTGTCATATATATATATAAATGTTTTTCCATAAGAGGTTTGAGATATTTCATATATTATAAATTAACTGATTTAAAAATATGGTTCCTTCGCTACACAGGAATTACCATGGTTCAAAAACAAACTAACAACTTCAAATTCAATTATTTAATTAAATTAAAAGCACTAGTTCTGTTTCATTTTCAAGCGAATTTTTGAAACATGGTAATTCCTGTGTAGTGAAGGAACCATATTTTTAAATCAGTTAATTTATAATATTTATGCTCTGTAAATTTACATTGAGCACTGTTTAGTAAAAAATAAAAATATCAATAAGAACACCGGATTATATATCTTACTGTTCTTTCTTTTTTTACTATAAAATAATATATGGGTAGAGTTGGGTTTACATATTACAGCTGCAGCCCCAGGGCCCCTGTTAAAATTAGAAAAAAATTTAGAATATAAGAGATTGGTTTATTTTCAGATTTAATGTGGTTCCTTTGAACTAATTTGAGAATTTAGACAAGAGTATTTGTGTCCCCGCCTACTTGGGGCATTTTTAAGTTAGATGAGACCCTTTCAAGGGGTCATATGTAGATTTCATGCATCTTTTTTATGCATATTTTTATAGTCACTTGGGTTGATGGCAAGTATACATAATGAAGGGGCAGCAAATTCTATTAGACCTGAGGGCCTAAATCTAGCCCTTGATACTGGCATTTATACCAACTTGGCAAACTCAGGAAAAAAGGAACAAACATCCTAATATATTAACAAGTTGTAAAATATACCTTAATCCTGTTTATACCAGGATGTTATGATGAGGGTAGTTGTTGAATACATAAATCACCAGTGGTGAAAATGCCCATAGGGCCAAAAATCAAATAACCAAAAAAATATCACTGCTATTTGGCGGGAAAAAGATGCAAAACACCCAAATATATTAAGTTGTAAAATATACCCTAATCCTTTGTATATAGAACGCTAGGAATTAAAAGACACAGTTTAAAAAAAATTCCATGGTATTAAATGCATTTGATTTTAGAGCAAAGAAAATGACCAAAAGGTAAGAAAAAATTGGATATTTTGTTTAATTTTGTGCATTGTAATCAAATCAAAATCAAATTAAACAAATATTAACTTAAATGTGTTTATTGTGAAATAGTTAATTGCCTTTCAATACCTTTTTACCTTTGAATGATTTCCAAACTCATGTAGATGTCTAGAGACAGGGAAATCCAGAAAAAGTATGGAACCATTATGAAAGATTTATTTCCCTTTGTTGCAATACACCATTAGATTATCTCTTTTGTAATCAAATAAATCTAATTTGACTTTATTTTGTGTGGTTTTGAGTTTTTTTGGAGGAAGTGTGAGGAACATAAATTTTTTTGTTTTTCTAACAGAAGTTACAATTTTCCTGGTCTGAGGAACTACTTTTCTTGAATTTATTTTTATAATGCATGATACACTTCAGTAGATACTCTTTGACTCAAGGTTCAAATTTTGCTATCATAATTCCAATATTAACTAAAATTATTTGACTGGTATTCTTTTTTTTTGCTGTAAATTGCCATGACATTTTCATAAAGATATTGGATAGGTTTCCAGTAGTTTCCATCACTTCCGCTCAGCCAGTCTCTGGTATGCAACCCTTGTTTTCATCCCACACAACCAAGTCTGGCATGCCAATTTGATATTCTCTTTCTCCAGTGTGTGAAAAACTGCCCAAATCATCTCTGGGTATGTTGTTTGAATATCCATCTCTCGAACATTATCACTCTTATGCCTATCATACTGGATGCAGGTGTGTGGTCATATCTGTCTGTACTCAGTGATTGGAAATAGCCTCAGATCAACCAAGCTCTGCAGCTGGCTGCCATTTAGGGACTCATGAGAAATCAAAATGCACATACATAATACATTATTTGCATTATACAATTTAAATCTTTCTACCTTCATTTCTTCATGTTGAAAAGTTTAATTGATCACAAATCCGTTTAAATTAATAATTCACATATTTTTTTTTTGTTTCACCAACATGTAGTATAATGGGGTATTTTTTAAAATGATTTTGGGAGCAGCTTTAAGAAAATACTTGAAAATGCATTTTTTCTAAACCTATTTCATAACCCTATATAGTGCGTTTTCAGACCCCAGTGCAAACTTAATATATTTTTTCTTTTTTCAGTTTGCTTCTTTGAGACCACCTGAAAGCATGGTGATTATTCATGACAAAATTTTTTAATTCCATAAATGAGTGACATAAAAGGACACGCATAGTAGAGAAACCATTTTCTATGAAATCTGTGCTGCTATGAATTCAAATCTTAAAACAAACATGAAAACGCACACTGGAGAGAAACGATTCAACTGTGAGATCTGTGGATATAAGTTTACCCAAAATTCATCTCTCAAGACACACAGGCTAACACACACTGGAGAGAAACCATTTCACTGTGAAATCTGTGGATTTAAATGTTCCCGTAATTCAAATCTCAAATCCCATATGTTGTCACACACTGGAGAGAAACGTTTCCACTGTGAAATCTGTGGATTCAACTTTTTTCGAAATACTGATCTCAAAAAACATATATTAACACACAGTGGAGAGAAACCATACCACTGTGAAATCTGTGGATGCAACTTTTTCCAAAATTCATCGCTCAAAAAACACATGTTAACACACACTGTAGAGAAACCTTTCCACTGTGAAATCTGTGGATTTAAATCCTCCCAAAGCTCAACTCTGAAAAGACACCTTTTAACACATACTGGAGAGAAACCATTTCAATGTGAAGTCTGTGGATTTAAATCTTCCCAAAATTCAAATCTCAAAAAACACTTGTTAACACACACTGTAGAGAAACCTTTCCAATGTGAAGTCTGTGGATTTAAATCTTCCCACAGTTCATCTCTCGAAAGACACCTGTTAACTCACACTGGAGAGAAACCATTCCACTGTGAACTTTGTGAATTTAAATCTTCCCAAAATTCAAATCTCAAAAAGCACATGTTAACACACAGTGGATAGAAATGTTTCTACTGTGAATATGAATTTTCTGTAAAGTCCCATCTCAAACAAAATATGTTCACCCAACATTCATCTCTAAAACCAGACATGATAACACAAAATTTAACTTTCAAAAGTCACATGTTAAGAAAAACCATTCCACTGAAATCTGTAGAGTAATTCTATTTTTAAATCCTCATGCCAAGAACACACATTAACACAGACTGACAAATGATGTGTTCATTGTGAAATTTTTAAAGTTATTTTTTCACTAAATTCTCATCTCAAATGACACATGTTAGTTCCCAGTTAAAACTGAAAATTGGGAAACATCTACCAGAAGATAACCCAGCAAGTTACTGACAATAGCCATATTCATAAATCATACTTATTATATTTTCAACTGATTTCAACAAAACTTGATAGGACTATGTAAAATTACCTTGCAGTGGTTCTGACAGTACCAAAAATTGGAAAAACACAATTGATTTTGCATGAAATCAATTTGAAAACATGATTAAGAGGCATCGTGAAAATGAAAGGGGGACAACTCATATTTAGTTATACTTATTATAAAACCCAGGTTGTTTGTGTGTGTTCATTTATATATCATTATATATCCTACATTTTTCAGCCGATTTCAACAAAATTTCACTTTTTTTTTTCTTTTTTGGCAGGTAGTGTTTCTTATTGTCTTGGACACTTTTTTCTTTATTTTTACATTCAGTATGCTTTAAAAATTCCATTTACAAGACAATTGTTTATAATAAAATTCTATTCAATCGGTAGACTCATGTTTTTCAATAACCTTTGTCAATTTTATTTTTCAGTCTTTATGATGGTCGATACTTGATCTATCTCTTACTGTTACATCCCCGGGAAACGCCGGGCTCTACTGCTAGTGATTTCATAAAGTGTCTTTGCTTTGGTGCTTGTGTGTTCAGATGGATTCATTAGTCACCAACATGTTGTGTATGAATGCTCAGATCATATCATCATCATCACCACATGTTGCGGTACTTCTTCTAAAAGCTGTTTTTAAAAATTTACACATGTAAATGATGTGACTTCATTGCTTGTACAGATGAAAATTAATAGACTAAATTTCAAGAAGGCAATATTTTCATTTGTTTTTATATAACTATAAAAGATAAAATACATTAGTATACATGCAAATATAACTGTAAATAAGGAAAACATAAAAATGAAGTAATTAGGAATTGTGTGTCTGTGTGTTTAAGGGTTCAGGTGCTCAGGAGAAAGATATCTCAAACAACAATTATGCATTGTGTGTGCCTGTATGTCCAAGTGATATGTGTGTGTTTTTGATATTTCAAGGGAAAGATATCTCAGTAGCCATGAACAAGTACATTGCTAGTGTTACTTCTACCACATGCTAAAGGAAAAAGCGGGAAATATGAAGAACACAGGAAGTGTCCTGTTTTTATAGCTACTTAACAGAGCCACATAACATCTTGGTAAATCTGGCAAAACTATATGGGGTTTAAACCTGCACTACTGGCTATAATTTAGCCAAAAGGGAAATCACTTCCACTTCTTTAATATTCATTGCTGATATATAAAAATCATTCCAACCTTAATTAAAATATAAAATTCCTAAATTTTGTTTTTAAAACCATATTTTTATATTTCAACCCCATTTTCACCATCTGCACAATTCTTTCTGCAATTCCATTGCAGATGGTAAGGTGGTGTTTTATAAGGAAGGGCATCCAATTTGTCTTAACCATGAACACGAATTTTCATTACAGAATTCTGGTGCATTGTCAGAGACTAAGGTTTTTGGCACACCATTTCTGGAAAATATTGCTCATAATATTTGCGTTATTGTGGCTGCCTTTCTCTCCTGAATCCTAACCACTTCAGACCATCAAGAGAATAAGTCAGCCAAAATTAAAAATTCATCTTTAATGCATGGTGATGCTGACTTTCTATACACAAGCAACACGCTTCAGAATGGGATCAGATCATGGTGTTCTATATTAGACGGTCAAGTCATAAGGTAGTGAAGAGAGAGAGACCTGTGGGGCATCTTAGTTTCGGTTTGTGCTAGCTATTTCCACCAATGTTGTTGGGTTAAGTGATTTGAAGAAATTTTTCCTTATATTTGGTGTATCAGGTTAATTGAAGTATTTATTTATTTATTTTGAGTTGTTATATTTATTCTTTATGAGTAATTTGTGTTTTTTCCACTTTAAAATTTTAAATGTAAAATAGAATCAAATGTAATATTTTTGTCTTACAAAAATGAAGGAAAAAATATTTAAGAATGTTTTTACATAAATTTAATGATATATAATAATTATAATTAAATTCTAATATTTAATTCAGTATTTATTTTTGATATTGTAAAAAAAAAAAAAAAACCTTAATTTTAACCAAATTAATCCTACTGCTCAGTCACTTTTCCAGACGTCTTCTAGAATTTTTAAGAAGTATGGCAAAAAAAATAGCTTAGTCGATGACTCAACATTTTTCTGTCAAAAGTTTATTCAATGTTCTTGAAAAAAAAAAAATGAAACATTTACGCTTCAAAAACAAATTCTCTTTTGTTTCTAAAAGATAAAAAAGTTTGATTCTTTCTTACCACATTTTCTTTTTGTTATTGAGTGATCTGTAATGATTTAATAAAATTAAAAAAAAAGAAATGATATTAATAAATAATATTAAAGTTAATGTCTAGTTTTTAAGAGATGTACGTCTTTTCAATAACGTGTTTCTATGCTTGTTTTTAAATTTTATACTTCATTTTAATATTTTACTCTAATATTGTTATTCATAAAGAACAAATGCATTCTTTTTTATTAGTTGTGTTTTTCTTTAAGGCAAAATAAACAAATATTAATGTTTAGTTTAAATTTCCATTAAAGCATAAAATAGAATCGTCATATTCTTATTATAAAATTAATGAAAAAGACATTTTGAAGAATGTTTTTACGTAAACTTAATGCCATATAATAAAATCTTAAATTTATGTAAAAATATTCAAATACATGTCATATAATAAAATTTAATATATCTAATTCAATATTTACTTTATTCGGGCTATTGTTCTCATCTTTGTTGCTATATATATATATATATATATCACAACATTTCGGCCATTGTATGTTTCGGCCTTCTTCTGGTGGTTGGAATGTTGAACGGAACCCTTTATTTTGCTTGCTGGTGTAGACTGTTGTAGTTCCACCTGCCATGTCTTAACCAGGTATTGAGCTCACACTCTTTGGGTCCTGTCACTGGATCAAACACCTTTATCCACTGTGCCATGTGTCCTTGAGGACATCTCTGTGTAAATTTCTGGGTATTGTAAACCTAATGTCATCAGCAACCATTGCAGTTTTCGTTGTTATTATTGCTTTTCTCTGGCACTCCTTATTACTGGTTCCCATATTGTATTCATTTCTATGCTTGGTCAGCTCAGGAGATTTTTGTGGCCTAGCATATGTGCTGATTCCTTAAGTTTACGAATTTTACGATGATGTTCTTATGGCAACAAAGATGAGGACAATAGTCCGAATAATGTAAATAGTGTACATAATACCTCATCTGAGAAATATAGATATCTAATTCAATATTCTAAAAATGTGATGAATGAAACTTTGCTGCTGCTTAGTCCCTTTGTTCAGGTTATTCAAAAGTATTTATTTACACAAGTTGAGCACAAAACTAATTAAAGTGCACTGTGGTGGATTGCCCCACCACGAGGCCTTGTCTCTGTTATAACCTAGGAAAAGGTGACTGAATAAGAATAACCAAAACAAAGGTCTGAAATCGAGTGATACTATTTATAACAGAAACAACATACAAGATTCACCAGCAGCATGTAGTAAGTAATTTCACAGTGAATCCCAATGACTACGTATTCTGTATTTTTAAGAATTGGGACATACCTATTATAGTCCATAGGTACAGTATTAGTCAAAGCCCTCTCCTCTCAGACACTGGGCAAAAACTTGAGTCCCCCTTTAAATCAAGTGGGAGGTGTTGCCTGGAGGAGAAGCACTCTGGGAGAGAGAGCCAGACAATAGCTGATCCTGTGTTGACAAGTGCTGGAAATTTAGATACTTAGCTCAACAATGAAAAGATTATGTAATATTTTGCAAACCTTTGCTAGCAATATACTCCAAAAGCCAATCTGGAAAATGGAAAACCATCTCTTTCTGATGAAATAAAAATGGATATATTACAGAAAGTGATAATCAACCCAGTGCATATGAAACCCATTTTTATTAAGAAAAGTATGGAAAATATACCAATTCAATTGACCATGGAAAACTAAAGGTTCCTTCTGGTCACACTTGCCAATGATTATTTTTTGTTTCATTCTTTTTCTATACAATAAAGGAAAAGGTAACATTTTTATGCTAAATTTAATCATTACATTTTAATTCTTTTTACAAATAATATTCACTTTACTATTTTTGTTTGGTATAAAATTTCCTCTTTTGATAGCACATATGCATCTCATAAATCCTTATGCATTCATTTAGAATTTCTTTTGCATTTTGTGGCACTTCAACTATACAGTATCATTTTTTTGAAAATTATTTCAGCAAAACTATATGCAAAAGAAATAAAAACAAATCAAGCTGAGCCAAGAAAACTCAAACCATCAAAAAACTAAAGAAAGTATTTCTCCGAGTTTGTACGACATATAGTGACGTCAGCACATAAGCCCCCGCCCATCAAACAAGACTTTTCTCTAGTTGGTGTTGAACTTTTCATACATGACATCCTTCTTAAAAAGTCATGTATTTTAAGGGTTGTCTTCTTTAACAGTGGGGTGGGGAAACCCTCCTAAAATATCCATCTTTTGGCTGTGAGCAACTCATTCATTTCTCTTTCATATTTTACTAGGTTGATCTCTTAACATGCTTTGCAAATTATTCATTCAATATTTGAAAGTAAGTTCTATTTTTTAATTCATATTTCACTTCACTAAATATTTGAATGTTTTGGCTGTTGTGCCCTCCAGACTTCTTCAGGTGTCAATCTGGGTAACCTACAGGGAATTCCTTTATTTAATTTACAGAGATAGACTCTTCTTGTTCTACTGTCTAGTTCTAATTTTTAAATAGCTGTTCAATTATTGTTTACTCATTTCCACTGATCACAGGGATTGAACTCACATTTGTCGGAATAGAGATAATTTGTTGTCCTTTCTCAAATCTCTTCTGAGATTTGGTTATACCTATGTAACCACAGAAACAGAACTGAAGTTAATTCTAATATATATATATATATATATATATATATAAATAAAAGTGATCAGTATGGATATTTCATTGAATGCTAATTTGTTTGAAAAGTATGCTATACAGATTTTTTTCACCCACCGAGTTTAAAAAGATTTACATTATATATATATATATACATACACACACATGCAATGTGATACAATAACAGATATTATTATCAGTATATAAAGTTTGAATAATAATTTGCATTAACAAGATTAACAGAATATTTTAACCAGTATATATATATATATATATATGGTGGACTCTCCCATTGTATTTGATGTATGAGGGTCAAGCAGCTCAGTTCCTAGGAGACCAGCACATATTTGATTATAGTGGTGAAGGCTTTGTGCAGAACAACACTTTTTGAAGGGCCAAACACAGATACCTGATGCATTACATGCCATAAGGTCCCCCAAATGACCCTCTGCAGGTTTTGAATTCAGAGTTGTCCCTCTCTTAGACCAGTTGCCATTAAATGTCCTGCTATTTACCCATAGCTGAAGGGAGAAGAAGAGGATTAATACCTTTCCTCAATGTATTAGCACTTAAGTGAATGTAATGGATTTGACTGGCATTTGAACTTGATCCGAGACACTCTCCACTACACCACATACACACACACACACATATATATATATATATATATATATATATAATCCCTGTTTTATAATACTAGACTACCAAACTGTTCTAATATTGAAATAGATAAAACAAACACACCAAATGGATGGACATTCTCGATGTGTAAACATTAGGAGGTGATAACCTCGGATAATTCATTTTATAACCACATTCCAAGGCAGTTTGCTTACACACAGTTTTGGTCTTTCTTTAATTTGAACCTGAGGATACCAAATGAGAGTCTATGCTCCTCTGGCGAAATATGTCATTAATATAATTTTCCACTTTGTCTTATCATCTACACCAATCAAATAAGTTTAATGCATTTAAGAGTTTATCCACAATTTCAAGGATGGCCATGTGATCCTGCAACTTGATCTAAACTTTAAAGTGAAGGGCCTGAATAAAGAAGTTTTCCAACTGTTTGATGTGCCTGTTGTACCAGATTCACATTTCTTTAGCAGAGAAATCTATAAAAAGAAGATCGATTTACTCATGTCTTAATAGTAAGTCTGATTGTTTAAATAAGGTCAAATTGGCAGATGATCTTAAAAAAATGACATACAATCTGTTGTTAAATGGGGCAAAGAGTAGCTTGTTATTTTTAACACCACCAAAATGAAACTACTCTTTAAATCATCTAAGAGAACCTTTTTTATCTTCCATCATCATCATCATCAAGTTACCTGGAAAGCATGAAACTGGAAGAGGGTTACATAAGTAAGAAATTCACAAGAAACTCTTAGTGTAGAACTTATGATTACGTCTAGCCATTTTAACTGTAATTTTTAACTTGCTGCCAATCTAGTGCTCTGCTTAAATTCATAAAGTCTAGTTACCATAGAGGAAAGTTCATCAGAACAATTACCATGAAAGTATAGAAAAGGCACAGGAAAGCTACATCATGGTGGTGAGAAAGTGACTAAAGCTGAGATTCCATGTCTGGACAAATAACTTTGTAATTCCTCTTTCATCAAGAATCTTTAAATACATAGCAAAAGCACTAAAGACGTGTCTATAATATGATCAACCCAGATACGGCATCTTAACATCAAACACTTTTTCACTGATTTTGATGTGGCTTCTCACTGTCTTTTCCAAAAATATTTTCATGCAAACTGTTCTGAGGCGCTTTCCCCCCCACCTTAGTGCTTCAACTATATCAGTTTAATTGTGCTACTAGATTGGCAACTAGGTCCTACCATTTTTACTGTTGAACTAGCTAGGAGTGTGTAATATTGTTGCCTGCTGACTCGTGTCATAATAGTAGTAGTTGTAATGGCGATAAGGGCTTCTCGGTTTTCCCACGTGGCATAAAAAAAATCTATTTGCCACGTTGGAGAAATATGTTTTGTATAGTATAAACATGTATTGAATTAAATTTATGATTTGCACTTTCATATGGTCTTGTAAATGCTGGTCGTGTTGAAAACATTAATGTGGCTGCGTGTTGAAGAGCATTTAACATTTATACATTTTTTAAAATCAAGGAAAAACAACGGAAAACCGATTTTTGTTTCAACGATAAAATATATATATTAACATTGTTATAGACAAGCGTATGGTTGCAAGAAAGAAATACGACAACAGCAGAAATAGATTTACGTGATTTATTTCAACAGGAACGTGTGGGTTTGGGACAGCTACCTTGTGGTAAAGTTCTTCTCTCATAGTAGTTCACACATGTTGACGCTGGCAGCTGCTGACCGCTCGTTCTGGCCGTGACAGTTCTCTTCCCTGGCCTCCTGTTGACTCTCTGGTGTACTTCCGTGTGAACCCTTTTATGGCGTTTTTAGGGCTTAACAGGCTCGAAAAACGACGCGAGTATAATTAGGAGGGAACCATTTTTATTGGACGAAAAATAGAACACTTTTTTGACCGGAACTTGTGCGTCGGGAACATTTGTACACGAAGATAATGGTCATTTTGTGACGGGGCTTTGTCCCGTTCACATCCGGCTCTCGCTCTTGAGGATGTTAGTTTATTTGCCTGTAAATCAGCCGAGATATGTCTTATTTTATTTTATAACAAAATCAACAAATACAAAACAATTTTTGTAATGTGTGACTATTAAGGAGAAAAAAGTAGTTTCCCTTTATCTGTTAGCTTAAATAAGATAAAATGTAATAAAGGATGTTTCTTAAATACAGTTAATTCAGTTGTGTGTTATTTGTATAACTAACAGTGTTGTTTTGTAAATTGGCTTGTTCGCAGAGAACGAATGTCAAAATGTAATTCAAGTTCTGTGTCTGTGTGTGCGCAGTGAGTAGAGTCAATAGTTTGTGTAGACACGTGTGAGTTGCTGAATTCTACTGCCTATTTTTGGAACGAAACGTTGCTTTTAATAACTACTGGTAGGATCCAGGAACAAAGGCGGGAGAAATTTGAAAGAACACAAAACATATCTGATTGGATGAAAAATTAACCAATCGGTTTTGTTTTTTTTTAACAAAAGCATGTTTGTGAAATTCACGGCAGGAAAAAAAATCAGTGTGGTGACTGCGATCAGTAAATTGTCCTGTGGTAAACAGTATTTATTATTTAACCAATCACAGTTGAGAAAAATGTAGGTGTGGCAAACGTAGTAGTAGTCACTACAGTCTAATCACAAATTTTGTTGCTGTATAAAAGTTTGTATTTTTTGTTGTTGTTAGTGTCCAGCGTGCGTAGTAGGATAGGAAAAAGAAGTTTTTCAATGTTTTTTCCTGACTGGTGCTGGGAAATTTGTCCCGGCTTTCCCGCATCAAAGAGTTGAGTATAAAAAATTGCACCAAAACGCGAATAAAAACAGCAAGATTAGAACGGATAAACTCTCTCTCTTTTTGGCGCGGACGAATAAAGAAAAACTCCTGCTCGGTGAGTAACAATAAAAGAAGAAATTGTTTATTTATATATTCAGAGAAAAGAGGGTAAAGGGAGAAAGACAATTAGGGGGAAAATAAAGGGAGAAGAAAAAGTCCTTTAAGAGAAAAGAAAATGTTCATAACAGAAAAAGGGCTTGCTCAAAATATTTCTCTGGGCGCCTAAAAAGTTCTTTAAGCGAGTAGAATTTTGTTACGGTTTGGAAACACTCACAGTTTTCTTCAAAGTTCTTGTAGAGTAGGAAAATGTTGGGTGAGTTCGTAGGTCGACGAGAAAGTCTTGTCGGTGAAAGGAAGGAACTGGTCTTTAATAGAGGACCCACGTTCGTTCTCAACAGCCCTTTAATAGGTAGTCCTTCTTTGCATGAAAGTGGTTCCGAAGTTGACTGATGCTCTTCTATCGTCGACCTCACAGACGGTGGCCGAATTCTCATTTCCAAATAGGCAAACATTGTCCAAATTTATGGAGATTTGGGAGGCTCACAAGGGGACTTTTCCCTCCAGAATCGTTATAAAAAATTTCCTGCCCCGATTGGTCAGAAAACACATTCTTATCTCTGATAAGAATCAAGGCTGGTTTTGAAAGTAATGAAAACAGGTTGGAGTGAACAAGCTGTGAGCCCCCCCCCCCCCGACTTTATGGCACCATGGGAAGAATAATGGTGGTGGAATTTCTTTTTATATTTTCCAGCTCTCTCTCGTTAGAAAATATATTTTTTTATCTCTGATAAATATCAAGGCTTTGGGAACCGGTTTTGAATGTAAGAAAAAAGGTCGGAGTGAGGATTGGAAAAATAGCGAGAATGTGAACTTGTACAATATTGTTCTCAAATTAAATTCCAACACTCGTTTGGAAAAGTGTGTGTGTAAATGTATGTATATAATCTTGGCTTTCCGCTATTAGGAGTAAAATGAATCACGTCGGAGGGTCACCAAATTGTGTAGCGGAACGTGTGTTAAATGAAACACATGTATGACTCCTGATAGAAAATAAAGTCCACTAAAAATATATGGCGGACTCAAGTTAAGTCCAACCAAAGAAATGTAAAGAAAACCAACAAGAGCGAGATATATATATATATATATATATAATATAACTTTTACAAAAGACAAAAACATTAACGTGTGTGTTTGTGCATGAACGCAAAGTGTTCGTGTTTCAATGAATTTTTGTACGTATGTGTATGAATTTCATTGCGTTTTCCTCAAAAGGTGCAAAACGCAAATCTCCGCGAGAGGTCACATTTCTCTGAAATGCAGGGTAACAGTATTTGGGCATCATGTGGCACAAGGCAGGTTTAACTTGGGATCTCGGCCAAAAATATGCCCTTTTGAACCAGTATAAACGGGTTCAGGGTCGGTTTACCTCCCCGAAAGAGTCTCCGCCCTTCGGTGTGGCCTCGTTCGGGTTCCTCCCCGTCCGCACTGAAATGCAGGGTAACAAATTCTCTAGTATTTATAGTGTTCGTAGAAGCTCTACCAATTGGTGGTGACCGAATTCAGGAGGAGATAACTCCGACAATTAGTAAGTACTAGGAAATTTTGCGCCCCCTTTTTTCGGTAAAAAGATTGATTTAGAAATTCTTGCAAAAATCAAATAATTGTCGGATTAAACTTTCATTACTTATTCACGAATGAATGAAGTCATTTTAAAAACTTTTTTGTTTTTAGAAAAGCTTGGTAGAAATACTTTTTATACATCTTACTTAATGAAATTTCCACAAATTAAATGTTTTTCAAAGTAGGACTCCTTGGCGAATGTAAATCGTAAATTTTATTTTATTTTATTTTATTTTATTTTTTTAAACTGTTACCCATTTACTGAAAATCTGTTCTGAATCGTAAAATAAAATGAAAATATTCAAACTAAGGCATTATTTAATTAGAAATGCTAATTGATTTTGGAAATAAGATATATTAAACTTAAATTATCGATTAATAAATTTTTATATTTGTTTTCATTTTTCTGCATTTTAATTATAATAACTTATTAAGTTTTAAATAATTTTTAATCTTGTACAAATCATTACGCAGCAATATTTTTAAAAGAATTTTGTTTTTTGTTACGTGTTATGTGTTTTTGTTATGCCGATATACGGTCGACCACACACAGCATTAATCAGAAAATTAGAGCGATAACTATAGGAAATTTACAGGAAAAAATATTTAACATTTGATAAAACATTAAATTACGGATAATATTTTCTGAAATTTCTAAAATTACTGCGTATTTAAAAGTTAAAAGGCGCTCATGTTAATTCAATTACTTTTTTAACGCCTAAAGCCTCCACAGAACAACATTGGATAAATATCAAGTTGTCAAACCTCCAAACGCCCTAAATAAACAGTTAATCTCTCTGGTTAAAAACTGCAAAAAGATATGGGAGATACATATTTTAAGATTTACGTGCTAATACCCATGGGAAAGGTATGAATCCTCTTCTTCTACTCGCAAGCGATGGGTAAATAGAACAGACCGGATTCTGTAGTCTTGGATGGCAACTAGTCTACCGCAGAAAGAAATGGCAACCTATTGCGGGAAAAAAATCTGCCTTGTCAGTCATGTATCGAAAGATACATGATCGCCTAAGCGTGTGAAACGCATGGCACATAACTGACTCATCTATTTCAAATGTTTGTGAAATTTTGCAAAACTTCATTATTCATGGAAAACATAGCGTGCATTATAATAAAATTAAATAATTTAAACAGGATTTAAGTTCTGAGTGTTTCATTAAATTTTTTTTTTTTTTTTGATAGGTCATTGAAATTTTGTCTTTGAAAATATAGTCTGAAAACATAATTAAAATTTTAAAATTCATTGTTCGGACTATCATCCCGATCTTTGTTGCAATATTTATCACAACGTTTCGGCTGTTGTACGCTCCGGCTTTCTTCAGGTTGTCAAACTGAACCCTTTATTTCGCTCGCTGGGGTAGACTGTTCTACTTCCAAGTGCCATGTCTAATGGATATCAGTTATCAGCTGTTAATTCAATACCTAGTTAAGGCGGAGAGACTTAACTAGGTATTGAACTAACACTCTTTGAGTTCTGTCACTGGATCTAACTTCTTTATCCACTGTGCCATGTGTGTCCTTGTGGGTAAAGGCGAGTATAATACCTCATCTCAGAAATATAGGCAGATACTGAGTTGGACTATTTTATAATAGAAAGATATTAAGTAAGTATTTCACATTTTATATGAATGGTAGGTACCACCTCAATGTTTTGCTACAACAGAGCATAGCGTTATGAAAAGAAAGTTTTATCGTTAAAATGTTTGCTAGGATAAGACTTATTTAATTTTATTAAATTTCGAGAAATTACAATTCTAGCGTCTTCATATTTATATTAGTTAAAAGGTAGGACTCTTGGAGAATTTAAATCATCAATTTGGTTTTGTTAAATAAAAACACCATTTACCGAAAATATGCTCTGAATCATAACAAATATTATCATTATGTCATACAGAAAATAATTTCTAGTAATTTTATAAGAAAAAAATAAGTTGGATGGAATAGATTATTTAAAAAAAAAATCATTAAAAATAATTTAATTTCTTTCTGAATAAGTTGTGAAAGTTTCACAGATATTTTTAATTTCCTTTGTCATTGACATATCTATAAAAATAAAAATATAGTCTATTTTTGCTAGTCATAAAAAAAATAGTAATATTTCAGGGGAAAATACTGAAGGGTGCTCTCTATAGGAACATATTAAACAAAACATTATTTACATTTTTAGATTCAGCGTATTTTATTAATATTTTTCGTGATGTTACCATATTTTCTATAACAACTCTAGGGAATGAGTATACTTTATATTCTTCAAATACTTTACAGGAAAGTCTTTAACAGATAATTGATGCGACTGCGTCTTCCCTTGTCTTCAAAGCTGGATGCACGTGTATGGTGTTATAAAATAAAATAAGACATATCTCGGCTGATTTGCAAGCAAATAAACTAACATACTTAAGAGCGAGAGCCAGATGTGAACGGGACAACGCATAGGCCCGACAGCGAGTTCCGGTCGAAAAATAAAATAATATTTTCAAGTATTTCTATTTTTCAACCAATAAAAATGCTTCCCTCCTAATTATACTCGCATCGTTTTTCGAGCCTGTTAAGCCATAAAAAGGGTCACACATGGTCTGGCAGTAGCAGTCAGCAGGAGAAGCGCCACGCCAACCAGCGAGAACTACTATGAGAGATCAACCCAGGTCGACAGCCGGCTTATGAAATGTACCACAAGGTAACTGTCCCAAAACCACACGTTCCTATTGAAATAGATCACGTAATGTTGTATTTCTTTCTTGCAACCATACGCTTGTCTATAACAATGGTCACATCCTTTTGCTCTGCATTCGGTAGGTGTGCGTATCACTAAATAAACCCCTGCACCTGACGTCATTTGATGGTCAAAAGGTTAATTTGCGATATAAGCACCAAAAGCCGTGGATCTCGAGAATGTAGCATCGTCTGCTTATTTCGAAAATGACATTAAAACGTTGCGCTTGATTACCGTTTAAAAGTTATGGACAATGAAAGTTCGACTTCTTTCTTGTCGCGTACACAGAACGTCCACCATTACTGGCTTTGTTTAACATACGTTTGCCTCGAGTAGTCATGCGGCACGGAAGCTTCACTCGTCTTGATTACTGCGCAATGCGAGATGTTTGAAATAATGCTTGAAAAAACGCAAAATCCCACAAATAAAATAAAATAAAATAAAAATTACGTGCCTGAAAAATAAAAAAAGGATTTTTTCCTTCTTTTCAACGATTTTTTTTTTATGTGTCGTGAAAGTTTCTTAAATTTAAAACTTCATAAATTACATTTTAGAGTGAGATTCTGTTTCATTAGCTATAAGTAGATTTATTAAGGTAAGGACAATAAAAAATATTATTCATTAAAAAAAATAAGCACATTTTAAAATAACATCCGCGAGAATCGCGCAAGACTAGTAAGATACGACACACTGTAAAAAGGGCTTTAACTAAGTGAACTTCCGCGCATTACGACTAGAGGAAAAAATATGTAAACAACGCCAGTAATTCCGACCGGACCACACGAAAAAGAGATCGAACTTACATTGACAATAAATCGTAAACGGTAATCAAATGTAATGTTTTAACGTCAATTTCGAAATAACCGGGCAGCTTCACACCAGAATAGCACATTCTCAATACCAGGGGCTTTTGGTGCTTATATTACTGCAAATTAACCAAGTATGAAATTTGAGTTTAGTATGTATCTGGCATAATAACATATATTAGGTTGGTGCAAAAATAATGACGGTTTTTGACGTATTTTTAACGCCAAAAACCGTCATTTTTGCACCAACCTAATACTTTTGAATTCAGTGTTCAGAAACCATGATGAATATTCATAAAGATGGCATTCTTACACTGAGCATTTCACGGATTATTAGTTAACTTTCAATCCGCACATAACATATTAATAAGACATGCGTAAAGGACAGTGAAATCTGTGAGCTCATATTTTCAATCAAATTCAAATCTGAAAAGAAACACGAAAACACACTGGCAAGAAACGTTTCCACTGTAAAATCCGTGGAGAAAGATGTTCCTTTAAATCATTTCTCAAGACACGCATATTAACACACATTGGAGAAAAATCATTCTACTGTGGAGTAGGACTTTCCTTGAAATCATCTCTCAAGAGACACATGTTAACGCACACTGGAGAGAAACCCTTCCACTGTGAAATCTGTGGATTTCAATGTTAACCACATTTATCTATATTGCGGGAAAGTTAAAGAAAATGATTAAATTAAATAATAAAGAATTAACAAAATAAATACTTTCTCCGATAGTGCTAGTAATACATGAACTGGAAAAGGTTTTTGGTCTTTTGTGCTGTATTATGACCCCACTTACGAAAGAACAGGGACACTCTTTTACCATATTACAACACAGAGCATTTGGAAATATTTCGTAGCTCCACTCAAGAGGTAAGTAATTTGGTCGTTCCAAATCAGCGCAAAGCTGACTTCAGCTCGACCATATTAACCATTCTTATCCTTCCTTACCCTAAGTTACTTCTGAACCAGAAAAATAAAACGGGCATACCTACCGAAGAGATACTGAGAACTGTCATATTAAGAAAAAAAAAAAAAAAAAAAGAAGAAACGGTCTGTAGTAGAAACGCAAGTTATTGTTGATTCAACATTGTTTATATGTGAACACGAACATGCACACACTTGTAGCGGTTGTTTACATACACCACGCCCACAAAATACTCAATAGCCATTGGATAGAAAATAAGCACCATTTTCTATAGGACAATTTATCCATCGCATGAGCCACATCAAATTTTCTGATGTTTACTTTGCCAAACCTGGTTTAGAAAAAAAAAATCAGTGATTGGTTGATTTTTGACCAATAATATAACACTCCTTTCAATATTTTTCCCGCTCTCGTTCCCGGAGCCTATTGAAAAAAGTATAAATAGCACGAAAATCAAAGAAAAGAACAGTAGTAGAACAGTAAATCTCCAGTAAATCTTCTCATTCTTCTACTCACACAGACACAAAATTACAATTTCACTACACTGTCAAAAAGCCAAGTAATCAACTCAGAATTCTATCATTCTTTTGCACAACTTTCTCATACTTAAACTCAGTTATCACATATTGCTGAACTCGGAACATTTTAAACAAGAAAGTTCTTTTAACACATATTTACAATCTCACATCAGTACAAGGGGAACTACTTCCACTTTCTTAACTTTGTTTCACCAAACACAATTGTTGTACTCGCTTGTTTTTCAATCTTTGTGTTTCTTTGTAAAATTTAAAATCTGATGTGCTAATCAAAAACGCAACCTTCACCAAAGCCTTCTTAACAATTTTATACAAAATCGCATTAGCACGCCACACACTCACGATACACGAACTCACAACTTTTAAATCCGATAAGGAGTAAACGCTGACATTTAAAAGAAGCATATCTATACGACATAGTAATTACCACGCAAAATGGAACACCAACTCAGCAAATATTTTTCATTATTCAACACGTGCAAAAACACATTATTGAATGCAGAATGCTTAATCCACTACTCGTGTGTGAAAAAAAAAAAGTGAAATGAATACTTTAACTTGGTCACAAAATGGATGAAATGGACACAGTAGCAATGATCGGTATCAAATTCCAGCATATATGGAAACGGTCACTGCTGGCTGGTTTGCTATAGCCTATTATTGAGTCTATGTTCTCCCTACGATAAATAACGAACACAGAAATCAAATTGCAATGTGCTTTCGAGGTCTCTGTCATACGAACTGGTAATGAAAATACAGGCGTCATTTAAAAAATTATGAGTACCAGAAAAAGACTGTGATCACATGCTACGAGAGAACAAAACCGGAGCCTTCTGATTACTTAATAAACGACACCAGGACAGACAAGAAGTCCTAACACTAACTGAGAGTGTTTATGACAGTTAATGAGAGTTAAGATTTTTATAAATTCGCTTAAAAAATTCCCCCCTCTTCAAGAGAAAAAGCATTTGAGAAACTTAGCTTATCGTATTATCATTTTATTATTTTGTATTCACTAATGAAAATAATAATAAAAAAATAAATAAATGGATTAAAAAAACTCAAAAAAGTATTATGTAACTAGTTTTTAATTGATTTCTACTCTATATTTTAATGTCCTATAAAAATAAAATTGTTATAGACAAGCGTATGGTTGCAAGAAAGAAATACGACAACAGCAGAAATAGATTCACGTGATTTATTTCAATAGGAACGTGTGGGTTTGGGACAGCTACCTTGTGGTATAGTTCATAAGCCGGCTCCCAGTGTGGGTTGATCTCTCACTGGTTGGCGTGACGTTCCTACTGCTGACTACCCAGACTGACCGCGACAGATCTCTTTCCTGGCTGCTCTTCCCCGTGTGACCATTTTTATGGAGTTTTTATGGCTTAACAGGCTCGTAAAACGACGCGAGTTTAATTAGGAGGGAAGCATTTTTATTGGTCGAAAAATAGAAACACTTGAAAATATTTTATTTTTCAACCGGAACTCGTGCGTCGGGCTTATGCGTAGACGACGATAATGGTCATTTTGTGACGGGACCTTGTCCCGTTCACATCCGGCTCTCGCTCTTAAGTATGTTAGTTTATTTGCCTGCAAATCAGCCGAGATATGTCTTATAACAAAATAAATTCTCCTAATAGTCATAAAAGCCTATCACATAAAAAATATTTTTTTTTTTACTTTTGATTAAATTATGTCAAAAATAATTTATTTTTAAGCAAAAACAATTTGTATATTTTAGTTCATTTTTTTTTTTTTTTTTTTTTGCAATTTTGCGATTGCTTTGAATTGACAATAAAAAACACGGCGTGCTATATGGGTGACAGTAAAAAATTACTGTTAGTGTTAACCTTTGGCGAAATCTCACGAGGTACCGTATAAAACGTTATTTTCAATCTAAGAAGAAAAAAATTAAGCTTAAACTTAAAGCATTACAAAATTACATTTTTTCTGTTTAGTGTTAAAAATAATTCTTAAATTTGCTAATTTTCTTTCAAGCACATCTCTTTGACAAATGTTGGATATTTAAGAGGTTTTTAATTTTGATGTGTTCACTTTTCGTCATTAATAAAATTTTATGAAGAAATATTACAAAAAAAAAAAAAAGAGAAAATAATCCAGGTATAGATTGCACCCAAACTATTTCTGAGCAAGGAACAAATTCTTCTTTGACACCGTTTCTAGTAATTCGATTTTATCTGTTCACTGTTTGTGTTCAGAAACATTGGAGCGTTCTATTTTCAAACAATTAATATTTTTTAATTGCAATTTCTTTAAAAATATGTAGTTTTATTTATTAAAAAATATTGTCACTCTTGAGAAAGAAATATCAAGTCCACCAACAACACTAACAGCAATTTTTAATCCTGTTTGTTTTTCTATGAAAAAAAATTTCGGATTCGCCCTGGAAAGGTTAGTTCGATCGTAAATTTCGTTTTTCTTTAAAAGATAATAGGCAAAAAAAAAAAAAAATCTAATGCTGATTAAAAGTAAACAATTTGTATATAAATAAAGCGGTAATTTTTTATTTTAACACCCGAGCGCTAATATGCCTTCAAATTTTTCCCAAATAGTCTTATTTCCGTGCAAATGTATATGCTGAACTCAAATCAACAATTAGATAAAGAAACCTACCTTTTTTGGATGTTAACAACCCGAAAAAAATCGGACTTTTTCCTGATCCTTCGTCAGCCATTACCGGCTTATTGAGAAGTAAATCAGTGCTGAATTTTGTTGGTGGACGTATACAATTTGGGCCTATTTACTCCCTTCAATTCCTTGTAGTTAACTTTCAAATTTAGGGTTAGGTGTTTTTGTTTTTTTTTTTGGTTATTCTTTTTTTTTTTTTTTAAAGAAGAAAGTTAACTTTCAAATTCTGGTTAGGTTTTTTTTCTTTTGTTATTCTTTTATTTGTCGATGTTTACATATATTTGAAAGTTAACTTTCTTCTTAAATTAAGTACAAAAGAATCGCTTTACGGAAGCGCGTACTAATTTCTGAAAGAAAGTTTTTCAGCAGTAAATGACGCTCGGGTGTTAAAATGAAAATTTACCAATAAAGCTTTAAGGAATTTATAATTGTGAATAGTTTTTCAAAATCATCACTTTTGTATTGAAGAAGAACGTACTCCACCTGATAAAATTGACTGAATGATGTTAGTTATTGTTAATAATTATATGAAATATTATGAGATATGTTTCAACAACCGTTTGTCATTTAGTAAACTTACACACAGACAAATTCTCTTTATAGATTGAGAATAGTTTTTTTTCCAAAATCGTCACTTTCGTATTGAAGAAAGAAGAATGGATGCTCCACCTAACAAAATTAACTGAATACGTTATTTGTTAACGAACACGAACTGCCATTTTAGACAAAACAGTGGAAATAACAATAGGTTTTTACTTCATTTAGTAAAATTATGGATTAAAAAAATAATGTTTACTTAAATGAAAGTAAATGACATTTATTTGCGCACGGCTTGGTTTAGTTTGGTTTATTTTGTTTTATGACATATTAGCGTCAATGGGTTATTTAATGCCAACAAATTTTTTTATTGCTGGTAATATTTTGTTTTGTGAAAAATCTGTTTCTGGTAATAATGTTTTTGCTTCAAAATTGTATTGCTGGTAATATTTTTTTTTTCAAAAAAGTTTTGATGGTAATAGTTAACTATTTGCCCATAGCTGGGACCCTAACAGGTGCTACCACCCCAGGTCAGGGTGGACCTGGAAACACCAGCAATTAAGAGGTGATTCCACACTCTTCAAAAACCTCCTGTTCAGAGACGTTGGTGCTGGATGTAATTTATCATCTTACCGAGGACACAGATGTAGTTTAACATCTTACCCAGGACGATTATTTGTGCACAGTAAATTATCAATTCATAAAAATGTATATTGCATATTAATCATAAAACCATTTAAAAACTTGAAGACATGCAGTTGCATGTGATTTATATTTAATTTATTCATTGGAAAATAAAATAAAAAGTATATTTTTCTCCAAAGAAGAAAAATTTAGTTAGACGAACTGTCATGAACTTCTAAAAGGTAAAAAAAAAAAAAAAAATTTAAGTGCTTTCTTCGAATTTAAATTTTGGTTTCATTTGAAAGATAAAAGCCTGAAGTTTATGTAAATTAAAAGAAAAATTAATTTTCCTATTTTAAACATTTTTAAAACATTGCATTTTCTAGACATTAATGTCAATACCTCCACGGAATTGCCAAAAAAAAAAAAAAAAAAAAAAATCAGCATACAGTAATGAAAACATAGTTTTATTGTCAAAATCTTTAAGAGGAAAGATCAAAGTATTTTTTGATTATTTAATTAAATTTTTTACTCCTTTTTAGAACATTCGAAATTTTGATTAAATACTTATTTTTATTGCATCAGCGGTTATACTAAATTAGTGGGGGTACTTAAAAGTACCCCCACTAATTTTCACTAAGAGCATACTGTCATGAAAAAGGCTCCAAACTTGATAAACATTTTTTTATCATCTAAATGTTTATGTTATTATTAAGAGGAAAGACTAATTTTTTTTTTATTATTTTTTAAAATCTTTTAATCCATCATAGCACTTCCAAAATTTTAGTTAAAAATCTTTTTTTTTTTTTTTTTGAGTCAGCAAAATTGACATAAAATCGATGATGTCAGCTGTTTTTGACTACTTTGTAAACAAAAGTAAAATTTTCCATTTAAAAATCTTGTAAAATTCAATTTTTCAAAATTTATTTTAGGGAAATTAAAAAATTCAAAGTTTAATTAATTTAATCGGAAACAAACATTACTTAATTTAATTATTTTTTTTGCAGAAAAAATTTAGTTGGAAATAAGAGAAGCATGTCTAACTGTGGTGATTGGTTTTGGAGGTGTGAATTGATGTTTACGTCAATGTATCGAAAACTGATGTCCAATTTATTAGACAGAAGTGACGGTGTTTTCGAATTTTAAGTGAACCAGCTTATTTAACTAGAAAGTCGTATTTTCAATTAAATACTTTCAAAATTCTAATATTTTATTGATTTTTAGGTACATTTTTTAACAAAGATATGTCCAAAGCCTGGACATTTTTTGTCCCTAAAATTGATTTTAACAAAGAAAATAATAATTGCAGTATGTCTCTCACTAAAAAAAAGTAAATTATATTTAGTGAAATAGGATATAAAAATGAAAATTAAAAATTATCAAAATGTGACAATGATGGTCAGAGAATTTTATATGTGTTAACCAGAAGGAAAGCATTCAATTTCTTAAGGTCTTTCTCTCAAAACACATGACCTGTTATTTCTGAACCATGCATCCCTAGTTTTAGAGAAAATGTTTTTAATACATTTTTGCATATTAAATAATATTTTAAAAATACTATCGACCTACAGATTGTAATAAGCTTTCAAATTAATGATCTGTAAAATAGATATTTTAATAACAGCATTTCCAAGAATACACAGAAGATTCAAACAATTTTAAAACATTTAAGAAATTTATCAGATTTTGTATTTAAGATTGGAAAAAAAGAAAACAATTCTTGTAAAAATTCTTTTTTCATTGGAAAATATTTTAACTTCAGAAAATATTGTCCTTAACATAAATTATTCATAAAATCCATTAAAAAATTTTCAAATTTATTGATGTCCTAGTTTAATTGGGTTTTGTATTTTACAATACGGAGCAGAATTTTCGGTAGTTATGTATTTTGAAAAAAAAAAAAAAATCCATTATATTCTTCAAAGTTTTCTGCTAAGTAAATGGGACACCATCAAATTTGTCGAGTCTTCATAAAATTAAGTAAGTGGGGGTAGCATATATGAAAAAAAGAATTACCATGACTTTGTAAAAAAAAAAAAAAAAAAAAAAAATGTCTAAAATTATTTCATTCATTTTGAACAATCAAGAGTGTAAGACTCAGCTTCGCAAGGAGGTTTCCAACTAGTGTCCAATTGGCTGACAAAAATAAAGTGAGTTGTAACTCATTACGTCCTGACAGTCACCATACTGTTGGATATTTATTGGGCACAATATCCACACCGGAATCATCAGCCAATCAAAACTTACAGAATAGGCTTGCCAGAGTAACAGAATAGAATCTCCCATGCAGTTATATAAACCACCTATCAACTTGCCCAGCAGAACAGCTTTGTCGGACTCAAATTCTATTACAATCGAGTACTGTCTGCTGCTATTACTAAATTCTACACATTTGTGAAGAAGTTCTGAAAGTTTCATTGAAATCCAACAATTATTTCATTTCTGAAAGAATTTCCAAATTTTATTGATTTTAGGTACTTTTTTTAACAAAGATATGTCCAAAGCCTGTACTGTTTCCATCCCTAAAATCAAATCTAAAAAATGAAAAAAAAATTAATAATTGCAGTCTGTCTCAATGAAAAAGAAAAAAGTTGATTATATTTAAAAAATGAAAGTGAAATATGTCAAAAAAAAAAATTTTTTAAATGCGATGGTGATGATCAGTCAGTCAGAGAATTTGACACATGCTAGCCAGAATGAAAGCAATGCAACTTATGAAGCTGGACCCTTGCTTATCAGGAGAAACAACTCTTAAAACATGTGACATTATTTCTGAATTGTGTCTCCGTAGTTTTGCCAGGCATATTAAAAAATTATTTTGAAAATACAAACACTTTGTCAATTGTAATAAGCTTTCATATTTAAGATCTATAAAAATAGGTCTTTTAATAAGATTATTTCCAAAAGACACATACTCAAATTTAATTTTAAAATATTTAACAACATTATCACATTTTGGAAAAAAAGAAAACAATACTTGTAAAAATTCATTTTTCATCAGAAAAATATTTTGGCTTCAGCCAATAGGGCCATTAATATATATTATTCATAAAAGTCACTAAAAGCTTTTTTAATTAAATAATGTCTTAGTTTTATTGGGTTTTGCATTTTACAATTCAGAACTGAATTTTGGGTAAAATCAGGTTGAAATTTACTGAAAGTTTTCTGTTTCTAATATAATCACAAAATTACTCAAAGTCGGATTTTTCATGTTTTCATAAAATTAAGTGACGGGTAACAGATCATAAAAATATTATTATTACTGTATTCAAAAAAAAAAAACATTTTAAAAATAATTTCATTCATTTGTGAATAAGTTCTGAAAATTTCACTAAAATCCAACAAGAATTTTGAATTTGTTTTTCAACTGAAAAATGTGCTACAAAACTAATGATAAATATTATGTGACTGTTGACATAAAAACAAGATTTTTAACCAAAAATCAAACATGCTAGAAAGGATTATGAAATTTAAGAAATATTTTAAAACAGTTTGTTATTCATAAGAGAAAAAAAACAAAACATTTTGATGATAAAGATTGGGGCCTTTTTTCTTTATGCTATGTTGTTTTTTTTTTGCCAAATTATTGAAGATGCCTAAGGTTTAAAATGAATTTTTACAAATGAAATTGGATTCTTGAAGCTTTCTTTTTAGCTTTAATTGAAAGCTAAAGGATAAAATTGACTATTTTCAGTAGGTAAAATACTCTGGTCTATTTCAGTTAAAAATGATGTAGATTGCAATGTCAAATAACAGTTTTAAAAATCTTCCAAAAATAAAATATATATTTGTGACACATTATTTGAGCAAAATTAGCAAATTTTAAATAAATATTACTTATAGCATAAAAATAATATACAAACATTTCTTAGTGATGGGTTTTGTTTACCTTTGGTCTTTATTGATATAATGATAAGCTCCAATGTGTTGACAGCCGATATGGGTGACCAGAATTAACATAAATTTACAAAATCTAAGTGAGCACATTTTTGGCTTGAGTGGGGGTTAACTAACTAGTAATTTTTACAAATTAACATATTTTCAGTAATTATTTCATATTTTATTTACTTTTAGCTATGTTTGAAGATTCTTTATGAAAAAATAAAATTTAAAATACTATAAATTTTCTTAGATTTGTTTTAAAATTTAATAACTGAGATGAAATACCATGATACAGGTAACTCAAAAATTTATGACCTTCACTAAAATAAGTACTTAAATAAAAATATTTCATGAAATACAAATTAAAAAAAGGAAAACTTACTTTAAATTTTAAAGTTTTAAAACTGAAGGGATGATGTTCAAAACCTGTTGAAACATAAGTAATGAATAACGAATTGGCAACAAGTGAATTTCTCTGTAAAAAGAGGACAACTCTAAAAACACATGATCTTTTTGTAATAATGTTACATATAGACTACCATGGATGAAAAATGGGAATGCTTAAATTTAAAAAAAAAAAAAAAAAATTTTAATTTAAAAATATTGGTGCGAAACTACTTTTCAAATTTTGATTCAGAAATATAGTTTCTACTTAATTACAATATCACCTAAAAGTGATAGTGTTGGGGATTTTTAAATTATGATAAATTATCATAATAAAAATTTTTACAAAATGAAAAAATTTCTGTAAAAATTCATTATTCAGTGAAAAATTCAACAATTTTTGCTAGAATTTCCAAATCAATGTGTTTTTCACTAGAGAAAAAGTGCAGAATCACTTCATTGTAACATTTATTTATGTTGCTGTCTTTAAAAAAAAACAGGATTTTTAAACAAAATTTCAAATGTATTAGAAAACTTTGTTTTTATTAGGCTCGGGGCCTTTTTTCATTATGCTATGCTGTTTTTTAGTGAAAAGCAGACATGACTAGATTAAACTTTATATTTCCAGTAAGCAAAATAATCTGTTGTATATTTTTAATTAAAATTTGAAAGTAATCATAACAATTCTTGTAAAAATTCATTATATATTGAAAATATTTTTCTCTTAAGACAAGTGTCCTTGATAAATCTTATTCATAAAAGCAATTAAAAGCTTTTCTAATTAAATAATGTCATGTTTATTGCTGATTTTTGGGAAGTGAATTATAGTTTGAAAATTTCAAATGTGCTAGAAAGGATTAAAATAATAAAAAAATACTTTAATCATTCCTCTTATTAATAAAATTTTGTTTTTATTAAGTTTGGGGTCTTTTTTCAACATGCTAGACTCTTTTTGAAACATATCTGTAGGATAAATATTGGATTTTTAATAGATTTTTAAATTTGCTGTTTCTACTTTACATCTTTAATGATGGTTCAATGAAGGACGAGAAAATGTGTTACTATTAACTTAACTAGGCAACTCCAATAATTTCATAAAGTTTAAATGTATTTTCATAAATGAAAAATCTTTCTTGAAACATAAAGGATTAAATTTAAATAGAAATTAGAATGATTTTTAGTGGATTTATTTTCAGAAAAACCAATCGAAATGACCATTTTTTATTTAAGAGTGTAAACAAAAATAAAATATATTAAAGTTAAAAATTTTTTATACAAGCACTTCTTGACCATGAGTTCTTGTTATTCTCAGGTAATGTTTACTTGAAATTTCATGACACTTGCTTATGCACAATAGACCATAGGTTTAAGTCAAAACAAAAAAAATGTATACTATAATCATAACCCTTATTTAAAAATGACACGAAATATATATGTAGAACATCAGCAGTGAAATAAAGACATTGGTATTTATGTTTAAAAATACTTTTTATAACTTTATATAACCAATAGTTTCAGAATATCTTTTGTTAATTACAATTTTATGAAATTTAATAGAATGAATAATTTTATTTTTTCTAATTATATTTTTTGAGTGTCCATTATGTGTTATTCATAAAAGATGTTATGTCTAAGTTTTAGTGCTTTTTTTCTTGAAGATTTAGCACAATACAGATTTAAACTATAATTGATCAGACATATTTTTGTTTGTTCAAGCTTGTAAACGCATTTGTTATAAACCTATTTCATAACTCTATATAATGTGTTTTCTTACTGCAGTGCTCAGTTATTATATTTTTTTATTTTCAGTTTCCATCTTTGAGAGTCTCTGAAACAATAATGAACATTCATGAGAAAGAAGGAATTCTAACACTGAAATTTGTGGATTGGTAGTTACGTCCACACAGAAGAGACATTACAGAGCAGGCATAGGGGATAAACCTCTTTGTATGAAACCTGTGATGTTAGATTTTCTATAAATTTGAATCTCAAAATGAACATGAAAATTCACACTGACAAGAATCTTTTCTACTGTGAAATCTGTGGAGAAAAATTTTCCATGAAATCATGTCTCACAGGCCACATGATAACACACACTGGAGAGAAACGCTTCCACTGTGAAATCTGTGGATATAAGTGTTCTCAAAATTCAACTCTAAAAAGACACATGTTAACACACACTGGAGAGAAACCCTTCCACTGTGAAATCTGTGGACTGAAATTTTCCCAGAATGGAAACCTCAAAACACACATGTTAAGACACATGGGAGAGAAACCTTTCCACTGTGAAATCTGTGAACTGAAATTTTCACACAATTCAACTTTCAAAACACACATGTTAACACATACGGGAGAGAAACCTTACCACTGTGAAATCTGTGGCTTGAAATTTTCCCGGAATGGAGGTCTCAAACGACACATGTTAACACACACTGGAGAAAAACGGTTCTACTGTGAAATCTGTGAATATAAATGTTCCCGAAATTCTGCCCTCAAAATACATATGTTAACACACACTGGAGAGAAACCTTTTCACTGTGAAATCTGTGGATTGAAATTTTCACAGAATGGAAACCTCATAAAACATATGGTAACACACACTGGAGAGAAACAATTTGACTGTAAAATATGTGGATGGAAATTTTCTGATAATGGAAATCTCAAAAGACACATGTTAACACACACTGGAGAGAAACCATTCCACTGTGAAATCTGTGGATTGAAATTTTCACGAAATTCAACTCTTAAAACACACATGTTAACACACACAGGAGAGAAACCATTCCACTGTGAAATCTGTGGACTGAAATTTTCGCACAATTCAACTTTCAAATCACACATATTAACACACATGGGTGAGAAACCTTTTCACTGTGAAATCTGTGGACTGAAATTTTCTCGGAATGGAGGTCTCAAACAGCACATGTTAACACACACTGGAGAGAAACCTTTGCACTGTGAAATCTGTGGACTGAAATTTTTACACAATGGAAATCTCAAACCACATATGTTGACTCACACAGGCGAGAAACCATTCCACTGTGAAATCTGTGGACTGAAATTTTCCCGGAAAGAAGGTCTCAAACGACACATTTTAACACACACTGGAGAGAAACGTTTCCACTGTGAAATCTGTGGATACAAGTGTTCTCGAAATTCTGCTCTCAAAACACACATGTTAACACACACTGGAGAGAAACGTTTCCACTGTGAAATTTGTGGATATAAGTGTTTCCAAAATTCTGTTCACAAAGC
Source organism: Acanthosepion lycidas (assembly GCA_963932145.1). NCBI lineage: Eukaryota > Metazoa > Mollusca > Cephalopoda > Sepiida > Sepiidae > Acanthosepion > Acanthosepion lycidas. Next base: position 108,286,189 of record OZ010575.1, on the reverse strand, counting down.
ACATATGTTGACACACACTGGAAAGAAACCATTTCACTGTGAAATCTGTGGCCTGAAATTTTCCCGGAATGGAGGTCTTAAACGACACATGTTAACACACACTGGAGAGAAACCCTTCCACTGTGAAATCTGTGGTTATAAGTGTTCCCTAAATTCTGCCCTCAAAATACATATGTTAACACACACTGGAGAGAAACGTTTTCATTGTGAAATCTGTGGATATAAGTGTTCTCTAAATTCACATCTCAAAACACATATGTTCACACACACTGGAGAGAAACCATTTCACTGTGAAATCTGTGGCTACAAGTGTTCCCAAAATTCTGCTCTCAAAACACACATGTTCACACACACTGGAGAGAAACGTTTCCACTGTGAAATTTGTGGACTGAAATTTTCCCAGAATGTACATCTCAAACAACACATGTTAAGACACACTGTAGAGAATACTAGTTGCACAATTGTAACCCAATAATTAACCAGAGACTTACACAAAACAATATCAATTGAGAAAATTTTACCGATAAATATACCAATATACATTGTACGTATATTCCAGACAAACTTGAAACTTGCAAAGTTTGGATTATAGTCGACACAATGCATAACCCATTAGAAGCCCCGTATACAGGTCCTTTTCAACATTATCTGATAAAAAGGGAGGATGACGTGCAAACCCAAATATCCATTCATCGCTTGAAACACAAGCAAACACTATATACCAGTGAAGCATGTTAGAGAGCAACATGATAACCAACAAATCCACCCTACACTAAACAAAGAGGAGAATGTAGAAGATCAGAATTGCAATAAATCTAAAACTAAATCAGGTAGTAGTTTCTTGGAAGAAACAGAATGGTTATTTTTATGATTAGTATCTTCTGCTCAAGGGTGGGGCTTTCTCTAATGGCTCCTATTAAGAAAATAAAAGAAATGATCAATCCAGAGTTCTCTTTAACAGCATTGCTGTAATCAGTTTGTCACAAGTTATCTGACTGGTCAATAGATGAACCAATGACAGCCCTACCTCGTTTCCACCTTAGCACAGTATTTAGAAAATTGTCCTCTTTTGACAACAGACAGCTGACCACTAAAATGTATCAAGTTGATTTCTGATTTATAATCAAGTGGAAATGTCAATGAACATGTATGTACCATTTTGAATAAATGTCTCTAATTATTAAGTATATATAAATATGTGTTCTTAAAGCATATTATGAAATTGAAATCATTTCAGATGAGTTTCTACCTGGGGATAATCACAGAAATGAAATTATAAACAAAAATCCATAGTAAAATTAGTACAAAGTTTCCAATGAAAAGATAGTTACTTTTACCCTTTATTAGAAGTAGTTTAGCAGTAATATTGCAAAAATAAATATTTTCTTTTAAGTAATCTTTTGATAACAGTGGACTTCTTTACTTCTAATTTTTAGTTCCACTGTAGCAATTTTAAATCTCTGCAGCCTCATTTTCACTGCAGTAAAATGTATTTTAAATGAATAAAGCTAAATTTGAATTTTCTTTTCTTTCTGAAAGCCTAATATTCAGTTTGAATTCCCCAAATATGATCATGTTGCATAGAAGAGAAAATTTGGTTTTAAATGAATGTTTCTCTATATAAACATTACAGGATATTTCAATTCTCTAAATAGGATCATGTTGTAATGTGCAGAAAAGAGAAAATTCAGTTTTGAATCAGTGTTACTCTATATAAGTCTTATGGGATTTTTCCTCAATGCAAAGTCAGTGTTGATTTTCTTCAATGAAGTTTATAGAATGGAAACATTGAATAATATCACGTAAATGTTTTCTTGGTATCCATTCAGTGATCAGGTAATAATTGTGAACATGTTGATACATTCACCCATCCACAACCATCAGCAGCACCACCACCACCACCATCTTCTTCTTCTTTTTGGTTGGGATTTTAACAGCTTTATGGTATCTTTTGAAAAATAATAATAAATATGGCATCATCAAGAATGAAGCAAGTCATTTTTCTACTAAATTTGATTTTTTACAAGACCATCTGAAGTGACATCTCAGTTGTATACAATACTTTTCAGCTATTGAGTTGTTTTAGAAATGTATCTGGCTGTACTATCAGGAAACAATTCCTATGTTAGAATGTGAACGCATATATGTCTTTGCACACTGAGTTTTTCCAGACACTGGTAATGAAGTTCTTAAATCAGGGCATGAATTGTTAATTGTAGCAAATTTTTTGTTAGAGATTACAATTTTGAATAAAATCTGTTCCCAAGGCCAGCAATTGCTGAAACTAATGAAAGCCAGTGCTTATAAAAAGTATTTTGGCTAAAGGTAATTTTGTCTTCATTCTAAGTGTTTCCTTTGCAAAGAATGCCTATAAGTGAATGGCAGGACTTTTACCTTAACTAATTAGCCATTTTCTCTCACTAATTTGACTTGTTTACCCACTGATTTTCACAGTTTTACTTATTTGAAAATCCTTAAAGCATGTGGTTTCCACACTTAATTTGACAAACTGGCAATTTTACATAATTCATCTAGTCTGAGAAAATTTTGTCACAGATTCCAGATGTGCTTAGGAAAGTCTCAGCATCTGGTTTTTTAATTCCACTTTAAAACCTGTTACACTTTTGCTTCATCTCTGTACACTTTTCATCTTAAATTTCTCCAAAATCACAATCCTTAATCAAGTTCTGTGTTATCCATCAATCTTTTTTTTTTTTTACATGAGCCGAATTGTAAATGTGGTTTAACTTCTGGCCAAATATTTAACTAGGCAGTAGCTTATAGTTGGTCTTTCTCTAGCTTGTAAAATCCAAAATGACCAACAATACTATATTTCCACACAAAACTTAAAGTGTTAAAAACTGAAAGAAATAATATCAATAATTGTTGGAAAAAATTAGTTGTATTTATGTTTATATGAACTATAATACAGAAAAAAATCATTTATTAGTGGGATATTTCCAAAAAATAAAAGTTGGGGGGGGATCTAAAACGAACACATGCAATAAAACCACTTGTAATCTCATTCAGTATTAAAAAAAAGTCTGTTTTCACTATGACTCAAGGAATGTTTCCAATGAGAAAACCTATTTCTTCCTCCTTTTCTACAACTTTTGACATAATTATCATTCATAATTATCTTTTGCCTCTTAGAAAATTCAGGAAATGAACATTAAAAAAAAAAAGTCAAACCTTTTTAAAATAGATTATCTCTACTTCTGTGTCTAGAAATCAGATTTTGATTCTACGCATGTACCTGTTAATAATTTTAAAATTTCATTCATTATTAAAGTTGAACTTTGTGAGTTTAGAACAAATTTTGATGGACTGAATTTATTCACTTCATAAAGGAAAAGCTGATCTCTAATAATTTATTTCTAGAAAATCTGCTCAAGTGAAAAATGCTGCTGTGTGCCGAAATATGCAAAGAAAAAATTGACAATGATAGGTCATCTGTTAATGATTGTTTTAATCTTAGCAAAAACTAAAGGAAAACAATGCTAATATATTTTTGGCTTATTATTTTCCATTTCTGTATGTAATTTGGATGAATATTCAGTGCACTTGTTTTCTAAAAAGAATCTCTTATAAAATAATAGAAATGCTTTAAAAAAATAAAATAATTTCATTTTCATATTAGAAAATAATGCTTTGGTTTCTGTTAAATTGAAACTCTTTTCAGGTGTGGATGTAAGCATGAACAGTAATTTGAAGGCAGTCAAGATGACATTAAAGAATAAGGATCCTGTACAATTGGAGACATTAGATGTGGTAACAATATTTGTTACTTTATTTTATCAGACGTGCTCCCTTTGGACATTCTATTAATCGATGATATGCCAAAATGAAAAAGGAAATGGGTAATTTATATTTTACTTTGGTGTTTGAAATATTAAAAAAAAACTCTGCAAAATACAGGAAATTCACTTGAATATGTTTACTACAAATGAACTTTGTTTCTTCTAAGTTTTAAAATGTTTAACTATGTGGTTCAATTTTAGAAGAATGTGTGACACCCTCTGGTGTGGTGATCGTGATGCCAATATGTGACACTGCGCTGTTGGCCGTGGTCCCAGTTGCGGCGCAAAGCTGTAAGGCTTCTTCCACCAGCGTTTTGGGGTCGACTTTTTGTCGCTGCCACCAGCCTGTGTCCCGGTCGATCTGGTCGTTCCCAGTTCGATACCAGCTTTGTCATTCCCAGCTCACTTCCAACATTTGGTTACCAAAGTAACTGCTTTGATCTCAAGTCTAACCTACCCACGTTGTGACTTTGATCTTAGGTAGATGAAATCAATCAGGTGTTGTGCCCATAGTGCAAGCCGAGTCCAGAGTGAAGGTGATATCGCATAAGCTTAAGTAAAAGAAACAATAAAACAAAACCCAAGAGGTTCAAGTATGTTGAGAAATAACAAATTATCTTTATCCATCTGTTACATACAGGAGTGTGTTTTTCTCCCAGCCCGTTACATACAGGAGTGTGTTTTTCTACGGATTTGTAACACTTTTGAGTTTCTTAAGCGAGTTTTGGTATCTTAAGCCGTTCATCAATATAACTTGCTTTTGGTAGGAAGCCGAAGTCGAAGGATGTGGAATCTCTTGGTCAGCTTTTGCGAGGCAACACTCTGGTTCCTGCTACTCGAATGGTCTCTGACTCTGTCTGGAACTGAACTGCACTGCTAAACTGCCTGGGGACATTCGTTTATATGGGTACCGACCAAAACCCAGTGTGGGGGCCTGACGTGACTTGGGTTCCTCGGCAAATCTCGATTCCCAACAAGAAATCTCTTTGTTTTTAGGCCAGGAAAATTAATTACTTCCCATTTTTGGGGTTCTCCCTCGTTTGTGAGGGTCAGTCGGAGCAGAGTTATCCTTCTAGACTCTTCCTCTCTCACATTGATATACCAATCCTCTCAGTGGGTGTCAACAACAACAACTCCACTTTCGCATACATTCACCTCTGCCTATCACCCATGCTACCACTTGACCAATGATCTCTTGGCAGTGTGGGTGTGGCTATACTGGCCTTCTTAAAATTATTATCCAGAATTTTGTTTACAAAATTCTCTTTTTATTTTTCCCCATCAGCCAAAACCTCTGCGCTTCCATCCATCACTGTCAAGAACCCAACATCTGGCTTCTCCATAAAATCAACTTTTAACTGGGGGTCCATGTTTACTTGAGAAATTGAATTCTTTATTTTCTCATGCCTTAAAATTCTCTTATCACCAGATGCCTTTTTGACAACACGGTATCCAATGTCAACACTTTGATAAAGTAACAATAATACTACTCTCCAGTTTTCTTTCTCATAAAATTCTTACTCACACCACATGCCCTCTCTTCACTGAACCCAAGAATCAAAAACAGATGATATCTTTGAAAGATAATTAATATTGATTCTCTCTGTCTGTATCACGGTTGTCTCAAGCCGAAATTTTCTTTATGACTGCCACGTGTCGGCCGGCTTTGTTTTTCTTTCTGAATTCTGTTTCCCTTGGCGTGACATTCCCTTACCATGACATTAATCAATTTGACAGAATCACACATCTCGCTTTTTCTTACGGATTTTCTGTCTTTTGCAAAAAGTATCTTTTTTGTAAATGAGATAAAATCTTTTTAACGTCGCTCAGTCTATCTTTCAATATAGCTCTTTCTCGCCTCAGTTATTTTCTGTTTTTAATTTCTATGGTTAATTAGCCAATTACCATAGCTAAATTTGGTTTTTTAAAATTACCTTTAAGATTAAGTATCAAATGACAGTTTCCTGTTGTAGAATGACTTAATTTCCTAGTTTTATCTGAATTATTTCTCATATTTTTATTATGGCTTTATTCATTTTTCAACACTCAACAAAAAAAGTAAAATTTATTTTAAAAAAGTAAATTTAACAAACCTTATGTTATAACAAGACCAGGAGATATTAGGTTGGTGCAGAAATAAAGTCGTTTTCTCACATGATAACATTTGTGAGAAAACGACATTATTTTTGCACCAACCTAATACTTAAAGGCTTTAATAAACAAATGTTAGAAATATTTACCAAACAGAGTATTAAGGTGGTGGGGGAGGTAATAATTACATGAATAGTTATAATTAAGTGAAGTAATGCATAGGGTCACCCCCACCCTTCACATTTTTTTTGTTTTTAACAGGTATCAAGACACTTTCTAACAATTCCTTGAAGATTATCTTAGTGTCACTGCCTCTTTTGAACAGGTGTAGAGCTTTATCCATTGTCTCCTGTTCTGGATTGGTTTTCTGGTTCCTTCTAAAAATGATTTTGTTCTCTTTCACACAAAGTAACCCCTTGCATTATCACTTTGCTTGGGGTGAATTGATAGCAAAAAAGTCGTGAGATCTTATTAGTGTGTCTTGAATTCTAGAAGTAACTTGCCTGAATCTCGTATCCTATTTCTCAATCCCAGAAACACATCTGTTTTTACATGGTGCGGCAGATGTACCCCCCATATAATCGTAAGACATTCGCAAGATGAAGACACCATTGCTAATGAGCCTCTTTCTGAAATCATTTTTAGTAAGTATATATTTTGAAAGTACCCTATTTGTGTGTGTGTATTTGTCATAATTTTAATGAGAAGAGCACTCCTTTAACACACTGCGATATTCATAAGTATTTCATTCATTGCGCATAATTAGACAGTCAACATCATCTTCGATTTTCAGTTAGTCATTTTCCTGTTGCCAAAGTAGGATACGACAACACTAGCACAAAATTCATCCACACTATTGTCTAATAATCAGAGTTGCATGCCAGTGGCTTTGTTTGGCAAATCACGTCATCTACATACAGAATGCTAAAGGTTAATTTGAAATTTTGCCAAGAAAACATTTTTGGCCTCAATTGTTCATATTTATCCAACTTGATGTCTGGAAACCTGAGCTAAAAATATCAGGATACTGTTTGGAATATAAAATAAGCAGAAGACTGCTAGAAAATGTGCATCCTCCTCATATTATGATTAATTGGCACTGACTTTGTTGAGTAAATAGCACACCCCCAGTGACTATAAGTACTAGTCCATTATTATAAAGACCTCCAGGTTACAATAGCTAAAGGTTTATACAAAATTTTGCCAAGACATGACATATTGCAGGGGTGGTGCTAATCAGAATCAGAAACCAATTTTGGCCTCAATTATTCATGTTTATCCAACTTGAAGTCAGAAAACCTGGGTTAAAAATATCAGGATACTGTTTGGGACATAAAATAAGGTGAAGCTTGCTTGAAAATGTGCATCCTCCTCCTCCTCCTCATATTATGATAAATTGGCACTGTTGCAGAATAAATAATATACCTACGGTGACTATATAAAGTAGTCCATTATTATAAAGACGACAAGATAAGAAACATAAAGATCAATAATGGTGAATTTAATTTTATACTTTTGGTGTGAATTCAATTCAAAGTAACTCATGTAAATAAGAGATTGAATTAATATAGCCAGGAAGTATATATTACCCATGGTCAAAAATCTTGGTGTTTACAATTGAAAACATCTGCATTATTTTAGGAAATACAACTGTCCATTAATTTTGGTAGAGAAATGTTCATTCTAATCATTAAATATAATGTTTTTGTAAAAAAAAAATGTCAACAGCAGTTTCCAAAATTTTCTGCTTTTCTTTGTTTTCAGATTCTTTGCAATATACATTATTCGACCTTTACTTTTTTTTTTTTTAACCTGTTGGTGGGTGAAACCAGTCATGCCAGAAATGCAACATTTTACCTGTAATCAGAGATTAAAACAGGCAAAAATGCATTCAAATCTTTCTACATGAAATGAGCGACGCAAATACAGTTCATGTTGTGGAGGTTGAAATGGATAACCAGGAAGACAGAACCTTGTTACTATTGTGGAGGTTAAATCTTTCTCCACCTCAGCAAACGTGAATTTAAGTAAGAAGAATTGAGTATGGGTAAATAAATGTATAATTTATTTACATATATACAAAATTGGTAAGTTTTATCTGTTGCTAAAGCAACAGGGAAAGAGAATGTTTAAATTAAAAGTGAAATAAACATTGATGATTGCTGTCATCAGTGGTGTTTTCCTCTCAGTGTGTTGTTGGGTCATGTCTCTCTTTCTCAGCTTGCCGGTGCTGACATTGAAGATGGTCTGTTTCAGGTTTGTTTGAATTAGGCTATATCTGTCGATTAGCTCCAAACGAAGATTTTGGTTTCTGGAGTGGGAGAAGCTCTGACTGGTCAATAAATTGTTCATTTTATTTTGGTTAAAATGGATGTCTGTGTGAGGCCTATATATATATATAAAAAAAAAACACGCAATCTGCTTTGGGTTGTTGAGTGGTCAACATCCATTTTGTGTAGAGTAAGAGGCATGACAATCACAGTAAGACACAACTTGACTAATAACATAGAATCTTTTCACCAAACAGAAAATATGCCGACTTTCTTCTAACAAGTTTGAAGTAACAAGTAAAAATATTACTGCTTTCACAGGTCTAGAAAATGAGTCATTTTCCTCAAAAGACCACACAAGTAAATGCCAGCAACACACAAGCTACCACTCAAACACAGAAGAAATTCATTTTAAATTCTCTTCCAGCACACAGCAGAAACATTAAAAACTACCCATTCTCTCCTCGACTTAACAAAAATAGACGTGAAACAATCTCTGACATCTAAAAGGTTTGCACAAAAAATCTGCAAGACTGATTTAAGTATGGTGGCTCATATTTCATCTTCATCATTTTACAGGTGAAATGGCAAGATGTAACTGTAAGTTCTATGTTCATATTTTCTTCTCAGGAACTATTTTGTCTTCTTGCTTTCCAGCCAGTTTACATCTTTTATCTGTAAAGTGACATGATATTTACAGTGACTATTCCTTTTCCATGCATAATAATTGTTTAGATTGTCCATGAATTCAGATATAAAAAACATGCAATGTTACACATAACTCTTCTGAAAAATGCACCTATTAACGCACACGAGAGAAACGATTCTACTGCAAAATCTGTGAAGTAAGATTTCCCTTAAAATCATCGCATCAAAATCCCATGTTAACACACTCTGGAGAGAAACATATCCACTGTGAAGTCTTTAGATTTAAGTGTTCCCCCAAATGCATCTCCCAATACATATATTAACACACACTGAAAAGAAACTTTTCCACTGTGGATTTAAATTTTCCCAAAATTACATCAAAAGACTGGAGAAAAACCATTCCACTGCAAAATGTGAAGTATGTTTTTCCTTAAATCATCACTCCTAAGGCATATATTAACACATAATGGGGAGAAACATTTCCACTGTTGATTTATTTAATTAATAAAGTTTGAAATAAATGGCTACAATATCTGTCTATATTTCTGAGATGAGGTATTATGTGCATTATTTACATTGGAAAATTTGTAAACCTAAGAAATCAGAAAATATGCTAGGCCATGAAAATCTCCTGAGCTGACCAAACATAGAAATGAACACAATATGGGAACCAGTAATAAGGAGTGCCAGAGAAAAGCAATAACAAAAGTTGCAATATGAGCACTGGTAAAAATGGTTGCTGAAGACGTTAATTTTATAATACCCATAAATTCATACACAGATGTCCTCAAGAACACATAGCACAGTGGATAAAGGCGTTGGTTAGATCCAGTGACAGGACCCAAAGAGTGTGAGTTCAATACCTGGATAACGTTCAGAAGGAAATTAACAGGAGATAACTGATAAGTGACATCCATTAAACATGGAAACTTGGAACTAGAACAGTCTACCCCAGTGAGTGAAATAAAGGGTTATGTTCGACATTCCAGCCACCTGAAGAAGGCCAGAGCGTACAACGGCCAAAACATTGTAATAAATATGGCGACAAAGATGAGGACAATAGTCTGAATAATGTATATAAATGGATAGAAATAAGAATTGAATTTGCAAGAATCAAAATGGCCACTATCTGAAACATCTACGATTCGTCTATGATATTCTTTTATTGTTTATAATAGGTCTTTCTAAAGAGTTAGAAAATTGTTATAAATTCAAATTAATTCAATCCAAGATGATGGAATAGGCAGTTGACCTTCCATTTTCTATGTATAATGGAAGTTTCTGTGTATAATAAAACTTATCTGCTGATCCAGGAAAATGGAATGAGAACAATCTATGTTACAAAAGTTTGTTGGAAAAGGGCCCAACATTTTGTGTATAGAAACCAAGATGAACATGCTGGTTTTAATAGAGTGTAGTGCAATATAGATTATGTCATAAAACAGAATAAAAATAAATTAACAATCGATTCAAGAGGAACAGAAGCCAAGATGACCATGCTGGTTTTAATAGAGTGTAATGCAATAAAGATGAATTTACAATACATTCAAGAGGAACAAACCAAATGACCACGCCGGTTTTAATAAATTGTAGTGCACTATACATTATGTCACAAATTTCAACAAAGATGAATTTACAACACATTCAAGAGGAACAGAACCAAATATGAGAAACATAAAATATTGTTTTTTCTAACAGAAGTTACAATTTTCCTGCTCTAAGGACCAACCTAATTTTTGTTAGAAAAACAATATATTTCTATAATGAATTTATTATTTCACTTGAGCAGATAGGCTTAACACTGAAATTGTGGCATTGTAATTCCAATATTTGACCGATTTTTTTTTTCTCTGTAAATTATCATGACATTTTTATAAGGATATCGAGAGTTTTCCTTCTCCATGCATAATAAGTGGTTAGTAAATAATGAATGGAGGTTAACACAAAAGTTAAATTTTTATTAATTTGCATTTTATTTCTGTCAATATTTCATCCCTTCATCTCAGGCAGTCTGTGGTATACAGAATTTGTTCCATTCTGCACCCTAAGTCTGGCATGCAGTGCGTAAGAGACTGAGCAATTTATCTCTGGGAATGTTGTTTGTATAACAACATTGAAATTAATGTTTTATAAGTAGAAAAGTGAAAATTGGAACATCCAAATTTAGATAAACAGAAACATGTTTTGACAAATTCAAATTTGACTTCAGAAGTGCACAGAGCCTGGCCCAGAAATTAGAAGGAAATGAAATGTTATGTTGGTAGCTAGTAAAGTAATTATAATGTATTTTCAAGTGGTGATGTTGACCAGAAAGGCCGATATCATTGCGAAATACCTTTTGGTCAGACCGTGTTGATGCATTCGTAAATGGCATTTGGATTTATTTTTATATAATCTCCACCTTCGTGGTCACACTGTTTGGAAAGTGTTCGAGGTTTGAAAACTGATAAGGGCAAAATTAAGATGAAGCTGAGGACTAAAGAGAAACCAATTGTTTCTTTTCTGCAAATTTTGTAATCATCATTTTTTTAAATTTTCTGTCAAGGAATCCTTCACCAGTAAGAATTCCATCTGGTTAATTTAAGGGAATATTCAAGTAATAACATATAAGAGTTATGAGTGATTGTTAATACTCATTTTCTAAGGCCTGGCTAGGTAAAGTGAAGTCATTAATCATTGATTTGTGATCCTCTAGACTTTTGAACACAAATAACAAACAATTACGTGTTTTTGTTTGACAAACATATCGTCTGATGGTACATTTTATTTATAATTTTGGAAATAGCTTTAAAAACAATTGAAAATGCTTTTTTGTAACCCAATATGGAGTATTTTCTTATTCCAGGATTCAGTCAATATATTTTATGCAAAGTAATCTTTGTGGGGAAGAAAAAAAAATCAATTTCCGCAACCAGATAATGCAATCAACAATATGAAAACAATCCCAGTATAGAAACCTCAGTCAGAAGATACCCACGGAAAATCAATCGCAGTGTGGAAACCTCTATCAGAAGATACACCAAGGAAGTCATGATATATAGAAATCATGTACCATGTGGGAGTATTTCAAAGGGCCTGTCATTCGATGATCTAACGAGTGCATACATGTGTAGAAGCAAGTGGAGGACATTTTGAACATTTGTTAGGAGTTGATGTACAATGATGGCCTTCTAGATATGTTTGTGTGAACATTTTACTTTGTTTTGGTATCAGGAACCTGCCCTAAACGTTTGTAAAAGTATTTTTGATGCACACAACAATACAGAAAACAATTACAGTTTGGAAACCACTATGAGAAGATACCCCAGAAATTCATGATATATTCAGAAAACATGTACGGCCGACATTCAAAACACATAGACAAGGAGTGAAGTGAAAAATGCCACAATGTTGGACATTATTACCTTAGAAGAAAATGATGCTGTTTTATTTACAAATCTTTTCAGCAGAGTTAAATTGTAGAAATCTTTTTAATGCTTTTTAAATTGAGCACAACCCTGAACTTTTTGCTTGCCACTTTCTTCCTGTTGCGGGAGTATGCTAATCAAGTGTTTAAGTTGGAAATATTTATTCAGCAACAAAATGGTGGACTCAGTATGTGAGTCCTGGTAATAAAAGGAAACAACAAAACTATATATATAGAGAGAGAAACAATAATATCTGTATTAACAAAAGACAAGTGAAGACTGTTGCATGTGACAAAACAATGAACATGAATGAAGAAATTTAAAGACTAAAAGAATGTGCTTGTGTGTGTGTAGTTTGGTGTAGAAGAAAGTCCGAGAGAAAATGAAGTGAAAGGTGTGTACATGCTTCCCCAGTGGGGAAAGTATTTTCTTTGTTCAACTTACAATTTTGTCCCTGAGTTGTACAAAGAAGAGTTAAGATTTACGCGATTATCTCCCTTGTCTTCTTACATGTTTCTTATCATTGAAACGTTTAATACTTTGTTTTAAAATGTCTGAATTATTTTATTTTTTTTACACGTTTTAAAAACTCATTCACCAGTGCCGTTCATTGTTCAGCCTTAAAAGTTAAAATTATATAGAATTCAGGGACAAAATGAATTTAGTTTCTATTTTTCTGAAATCGACTGATTTTTTTAGTAAATGTTTTTTTAGTTGATTTGTGACAAACAATTGTTGTAGCTAAAATTGGTTTAAATAAGCAAATTAAACGTGGGTTAAGAAATTAGAATGCCCGCAGGGAATCGAGATTTGTATTTATTGCCATCATATCGAAAGAAAAGAAATATTGCTAAGAAATTTGTGCCGGCTTTCCCGCATCAAAGGGTTGAGGTTTAAAAATTTGCGAAAAAAACGCAAGTAAAACATCAAGATTAGAGCGGACAAACTCTCTCTTTTAGGCGCGTACGAATAAAGAAAAAAACCCTGATCAGTGAGTAACGATAAAAGAAGAAATTGTTTATTTACATTACAACATATACAGAAAGAAAAAAGTGTAAACTAAAGGGAAAACTAAAAAGGACGATTAGTAGAGAAAGAAAGGGAAAAGAGAAAATGTTCTTCTTAACTTAAAAAAGGCTTGCTCAAAAACAAAATATTTCTCTGAGCACCTAAAGAATTCTTTAATTGTTATGGTTCAGATAGATACACTCACAGTTCTTGTAGGGTTGGAAATTTGTTCGCAGGTGAAAGAATCCTGCAACTGAACGAAGTTTTTTTTGGTCGACGACAGAAGTCCAGTGGGCTCGTCAAAAGGAGTGGTGAAGGGATGCAGCTTTTTGGATTGGTCTTGAATAGTGGACCGACGTTCGTTTTTGACAGCCTTTTTGTGTAGTTCTTTTTGGTGAAAAAAGGTGCTGGAGTTTCCTAATGTCGACCTCACAGACGGTGGGCAGAAATCTCACTGACTAAAAAAAGAATAAGTTATTGTACTCACCGAGGGTAAGTCGGGAGGGGGAAGTGTGTGGTCCGTCGTCGTCGTCGTCGTCTAAAAAATAGTAATTTTTCTCCCGGGCCCAACCAGGTCCAAAGGATTGACGATTTTTATAGACGCTCTGGTCTCGTCGTATGACGTTGAACGAGACCTTGAGAGTTTAAAAAGGTGCTACATTCAGTCGCAAATTGAGTCTTTTTTCCTCTACAGATCCGTTGTAGAGCTCACTTGTTACGCAGAGGAGAGTACCGAGTGTTAGTAGTCATTTGACTTTTGTTACCGTTACAAAAAGACTTCGCTTGTAAGCAACGTCAGACTTTTCGTTGCAAGCCTTGAAATCGTCTTTCCTCCCCCCCCCTCCCCTACTCGTCGGTGAGATAATAGTAATACCGACAAAGATTCTACAAATTTATAGAGTTTTGGGAGGCTTCGATGGATCGGGGACTTTTCCCTCCAAAACTGTTAAACAAATTTCCTGGTTCCTCTGTTGGTCAGAAAACACATTCTTATCTCTGATAAGAATCAGGGCCATGGGAGCCGGTTTCGAAGGTACTGAAGACAAGTTGAAGTGAAGAAGCTGTGAGGTTTCTTCCAGACTTTATGGCACCATGGAAAGAATAATGGTGGTGGAATTCCTTTTTATTTTCCAGCTCTCTCCTTGGTCAGAAATATATTCTTATCTCTGATAAGAATCAAGGCCTTGGGAGCCGGTTTTGAAATTAAAAAGAGGTTAGAGTGAGGATAGAAAAAACAGCGAGAATGTGAACTTGTGAAATTTTTCTCAAATTAAATTCCAACAATATATGAAAAAAAAAAAACAACAACATAGAAACCCAATAAAACTAAGACGTTATTTAATTTAAAAAGCTTTTAATGGCCTTTATGAATAATATATATTAATGTCTGAAGCCAAAATATTTTTCTGATGAAAAATGAATTTTTACAAGTATTGTTTTATTTTTTTTCCAATTTTAAATACAAAATGTGATAAAGTTGTTAAATATCTTAAAATTAAATTTGAATCCGTGTATTTTTGGAAATGCTATTAAAAAGATCTATTTTTACAGATCATAAATTTGAAAACTTATTACAATCTGCGACACGATAGTATTTTTAAAATATTTTTAATGTGCAAAAAATGTGTCAAAAATGCCTTTTCCAAAACTATCGATGCACAGTTCAGAAAGAATAGGTCACGTGTTTTAAGAGAAAGGCCTTAAGAAATTGCTTTGCTTTCCTTCTGGTTAGCACACACACACACATATATTATATTATACACACACTACTCCCCTCCTATTTCTATATATCATTTCCATTAAGTTAACCATCTAAATAGGTCAAGGTCTGGTCACTCCTCCTCCCCCAATATAAAGTACACTTGAGAGAGATATGAAATTAATCCCTCCCTATACTTTACCATGTCTCTGTAAATATCCCTCTCACACTTTCTGTTAACTTACAAAAACTTACACTACCCATCAATTTTAATCTCATTTTTCGTTTCATTTCGTTTTTTGGAAGTGCTATCTGATGATCCGGCGTCCTTTAAAAGGACTGGTGAAATAAATTATTATAATGGTACCTTAAAGTGGTCTGTTTTTCTTTTAAATATATACATATATATATTATATATATATATAAAATGGACACTCCCGTCGAGTTCGATGTATGAGGTTAAAACGACCACGAACTAATTATCTGCATTCCTATGACGGGCATGACTTTTGAGACCGGTTCGAGAATTGCACAAAACATCACAAACAGTAAAAGTGAATGCATTGTATCAAAGTGCAGCTGGAAGACTGTTAGCTGTCTTATTTTGCTTTCGGGTTTCACGCAGTCGAATGATGCTTACTTCTTGATGGTGCATTATTCCTGCATGGCAGCTAGAATGATTCTCTTATCTCTTCATAGCTACCTCTTCAACGTTCTTGAATGGAATGTTGACGCAAGAACGGTTGCTCTTCAGTTGATCTTTATGCCTGAGCCAAGGTCTACTAACATTTCTATGACCACTATGGAGTTCACTGTAGAAAAGTACTTTTGTTATGCGGTTATCACTCATCTTTGTTACATGTCCAGCCCAAAGTAGTTGTGATTGCATTATGAAGGTTTCGATGGTACCAATCTTGCATTTTTAAAAAAGGTCAGCATTTGACATTCGATCATCAAACGTCAGGCCACAGATTGTACGGACACTGCTTTTATAGAAAACATCTAATTTCAGAGCCATACAAAAGAGTCGACAAAACGACAGCTTTTTACATTTGGATTTTAGTGAAAAGCTTTATTCCCCTTTCGTCCACAACGTATGACGCAGCGACCAAAGGAAGCGCTGGCTTTTGCAATGCGATTAACAATCTTGTCATCAAGTGATGCACTTGAGTTTACCATGCTCCTGAGGTATTTGAAAGATTCCACATACTTGAGATTATTTTCCATCAACTTGTAAAGGGGCCTCAGGAAACTTACGAACAGGGCTCTGTTTTATACCTCTAAGTTGCTTCGATGTCGAGCAAGGTTGATGAATAACTTTAGTTTTCTTGACGCAGATAGTAAGTCCGAATGACTTGCTTGCCACAGAAAACCGGTTGAGGGGTTAATTGCCACCAACAAGACGGGTATACCAATCTGTAAAGGGTTAATGGAAATACGATTAACCAGCTACATTTTTTTAACTTCACAAATGTAACAAAAAGCAAGCAAACAATAAAAGAAAGAACGATATGAAACAATACTTTGGTTCAACAATGAACATTTTTATATAACCAATATAAGATACAAAATTGTATGTTGGGAGTTGCTTAAATTACTTCAAAGTTTTTTCTTGTGTGGATTGAAGTGTTTATGAAGATATAAGAAATATTAAGAGTTAAGAAAAATGCCACTATCAACATGATTTTATTTTTTCCCTATGTTAGGTTGCAGAGAAGGTTCGTGAGCGAAACAAGGAGCTATTTATGTTATTTGTGGGCCTTACTAAGGCCTTTGATTCTGTAAACAGAAGCACTCCGGAAAGTTCTGAAGAAACTTGGTATACTTGACAACATGTTGAATGTCGATATGCAAATAGCCTGGTGTTTACAGGAATAAAAAAAAAACATACGCAGAAATAACACTAAAATCATGTTAAATTGTAAATTAAACTCATATCATTGATTCATTTTTGTCTACTGGGGGGTGGTTAAAGAAGGAATCATTTCATATTATAACAAGGAATGTTCCGAGGAGAGATAATGTTTTGTCTGGACCATTCAACGGTTGTTAGGGAAGAGACTGAATTAGAGCATGAAGTTTGTTTTCAGAGAGGAAATTTTTCCTATTCCTGCTGGGAGAATACAGTAGAATCCCTCATATCCGGAATCCCTTTATATCCGGAATCCCGCATATCCGGACATGATATTGATGTGTATATTTGAATTATTTGGGTGATATGTAACCGATTTGAAATTAGTTTTTCGGGAAATTTACTTCGGATAATTTCATATGCTTATTTCACCCTGATGGCTTGTATTGGTGCAAAAGATGATGGGAATAAGAGGAAAAGAACAACTTTGGAGTTTTTGCAAAAAGTGGAAATTTTAAACAGACTAGACGCTGGAGAAAGTTCATTGTAACTAATGACCGAGTTCAACATAGGAAAGTCAACATTGTATAATATAAAATCTTCCAAAGAAACTATTCTACAGCGTTCACACAATGAACAAGGAAATAAAAAAAAAAAACATGATTGTGATGAAACCTGAACTGAAATTGAAAAAGCTATTGAAAAGGTTCTCAATTTTATGGAAAGAAAGTCAGCATTCAGCTACGACGATTGCAATAATGCACGCAGAGTTAAAAAGTGTCTTTCGTTAAAAAATATTTCAAGAACAAAAGCAAAACGAAATGCAGAAAAGTTGAGAATGACATTAGAAGAGAAAGAATCATCATGCAATAGCAATTAAAAAATCTTCTTTACATTATTTGTTTTTAACTTAATGAATTTTCATTAACATTACATATTTTATTTCCTTAAAATCCACTATATTTCACTCACCATTAGCTTATTTTGTTTACTATAAAACAGTGAAAATAAATGTTAAACCTGATTTCAGTTATCTTAATCTAAATATATAACCTGTCATATCCAGGCTTTGTAACCAATTCCTCATATCTGGAAGGCCGTCTTAGTTCGGCTGTCAGGAATTCTACTGTTTTTTATGTTTTGATTTTAAACAACTTTATATACTTTATTTTTTATTTATGATATTCATCATTATTATTATTATTATTAATAATAATGATAATAATAATACCACTAAAAGTTGTCATGCTCAAATACTTAACAGCAAATTTCCAGCACTATTTTATAGTCATGGAACTTGCAAGGAGTTTATTCAATCATTAGCTTCAGAATTATGATGTATCAGAAAATGAAAACAGGGAAACAGAAAATTAAAACAGGGAAAAAAATTTGATTGGGTACAAGCAATCACCTTGAGTGTTGGTATTTGCACTAACACATAAAAAAAATTCAGATTTCACAGGATCTATGAATTACCTCCCTTGATTGCGCGTTTTTTAGAAAAAGCTTTTAAGAATACTGGCTGTTCTTAAATTTCATGCAAATTGAAAGCATTAGTTTATTTAAAATTTTGATATTTACCATTTTTTTTTTTATATGTTACATTGCCTTAAAGGAATATTTTACTTTCAGTTCAGAAATGAAACATTCATTTTGATACCCAGTCAGTCTGAAATAGAAAAACACAAAATTACATTTTTGTTTTTCAGACAATATTTCGATTGATAAACAGACAAATAAATGTAAATGTGGTAGTTGATTTTTAAACATGAGGAACCTCATCTTGTCTCAAACAAGATGAGGTTGCTCATGTTTAAAAATCCTTAGATTTCTTGGCATTCAAAAATAAATGCCTGATGTTTGTTCCCGGCAGCCAACAGTGCTAGAATCCAGACTCTGTGATACGAGGCCCCTATACATTGTCATTCTGCCAAAACACTGGAATTTCACTTTAGGTGAAGAGAAAAAAATACAAAAATAAATAAACATTTTCCTTTTAGGATGGTGTTAAATGCTGCTTGTGTTATGCGTTGAGGATATCAAATGTGAATGCATGTTGTAAAAGCATTTAACTATTATACATTTATGATTCAAGGAAAAAACAACGAGACTCCAATTTGCATCAACAATAGAATATATATATTAAAACAAGTACAATGATGTGTGGGAATTAAGGAAGAAAAAGTATCCTCCCTTTAACTGTATCCTGAAAGATAAAAAAATAAGGAAGAAAGGAATACAGTCAATTTAGATATGTAGTTGTTTGTATAGTTAACACTAACAGAGTGCTGGTTTGTAAACTTGGCTTAGTCACAGAAGAAGAATAGTGTACTGTAATGTGATACAGATTTCTGTGGCTGTGTGCGCGCTGTGAGTAGTATTGTGGATTTGTGTAGACAAGTGTAAGTTACTGGACTCTACTGTCTATTTTGGAACAAATTACTGTTTATATAACTGATGGTAGGCTCCAGGCAACAATGTGGGAAAGTTGAATTAACACAAAAATGTATGATTGGATAAAAATCAACCAATCACTGATTTTTAACAGACACGTGTTTAGACGCTAAAATTTTGTTTTCATCATGCTATGCTCTGTTTTTAGCGATCTCATGAAGGTACCTATGTTTGAGCAAATTCACGGCAGAAAAATTCGAGGTGGTGACTGCGATTACTAAATTGTCCAGTGGTAAAACTAAAACAGTATCTATTTATTAACCAATCACAGGTGAGTAAATTGTAGGTGTGGAAAGCGTAGCAGTTGCTAAAATGAAAATGGTATTAAACAATTTCTAAAAATATTATGTTTAAATTAACATGTTGATTAGGATAATTAGTTGACTAATTTTTATTGTGTGCAGTCAAAACTAAAAATATTAGGAATAATGGAAAGTAACACTGATCTAACAATGTGTGAACATTAGAAATTTCATGTTTAAGAGAAAAAAATACAAAATTCATCTCAAAAGTATCATATTCTGTTCTTATTATTTGAATAATTAAAAAATTATCAGAATGGCTTCATATATTATCTTTTAAGTTACTTAAAAATTTTATTATAAGAAAAAACACGATGAGCTACAAAAATTATTTTTAAATAAAAATGTACTCATATTTTTTATATTCATTCATTTGATTTGATTGCTTTAAGGCAAATTAATATGTAAAAAATCATAAATATTAAAATTTTAAATAAACTAATGCTTTCAGTTTGATGAAAAATGCTGGTGCTTAAATTTCATTCAAAGCAAAAGGTTTTCCAAAAAAGTCAAAAATCAAGGGAGGTAATTCAGAAAACATGTGAAATCTGAATTTTTTTTTACATTTTAACATGCTTTTAGTGCTATTTCTATCTCTGAGAAAAGATTTTATGATTATTATTTACATTATCTGGACTGTTATCCTAATCTTCATTGCTATATTTACAATGTTTCGGCTGTTGTACACTCAGGGCCTTCTTTAGGTGATTGGAATTTTGAACCAAACCTTTTATTTCATCCACCAGGGTAGATTGGTTTAGTTCCACATTCCATGCCTCTTCCAGAGGAGTCAGTTATTTCTCTTTAACTCAACTCTCCTTGACAACACATGGCCCGGTGAATAAAGACTTGGTAAAATCCAGTGTCTAGACCCAAAGAGTTGTGAGTTCAATACCAGGCAATACCAAAGTATAGCATTGGTGAACTTACAAGGAACACTTTATTTAATCTACAGAGCTAGACTGTTCTAGTTTCACTGTCTAGTTATTATTTTCAGATAGTTCTTCAATTATTTGCCTATTTCCACTGATTCCAAGTTCACACTCTGCTTGGCACAGGGATTGAACTCACCATTACTATGTTACTAAATTCATAAACCAATGTTTGAAGCACTAGGACAATTTGCTGTAGGGAACTTGGAGCCTTAAACCTAACCTGTCTGCTGATTAAGGTTGCTGCTGCCTGAATGTTTGCTTCATTTGCTTTTCTATAAAGAAAAAGTAAACAAATTTTTTCCTAGAATCAGAAGTAACTTATGTTTTAGGGAAACAATTGTAATGAATATAACATCTTAATTACTAATCACATGTGGCAGTTAAGAATGAAGTTGGAAGACCGTAACCTATGACAGTGTTAAATACATAAATTGTGCTAATTATAAAATTTCACTGAGACCAGTCACTGCCAGTTTCTTTGTTTTATATTTTTTTTCAATATAATAATGCATAAAAATGTAATTCTCAAATACATTTATCAAAATTTATTGTTCAATTCTCATATGGCAATTCAAGAAATTATCAGGATAATTTACCCTACATATATTTCAGAGTTTATTTGATACTGGTCGAATCTGCAGAGTACACAATTCCAAGGTCAGTCATGCGATGCTGCAACTTGATCCCAAGTTTAGGGCAAAGGGCGCAAATATAGAAGTTTTCCAACTGTTTGATGTGCCTGTTGTACCAGATCCACATTTCACATTTCTAGAGGAGAGAATGGTGGAGGAAATAAAAAAAGATTGATTTACTCCTTGCATAAACATAAGTCTAACCAGTTCAAGAATGCCAAAATGGCAGCTGTTGTTAAATGGGACAAATGTAGCTTGTTAATTTTAACAGCACCCAAAATGAAACCACTCTCTTTAAATTGTCTGAGAGAACACTTCTTAGCTTCCATCTTCATCAAGTTAACTGTAAAGCAGGGAGGAAGTGAGTTCTACAAGTGAGAAATGCATGAGAAGAAACCGTTAGCATAGAAATTATGGTTACATCTAGCCATTTCATTTGTAAAATGATGAGAGCTTGCCACCAATCTAGTACTGTACTTAAATTCATAAAGTCTAAGTATTAGGTTGTTGCAAAAATAATGTTTTCTCACATAGTAACATATGTGAGAAAACGACATTATTTTTGCACCAACCTAATACCATAGAGGAAAGTGATACTTATTCTGTTTAATATACAGAACTGTTGCACATGGCCAAAGGGTGAATTGCGGAAAGGACAGTCTTGTTCTGTCTTAACTATAACTTAGTTAGCCACAAACATTGAGCCAATAATACAAACAATATTCCATACACCAAAACTTACTACATCCACCATAATACCTCACTGTCTCTATGAAAATATTAACTAGTCCCCATATTTACAAATCGTTGTCTGTGCGGGGAGGGGAAACAAGAAGATAAAAAAAATAATATTAGTAATAAAACCCCCTACAATCACTAAATGTGTCAGAAACAGTTCACTGGTCAAAATCAATGCGGGACTATAATAGTATAAAACATTCATTCATCCCAAGCAATTACACTGGCACGCACTCATTCAGAAATGACAACAAATATGAAAGCACTCACGCAAAACAAAAGGCGCCCCGCATCCACCAGCGAACTGACATCACTGACCACCTAACGAGGGAGGGGATAGGGAATTAAACTTAAAGAAAAATAGGGACAGAAATAAAAGAGGCCAGTGAGCATACATACCCTAGCTAAGTTAACTTGAAAGAAAAAGAAACTAAAACATACAAAATACATACCTAACCTAGCCTAGTTTCGGGATACGTTGCACAAGTTCAACCCAAGAAGAGCAATATACATAGATGAAAGTTCATCAGAACAATTACCATGAAAATATTTATAGAAAAGGCCCAGGGAAGCTATGTCATGTTGGTAGGAAGGTGACTGAAGCCAAGATGACAGGTCAGGAGAAATAACCTTGCAGATTCTTCTTTGTATTTTATAAAGAAGCTTTAAATACATAGCAGAGGCATGAAAATCCGGACCTGGAATCTCAACATCAGAAACATTTTCACTGATCTGATGTGACTTTTCGAAAAATATTTTCATGGAAACTGTTCTAAGGAACTTTTTTCCCCATCCTCAGTGCCTCAACTATATGTATTTAAGTGTTCTACTAGTTTGGCAACTAGTTTCCACCATTTTACTGTTAAACTAGCTAAATTCAACTGACCCTTCTATGCTAACAGTTTCTTTTCTTGCACTTCTCTGACACTTACAATATTCAAAAATGTAAATGCAATATCAACTGCCATCTTATGTCTTCCTGAATCCTTTGACTGTCCTTTCCTCATTAAACTCTATCCACTCTCTTTGATTTCCAACTCACTTACAATTACCGAAGTCAAGCGATGTCGAGCTTGGCCAGTACCAAGATATGTGACCACTTGAGAATAATATGAATAAAAAGAAAAAGAAGGCCACATGTTTTTCATTTATTACATAATTTATTGGAAATATTTGTTGGATGTCTGTTTCAACACAAACTTCTCAATATTTTGTTAGTATTGTGTTTACATAATTTTCTCACTATTATATAAAGAAAAATCACTGAAGATATAGACGAAAAAGTTTATGTAATATCATATGTGAACATAGGGGAAATTTATCCTGGATCTTAATAAAAATAATTCAATAAAATTTGAATAATGAATTTAATGGACAGTTGGTGCTTGCATTTGATATAACGTTACTTTTTCAGATTGGAGAAAAAGAAAATGCTACACTTAACATTTGCTGTTGTTTGTAAAAAAGATTCCTTTTTATTAAATAAAGACATGTTTGTGGAATAAAAAAAAAGGAAAGTTTAATGCAATTTTCAAGTGTGGACGTTTTTAAAAAGAATTTTAATGTTTTTCATTTTAGCAATGCAGTTGCTCGATTATTTTTAATATGGATGTTCAAAAGAGAAACAATTCTGAATTACCACCTTTTATTGACTGTTGCCCTATCAGAAGAATATAACTCTTAAATTTTATTTTATTTACGTTATTCATTATTATTCTTATTATTTTATATTTCTTAATAATAATATCCCTACAAGTTGATATGAGAATTTCCTGCGGTATTTTATAGTCATGGACCTTGCAAGGACGTCAGTCAATCATTAGCTTGAAAATTATAATAGTTTTGATGTTGGTACTACAACATAAAAAAATTTCATATTTCACAGATTTTATGAATTACGTCACTTAATTTTGCCCTTTTGGAAAACCATTTGCTTTGATTAAAAATACAGATTGTTCTTAAATTTCATTCAACCTAAGGCAGTGTAATGACTCAAACTTTGAGAGAGGGATCCTGTTCTGGTTCATCTATTGAGTGATTTTTACAACCAACTGTGTTGTCTTGCTGACTGTTAAACTTCAAATTACTTTGTTTTAAGTCATTTAATAGAATAGGTATATTGAGGGAGGAATGATGCACTTTGCTTAAAACATGGCAAGTGAGGGTGGGGTGCCAAAATTTGATGCATTTTTTTTTAATTTATGCAGAGATATGCCAGTTTCATTATAAATACAAATGCCAAAGTACATGAAGTTTTCATCTGAAAAGTGTAGTCATTTATATTTTGAGAGCTACTGCTCGAGAAAAGTTTGCTTTCTTTTGAAAGAAGATGAAGAGAATAACAACACTTCCACAGCTGACTCCAGGTTCAGTCAAAGAGGAGACAGATGAAGGTAAAGGTTGTGTTGAGTTACTCTCAGAGGACTGATGAGGCTCTGGAATGGATTCAGAGGTAGAAATAGCAGAAAATATGGATGTTCAAAAGAGAAACAATTCTGAATTACTACCTTTTAATGACTATATTGCCCTATTGAAAGAATATCATAATTCAATAACTCTTAAATTTTATGTTATTCATTATTATTATTATTGTTAATATTTTATATTTTTTTAAAATAATAATAATAATAATAATATCCTTACAAGTTGATATGCTCAAATATTTAATAAAGAATTTCCAACGGTATTTTATGGTCATGGACCTTGCAAGGCCATTACTCAGGAAAGGGATTCAGAGGTAGAAATAGCACACAATACAGCTGCTATAGTGTGCTGGCCAGGATTGGGTTTTATCATTTCCTTCGGTAGCATTCTTATAATTTGTCTACAAGATTGGTGGTTTTACTGTCTATTAGATTGTTTAAAACAAGAGTTGGTAAACTTCAATGAGTTCAGGTGCTTCAATTAAATAAATAAAAATAAGAAAGTGTCTCATAAGGCAACCACCAAAAGAATGATGACTATTTGAAAGAATGACAGCAAATGATTTGTGCAGTGTTTATTAAAAAGTTAACAACAAAAATTGAAAATTTTTATTATGAACCAAAAATTCCTTACACTATATCATGTTACGGGTTTGTTTTGTGCAGTGTATCACTTTTCATGTGAAACTATAGTTACGTCCCTAGGATACACAGAACGGGAACCTACTGTGTTAAGATTTTATGCAACTATGATGCAGGATGTGCACCTATCAGCACCGCTGCATGACTATTGAATTTTCTAGCAATTGAAAAAATGCATTACAGTTTTTACAAGAATAAGATTCAAATTTCGCATAAAATATGACTACTCAGAAAAGAGATATCCACAAAACTATGAAGAATGGTTTTTATCATTTCTACAGATGTTCACATGATGCACTAATAAAGAATTTTCTACTGATTCAGAAACAAAATGGGCACTAAGATAGGGTTTCTGTCCAGTGTGTATTCACATAAAGCACCAAAAGTGATTTCTCTGAAAATACATATCAGCAAACATCACAAGAATATTTTTTCTCTCCAGTGTCTATAGACAGTTCACCAAATATCACTTCTAAAAAAAAGAAAGGAAATCTACAAAATTCATGAAGTTATAGTTTGACGAAAATTGTCTTCTATGGAAATGCAGATTCACAAACTTCACAAGAATAAAGCTTCTCCCCAGAGTGTGCATGCATATGATTGACCATACTTGACTTCCATGAAAATGCAGATCCACAAATTTGACTCGAATGTGGTTTCTATTCAGTGTGAGTACGCACATGTTTGACCAAATCTAGCTTCCTTGAAAATGCAGACCCACAAACCTCACAAGAATATGGTTTCTCACCAGTGTGTATACGCATATGTGTCACTAAATGTGATTTCTGTGAAAATGCAGATTGACAAACTTCACAAGAATATGGTTTCTCTCCAGTATGTGTACGCATATGTTTGACCAAATCCGACTTCCATGAAAATGCAGATCCACAAACTTCACAAGAATATGGTTTCTCTCCAGTGTGTGTACGCATATGCTTGCTCATATTTGACTTGTGTGAAAATGCAGATCCACAGACCTCACAAGAATATGGTTTCTCTCCAGTATGTGTACGCATATGATTGACAAAATCTGACTTCCATGAAAATGCAGACTCACAAACTTCACAAGAATATGGCTTCTCTCCGGTGTGTGTACGCATATGTATCACTAAATTTGACCTGTCTGAAAATGCAGATCCACAAACTTCACAAGAGTATGGTTTCTCTCTAGTGTGTGTACGCATATGTGTCACTAAATGCGACTTCTGTGAAAATGCAGATCCACAAACTTCACAAGCATATGGTTTCTCCCCAGTGTGTGTACGCATATGATAGACCAAATCTGATTTCCATGTAAATGCAGATCCACAAACTTCACATGGGTATGGTTTCTCTCCTGTGTGTGTACGCATATGTTTGCCCATGTTTGACTTGTGCGAAAATGCAGATCCACAAACATCACAAGAATATGGTTTCTCTCCAGTGTGTGTGCGCATATGATTTACCAAAGCTGGCTCCCATGAAAATGCAGATCCACAAACATCACAAGAATATGGTTTTTCACCAGTGTGTGTACGCATATGTTTGACCATATTTGACTTGTGTGAAAATGCAGATCCACAAACATCACAAGAATATGGTTTTTCACCAGTGTGTGTACGCATATGCTTGCCCATATTTGATTTGTGTGAAAATGAAAATCCACAAACCTCACAAGAATATGGTTTCTCTCCAGTGTGTCTACGCATGTGATTGACCAAAGCTAGCTTCCGTGAAAATGCAGATCCACAAACTTCACAAGAATATGGTTTCTCACCAGTGTGTATACGCATATGTGTCACTAAATGTGATTTCTGTGAAAATCCAGATTGACAAACTTCACAAGAATATGGTTTCTGTCCAGTGTGTGTACGCATATGTTTGACCAAATCTGACTTCCATGAAAATGAAGATCCACAAACATCACAAGAATATGGTTTCTCTCCAGTGTGTGTACGCATATGATTGACCAAAGCTAGTTTCCGTGAAAATGCTGATGCACAAATTTCACAGGAATAAGGTTTCTCTCTTGTGTGTGTATGAATATGTGTCACTAAATGTGACTTCCATGAAAATGCAGATCCACAAACATCACAAGAATATGGTTTCTGTCCAGTGTGTGTACGCATATGAGTGACCAAAGCTGGCTTCTCGGAAAATGCAGATCCACAAACTTCACAAGAATATGGGTTTGTTGTAAGAGGTTTTTCCATCTGGCCTGTAATGTCTGACTTCAATATTTTGTAGAAGTCAAATGAATATGGCCTAAATTTCCTGTTTGTTTATACATAACACTGAATTTGTTTTTTGTAGAAAGATAAACCACGCATTTCAAAGTACATTATTTCTTGCCAGGTAAATTTCATTGTCATGCTTTTGACAATGTAGAACCATGACTGTCATATGAACCATGTAGCATCTGTTTGTGTTTTCATCAAAGTGAAATGTCTTTTACTTCATTGAAATTCTCAGTAATAATCACTCTGGTTTTTCTACAGCCAAAACATCTGTGAAGACAAAAGGCATAAATTTTTATATCAATTGGGGCAGTGCATAATATATTAAAAGCTGTCTATATTATGAGAGATTATTATTTCAATAATGTAGCAGAAGCTGCCAGTGAAGATCAAATGCAGTGAAACAAGAGTGTTTCACTGTCGTATCTTATGAAATGTATGCTATTAAAATCAGAACAATGTCAAGTCAGAAAGAAATCAAATATGAATTTCAAAAAAATCTTTTGATTTTTAAGCTTTTAGACCATGTCTTGAACTAACATCATGGGCAACATGATTAATTTCATAACTGGCACCACTTCATGTGAGACTATCTGCTGCAGCCGTTTCTGCCCAGTCAAAACAAACCATCATTTTCATCAGAGTCTAGTTGAAGAGATGATCATTTGCTTAGTCATCCTTCAAGGGTCGGTCAGCAATGACATAAACCTAAGTGATGAAAGTAGATCTGGGAAAGCAACTGAAGTATTTGTTAAACTAATAGTTAACAATTGGAATATAGAAACCATAGTATAAATGAAATAATTTTTCAAATTGTCTGTTTGAATTAATTGTATATTACAGGAAAAATGTTTTTATTTAAACTGAAGAAATTAAAAATAAGTGTATAAAAAATTTGATGAGAAGATTAATTTCAACTTCGAATGTTTAATAACTTTACATATATTGGTACAAAAATAGAAGCAAAAAGCAATTACAATATTTAGAGTGTAAAATGTCAAATTCCAACTTTCAAATTATGTTTTCTATTTAAATTTTGCTTTCCTGCATCAAAGGGGGACCATAAATTAGTATAGGAAATTTGAGTGTCTTTTTCGTGGTGAAATTGTTTTTGTGAAGAATGAAATAACATGTTTTTCTTGATTTTGGAAGGTTTTAATTTTAATACTTTTTATAGAGTTTATATTTTTTGTATTAATTTGCATTGGTTAGGTGATATTGTTATTAAGTAAAAACTGTATTTACTAATTATAAATCAAAAAGCAGTTCAATCCAGCAAGCAGAGTATTTTTAAAATAATTTTGAATTTTTTTGTGAATATAAATTTTTGCACATATGGGCATCCATACATGATATTATCAGAAAATAAGAGCAATAAATATTTAAAATTTATTGGGAATTCTTTAATATTTCATCAGCAAGTAAGACTATAAAGCCGAAGTACCTAAAATTTTCCAAATCTGCAAGTATTTCTCAACACAAATCACCAATCACATTGACTTATATATATATATATATATATATACACCACCCTCTCAATGTTTTCAAGTTTCAAGGAATTCCATTTTCTCCAGTTTTGATTTCATTACAATTTCTTAGTGAAAGTTCCTAAAATTAGTAGATAAAAGGAAAATGAAAACTTTTACTCACTAGAATATTCACCTATTGGATAAGTTGCTCTAGCTTGATAGGCTTTCGTACCTCATACTTCAGTCCTTAATCTAACTTCATGGGTTGGTCACTTGATTGAAATTATTAAATAACATCTTTGAAACAAAGTCTAATTTATAAAATTTTGCTTTCAGAAATGACAATCTGCCCATCATTATATGATAAGAAAACTAAAGAATAAAACAAAGAGATGAAATTCTGAGCCACCCCATCAACCACTGCTCCTTGGGGTTTTTTTATTTAAGTCAAACCAACGTCGTAAAACTTTGTTTCCAAATATTGTAAACTGTAGGGAATCGGTAGGTAAGTGGATGCATTAAAAATATTACCAACTTAATCCGTTCATGTCACTTGGACCGATTGATGAAAGGCAAATATAGTAACAAATTAAAATGGCAGATAAAATCTGATTGATAGAAGAAAATCCATTTCAAAATCGCAATTTCCATTTTCATGGAAAATTACCCCCTCTGCAATTTCTATGTCTTTCTTCTAGGCACCTTCATTAATTCTTAATACCTAATGCTTAACATCAATTTTTATAAATGAAAATCTTTCTTGGGGCTTTCATTTTAGCCTTAATTGAAAACTAAAGGATTAAATTTACTGTTTATAGTAAGCAAAATACTTTGTTGTATTTCAAACAGAAATTATATTGACTAGAATCAATTTTTCGTTTTTTTCTAAAATAGTTGATTAGTGATGTTTTTGAGTCATTTCGCATCACAATGTAATTCTCTTCCAAAAATAAAATATACTTCTCTGAAATTGTATTCGATGAAATGCATAATTAACGTGATTTGAAAAAGTATTATTTACTTTAAGTTTAAAACAATACAGAAATGTAATTTTGAAACAAAACAGTAGCTGCATTTTTAACCAACACAGCCATGCTTCACATAAGTGACAAGATGATAATAGTTGATTACATAATGATTTTTTATCTATGGATACTTTATCTGTAAAAAGTAATCTAAGAAAATGACATGAGTACCTGTCTTTATATAATTTTTAAGTACTCAGTAATCTTAAAAGTGTTGTAAAGTATTCTGTCATCTAATTTAAAGAAAGGTGACCTTAAATTTAGTATAGGCATTGCTCTTCATTTTCTGATAATATTGTGTATGATTGGCCATACTTTCAAAAATGAGCATGTTGAATATTTTATAAACATAAAAAATTATTTTTAAAAATCTTTGTGCAAGGTGATTTGTATTAAGCTTTTCAATTTTTGATTAGTATAGTTTTTACTTAATATATCCTAACCTGATGAAAGTAACATAGAATTTTAAAAGATTTATA
This sequence comes from Acanthosepion lycidas, assembly GCA_963932145.1. Taxonomy (NCBI): domain Eukaryota; kingdom Metazoa; phylum Mollusca; class Cephalopoda; order Sepiida; family Sepiidae; genus Acanthosepion; species Acanthosepion lycidas. The sequence continues at coordinate 108,256,099 of OZ010575.1, read as the reverse complement.
TGTTATACATCATTATGATTAAAATTTAAAAACTTAAAATTAAATTCATTAACTGAAAAACCTTTTTTTCTTAAGACAATAGTGTCATTAATAAATCTTATTTATAAATGCAATTAAAAGCTTTTCTAATTAAATAATGTAATTGTATTTTTTATGATTCAGAGCAGATTTTTGAGAAATGAGTAATAATTTGAAAAAAATAATAATTTACATTAGGTATCTCCACAAGTTTGACATACATAAGAATAAAATGAATTTTTAAAAACGACAAAGCTTTCCTGAACTTTTCCATTTCCCTTTACATGAAAGCCAAAGGATTAAATTTACTACATCCAGTAAGCAAAATACTTTGGTGTATTTCGGACAATAATTACAGTGATTTGAATGGAGTTGCATTTTTTCTTTCAGCAAAATCGATCACATCAGACATTTCTTTAGACATTTGTAAACAAAACTTTATTTTCCATTTAAAAATTTTACAAAAATAAAATATATATTTCTGTAACGTTATTTGAGGAAAATTAGAAAATTTAAAGTTAACCTGATTTGAAACAAATATTACTTATAGCATAAAATGTTGCATACAATCATTTCCTAACCACTTGTTTTGTTTTTCTGATGTGTTAATCTATTTATTGTCAGTGGATTGACCATCGAACATGATCATAATTTACTATGGTGTAGTAGACGACAATTTTTATTATGATTTTGTTTTTGTTTCTTGTAAGGTGAGGGGGGACAACCCTTAAATGTGATCTTTTATTAATAGATTTTTCGGTTTGTACGTACCAATGACAGGAATTTTTCATCGATATACATGTATAAAAATAAATGAAAATTCTTTAAAAAAAATAGTTGGGGTCTTCAGATTGTAATAAACTTTAAAATATATGATTAATAAGTGTAGTTCTACTTCATAATATTCCCTAAAAATTATCTCATCGAAAAATTTTTTCTTTAGACAACATTGTCTTTATTATATATTATTCATAAAAGCAATTTAAAGCTTCTCTAATAATGTTTTAGTTTTATTGTATTTTTATTCTTGATCCAGAAGGATTTTTGGTAATACTGGGTACGATTTTGAAAAATAAAATCGGTGCTGTTGTGGCAGGGGCTATATCATGAAATAATAAAAATGATAATAAAGGAAAATATGCTATAAAAGAGAAAACACCAAGTGATTCAGGCATTTTCAAAAGAACCAAGATGTTAAAAATGTCAAAAGAACCAAGATGTTAAAAATGCTGTAAAGACCTTGAAATGTAAATGTTACAGAAAGTTAATTTAGAACACGAAATACAATCTATTTGTAAGTGTACAAAGGATATCAGATTACTAATAGAAAATTACTGGAACAATGATAATTTAGAACTTTTAGAAGAAGAAATAGATTTTGACACTATGAGAATTGAAGTTAAAATAAAGAAGGTTTGATTTAGAATTTATTTTTGAAACAAGACTCTCTGTAATTTACAAAAACTGATAGAGTGGTTGATAGCGAGGTGATAAACAATAGAGTCTTGTTGTGGACCTTGGAAACCAATTGGTGCAAAAGTAAATTGTTTACTCTCGGTGGAGTGAAATTGTACTTTGAAAGTATGTCAGTACGTTCACACTAGAAAAACAGATAAGTCACCAGTTCTCTATATAAAAAGAGGTGAGCCAACCAGAAGATAGAAAAGTTTCAGGTTCTTCTGTCTTCAAATGCAGTCAAACTGAGTGGAGTGACATCTAACATTGAAAAAGAAAGTGTCCACTATGTATTGCTGAATGGGAGACAAAGAACAAAATACTGCTGCTAACATCTAAGTACCACTTCTCCTACTACTACTAATAATACAGCTACTATTATGACTACTGAGAACAGGAACATCAAAGGTTGTAGTAGTTGTACTAAGAACAGCCCAAAAAGGGTTAAAATGAAGGCCACATCTCTCTTCACTGATATCATTCAAAGTATTTGTGTTTGGTTATTGTTCACATACAAAAGACATTCAACCTTGTGCAACAAGAATTATTTTTGTGTGTGTTTGCTTTTATATATAAAAAACTTTTGTCTTTTCAAAATCGAATTGACATGGTTATTTACTTTTCTGTTAACCTGATTCTCACCCAATGAACTCGCAGGTGGACCAATGGGGAGCTTCCAGATTTCTACAATCTGATAACCTCTATCCAGGATAAATAAAAAAAAAAAAAAAAAAAAAAAAAAAAATCACAATGTGATTGGAGGGAGGCTTCAAATTGACATTGGGAACTAGAGACTTGTGTCTAACCTGTAATACTGGACCATACCCAACCAATGGCCAGTCTGGTGGAGTGTGTGGTTCCAGTGTGGTGAGGATATGGTGTTACACTGTAAATTCTTCAAAAAATGATGCTTTTCATTAATACAATCACAAAAAATTATTTTGATGAATTTCTAAAGCTTTGATAAAATTAAGTATAAGAGGAAAAACAAATATAAAAAAAAAAAAATTTACCAAAAAATTTCAAAAATAATTTCATTCGTTTTTAAATACGTCCTGACAATTTCATTAAACTTCACAAGAATTATTTGATTTTTGCTAGAATTTCCAAATTAATGTCCCTGTCATTGAAAAAAAAAAAAAAGGCGGAAATTTGCTATGCTAAAAGTTAGTACAATCGCTGATGCAAGAAAAACAACTTTTTAATCAAAATTTTGAATGTTCGAAAACAAAGTAAAAAAATTAATAAAATAATCAAAAATACTTTGATCCTTTGTCTTAATAATAACAAAGATTTTGATGATAAAACTATGTTTTCATTACGGTATGATGATTTTTTAGTGATCTCAGGGAGATACTTAAACATTCTCCAAGAGCTTCTAACATTTATAACATAAATGCATAGCATGATGAAAAAGCACCTAAATTTGATGGAGACAAAATTTTATCATCAAAGTGTTTATGTTATTATTAAGAGGAAAGAACAAAGTATTTTTAATTATTTTTTTTAAAGATTTTTCCTTCTTTTTAGAACATTCCAACTTTTGATCAAAAAAATCTTGTTTCTCTTTGTATCAGTGGAAGTACTTAATAACTATAGAAAATTTTAGCACATTTTTTTTATGGCAGACATTAATTTGGAAAATCTTGCAAAAATTAAAATAATTGTTGGATTTTTATGAAACTTTTAGAAACTATTCACAAATGATGGAAATTATTATAAATATGTTTTCTTTTTTAAAGTCGTATATAAAAATATTCTTTTATATTTATTACTACACTCATAACTAATTTTATGAAAACTCTAGAAATTCAATACCGCACAATTTAGTGATCATATTAGTTAAAAGCACAAGGTTTTGAGGAAAGCAAATAATGTTTTGTTTTTTAATTGGACCCCCACTTCTTTTAGAATCAGCTCTGAATTGTAACATGCAAAACTCAATAAAACGATATTATTTCATTTCAAATGTTTTTAGTTCCTTTTAGTTGTACTGATGATCATGGATAATATTGTCTGAAATCAAAACATTTTTTTAATGAAAAATGAATTTTTAAAACAATTATATAAAATTTATTATTTTTACGTTAAAGTTGTTAAATATTCTAAAATTAGTGAAAATGATGTTTTAGTCAGTGGGGTTATTAAGTAGATCTATCTTTGCAGATTATAAATTGTAAAGCTGATTACAATCAGCAGACCCCACAGTATACAAAAAATCTAATATAACATGGCTTTTGTGTCCCTAAAATGGCTGTAATTCAAATGTACAGAAGCAGCATAAATACAATATCACTGCTGTTAGAGCCTTTAATTTTGTTAATTTTTTTATACAAAACATATGTGGAGAAGTTAATTTGATTTTACAATTTCAACTGAGAAGGGTTCCTACACGTATTTGGTACCTATCTTATGAAATTTATATGATTCTATTTTTATATAATCTCCGTTTTGACATTTTCCATAAATTAAATATCAAAATTAATAATAAAATGAATGGAAATACAAATAACACAGTAAAATGTAATAAATATACATAAACTTATAGTATTTTATGTACACTACTGATAAAATTTCATAAGAAAGCTACCTATAATTAATTAGGTACCTTTCTTATGAAAGGTTATCTCACTCTCAAATCTTATTTTAATTTTTTTATAATATATTTTCTATAAAGCATTGTAAAGGTGAAAGCTCAGTACAAAAAAAAAATTAGAACGCTGAAAGTTTCCTTAAAAATAACGAGGTAAATAAGTTGGTTCACTTAAAACTAAATAATTATATCACTTCTGTCCTTCCGTATGATAACTTTCCCTCACATAATATGTCAATATGAAATCATCACTCATCACTTGTCAATTGTCACCATTGTAAAGACCTGCTTTCTCTTATTTTAAACTACATTTTTTCAGTACAGAAAGTAAGTAATGTTTGTTTCAAAATATATTAAATAAACTCTATACTTTCTAATTTTCTGAAAATAAATTTTGAAAAACTATAATTGAATTTTGAAAGACTCTTAAACAGAGAATTTCACTTTTGTTTACAAAAATGAAAAAATTGTTGACATGATCGATTTTCTGTCAATTTTGCTGACTAAAAAAAAAAAGATTTTTAACGAAAATTTCTAGCATGCTAGTCGCTATTAAAAATTGTAGAAAAATATTCAAAAACTACATTGATCTTTCCTCTTAATAATAACAGATACATTTACACAATAAAAAATTATTTTCATTAAGTTTAAGTAGGCTTGTCCAAAACTTCGCAAAAAAAATAATAAGCGTAGCATGAAGAAAAAAAGCTAACTTGATAAAAAAAATTTTTAATGTCTAAATGCTCATGTCATGAACAAGATGAAAGACCAAAGTATTTTCTGAATATTTTTTCAGATTTTTTAATCCTTCCTATAATTTTAAAAATTTTATTTAAAAATTTTGTTTTTTCCTGATTAAAAAAAATTTCATAAATTCGGCCTTATTGGCCCTTTTTGTCTGAGTTTGTAAACAAAATCAAAGTTAGTTTAAAAATCCTGTAAAATTCAGTTACACCTTTTTCTTTTGTTATCTTAGGAAAATTAGAAAATTTAAAGTATACTTAATGTAATTTGAAAGGACCATTACTTACTTTTTTTTATCGGAGACATTTCCAAGCATGGTGCTTGCTTTTGCGCATGTTTGAGAGAGGTTACTGGAAGTGGTGGGTTTTTACAAGCTGGTGACAAACATTTTATTGCTAGCTCGCTGGCATTTGACCCAAATATATCAAAGTCAATTTGGCTTAATTTTTCCTTGTCGCTGCTATTTTTTGAGAAAAAACAGCAAAAAAACACTCCTAGTTTCCAATGACTAGAAATTGCAGATAAAACTTGCCTTTTACTAAAGATTTCTGTAGTTGAGTGTCAATTTTTTTTTAACCCCTTGCGGCCCCTTGACCACCTAGAAAAGTTGTTTCCTTCAAATTCAATTTTAATGCCTGATATATTGTTTGATTATGATTTAGGCTTTCTGATTTTCCAAAAATAAAAATGGTTAATTTCCCTCTCCCTCAAACGTAAGGTTAAAAGAAAAAATTTGGAAGTGTATTTTATACACTAACCAGGTTCATTTAAAACTACAACAAAATATATCACTTCTGCCCTACCATCTGAAAATTCCCCTGATGTAAGTTTTTAATATATTGATGTACATCAGTTAAGAACAAAAAGTGAAAAAAAAAAAAAAGTGGGGGTTAACACTGGAATCAACAATAAGTGTTTTTGTTTTTTTTTCTGACATTTGAAAAAAGGCTTGATGTGTTTTTTTTGTTGTTTTTTTTAAGACATGGGGTGATGACAACAACACTTAGCAAATAACATTCATTTTTTTTTGCCGCATGTCTTTCATGTGACAAAAATAAAACAAGCGTTTTAAACAGCTGTATCAGTTATGATAAAACAAGCATTGTTGTGTTGTTAACTGAACGAATGCAAAGCAAATTCTGGAGTAAAAACAACTTGCTTCTATCAAGGGAAACAACTATACCTCACGTGACATTATTTCAAAGCTGTGTATCCATACTTTCGTTGGAGACGATTTTAAATACAATTTTAATATTAAAAAATTATTTTAAAAATATGCACGCTTGTCAGATTTTAATAAACTTTCAAATCTTTAAAATGTAGAGAACATAAAATATCATTTCCATTAAGTTTCATATGTATTTAAAATTGAAAAAAAAGAAATAAAAAATTATTGTAAAAATTCATTTTTCATCAAAAAATTTTTTTTTTTCAGATAAAAATTACTTGTTATTCAGAAAAGCCATTAAGAGCTTTTTTAATTAAATATTGTCTTAGATTTATTGGGTTTTGTATTTTTACAATTAAGGTAAAAAAGTTTGGACAATTTTGCCCATTTTTTTTACCAAATAAATCAATGATTTACATTCTTCAGAGTCTTGTGTATTTAATTAAAAAAAAAAAAATTAAGGTTGCAAATAAAAAATTTTGAAGTTTTCATAAAATTAAGTTCGGGATATGGGGTAACAGATATAAAAAAATATTTATACCATGACTTTCGAAACATTTCTAAAATAATTTCATTCATTTGAATAAGTTCTGAAGGTTTCATTAAAATCCAACAAGTACTTGATTTTTGCAAGATTTTCCAAATCAATGTTTTTCAACAGAAAACAGTGAAAACCAACTAATGCTAAAAATATTACCTAATCGCTGACCTGAAACAAAGGATTTTCAACCTACATTTAAAACATAAGGAATAAAAATTTTTAAAAAATAATTAAAAAATACCTTGTTCTTTCCTCTTAATAACATGAAATAAAATTTTGTTTTTACTATTTTTAAGTTTGGAGCCTTTTTTCTTCATGCTATGCACTTTTTGAGCTAAGAAAAGGACAAACCTAAGTTTAAGGCTCTTTTCTGTGAAGGTACCCATTTTAAATAACAAAAAAAAAAACTTTTGGATGTTTATTGTTTAGTTTCTCGAAATTTTGTGTAAAGAAAGTGGAAGTTAAAAAAACGTATGCAAAAAAAAAAAAAAAAAAATTAACAAAGATTTTTTTTTTTAAACACAGACTTTCAAAAATAATTTTATTCATGTGCTAAAAAAGTTCGACCATTGTTTGACTTTTGCAAGAATTTCCAAATCAATAGAAAAAAAGGAGCTAAAAAAAAGCATTACATTTTTTTTAACTAAAAAAAAAAGTGTGACTGTGAATCTTAAAAATTGATGATGCCCGAATGACCAAACTAAATTATTTACTCAATAATAGAACACCAACAGTTTAGTCTCAATGTCATCAAACTATATATTTTTTTTTATGTTATCAATTTTCGTCTTTAAAATAATCCGGCATTGAAATATAAACAATGAATAAACATGGAAGTTTTTAATTGGGGGTGGGGACACTTAGAGTATCTGAGACGATTGTAACTGAACTTTTATTATTTGCATTTCTTTCTTGCTAACAGCCCCCGACCCCCGAATAGTGAGAAATCAATTAAGTAACGAATTCTTCTATCAAAATTATCAGTATTCCTTTTCTTACCTTTCAGTTTCAGCCCAGAAAATTCAATGGGAAAAAAACGAAATCGTGTGATTTCAAATGATTTCTTTGAGATTTCTCTTCCTTCAACCGACCCAAGTTTTGTATTATTCATTCAGTTGATAATGTCGAAATTGTAACGATGTGAAAAGAAAATAATTAAGAAATGGAAAAACACGAAATTTCTTTTGTTTTTTGTTTTTTTCCTGACAATATTTCGCTTGATAATAACGTGGCGGTGTTAGAGAAAATGTGGTTCCTCGTGATTATTCTTAGATTTCTTGGCATTTAAATAACTGATGATTGTCCCTAACAACCGACAGTGTCAGAATCCCGAATCTATGATAGAAGGCCCCATATACGTCGGCATTCTGTCAAAACGTTGAGAATCCACTTTAAAAGTTGAAGAGAAAAAATACGAAAATGAATAAACTAAACAATAAATATTTTTTTCAGGTAACTACCACATTTTCCTTTTGTATTTAATTTGTAAACCATTTCTCAAAATATGTTTTCTTCACTTAACATGGTGATTAGAATAATTAGTTGACCAATTAATTTTTATTGTGTGCGTTCAGTCAAACAAAAAAAAAGTAAAAATATTAGGAACAATAATGAATGTAACACCGGTTCAAGTACTCGAAAATAAATGAACATTAAAAATTTCATGTTTAAGGTAAAAAAATACAAAATTCGTGTCGAAAGAATATAATTCTATTTATATTAATCGAATGATTAAAAAAAACTTATCAGGATGATTTCTTATATTATTTTGTAAGTTATTTAGAAATTACATTACTAGCTGAATTATCGCAAGTAAAAAACTTGGGACTGCAAAAAAGTATTTTATTATAGATAAAAATAAATGTACTTACTTTGACTTGATTCATTTTAATTCAGTGTAACGTGTCAAAAAAAATGATAAATATTAAAATTTTAAATAAACTAATAATGCCTTCAGGTCGAATGAAGTTGAAGAATAACGAACATTTTTTTAATCAAAGCCAAACGTTTCCAAAAAAGGCAAAACCAAGGGAGGTAATTCATCGAAACTGTAAAATCTAATTTTTTTTTTTACAATTTAACAAGCTTTTTAGTGTTATTTTTGGTATATTATTACTCCTGTGAACACGAGGCTTTTTCAGCTTGCATGATGTTAGTGACCCCACAAATCTGAACTAACTGAAAAAAAAACAAAAAAAACGTGTACTGCTTTTTGACATAGGTTTTAAACTTATATAAGCTGCTTTGTGGAACTGACTCCCACAAGGATGCTTTCCCGATTACCATTAAGCTATTCGAGCCTAATGTCAACCGTTATCTTCCCCCATAAGTTCCCATAAACTGTGCATCTTACCCTATAAACCTCTATCTCAAGAAAAAAGAAAAGGGATTTTTTTTATATAAATGAATTAATGTAAACAAAATTGAACGAACACCCCAAATTAAAATTAAAAAGTATACACGCGATACTAAAAAGAGAGGTGGGAAACGTACCCACCAAAAATATTTCCACATATGTTTTTTGAATAAAATAACACATTCATTAAAATATTCATTCATTATTGATTATGTCCTGAAAATTTCTCTTGAACCAGATAATGCTCTGATTTTTGGCAAATATTTTAAAACAGAAAGTGTCGAATTTTTTTTTTCTATCATTGTGGAAAAAGGAACCATTTTTGGTGGTACATATAAAAAAGTAAACAAATTTCAAAATCCCTTAAAACTATAATACTTGTGCTCGAGATATGTTTTTAAGTAAATCTAAGGATTAATTAACTTGATTGTACTACACATAATGAAATGGACAAAGTCCGACAATTATTTTAAGACATTTTTATGTTTATACATTCTTTTTATAGATACAAATATTTAAGTAAATGCTCTGTTTTATAATAAACAGTATTAATAATGTTATAAAATAAAATAAGACATATCTCGGCTGATTTGCAGGCAAATAAACTAACATACTTAAGAGCGAGAGCCGGATGTGAACGGGACAAGGCCCCGTCACAAAATGACGATTATCGCCGTTTAAGCCTGACGCACGAGTTCCGGTCGAAAAATAAAATAATATTTTAAACTTTAAAGTGTTTCTATTTTTCGATTAATAAAAATGCTTCCTCCTAATTATACTCGTGTCGTTTTTCGAGCCTGTTAAGCCGTAAAAAACGCCATAAAAGGGGTCACACGGGGAAGTACAACAGCAATCAACAGGAGGCCAGGGAAGAGATCGGTCACGGTCGATCTGAGCAGACAGCAGGAGTGTTATATGTATGTAAACACGAGTTGCTTCCCCTTGACTGTGAGTACTCCCACTATCCCCAATTACCTGCTACCTCCCACTACCACCACGTGGTAGATCCCAGTAATAGAAACTACTATTATCAGTGTTAATAAAGTTTTGGTTACGTTAAGACCTATGTCTCTCTGTTCTCATTGCTTTTACTAATCTCTACTAACATGCTCCAGACACGCACCTGTATCAACATAATATAAAATGGTGTCAGGAAATAACTAAGAACCATAACACTCACAACGCCTTAAAAACAAAAGAAAAATGGAATTTCTGCCGCACCCAAAAGAACTCAACTGTTCATCCGACAACCTTGGACAGGAATGGGAAACATGGAAAAACCAATTCCAGCTATTTCTGCAAGCCACAGAGTCAGATAGAAAACCGGAGAAGGTTAAAACATCGATACTATTGACCTGTATAGGAAATGAAGGAAGAAAAATCTATAATACCTTCAATTTCGAAAACGAAGAGCAGAAATACGACTTGGAAAATGTGATAGAAAAATTCGACTCACACTGCCAACCGAGAAAGAACCTAACCTTTCTCACTTACCAATTCCTTACATGCAAACAGAAAGAAACACAGAGGTTCGACGAATATGTCACCGAACTGCGGCAAAAGGCAAATAAATGTGAATTTGGAGAGCTCACAGAGAGACTTATTAAAGACATTCTCATATGTGGCATAAACGACATTATACTTCGAGAAAGAATGCTGCGAGAACCGTCGTTGGACCTGGAAAAAGCTATCCAAGCAGGCCTCAGTGCAGAAGAAACAAAACGACACTCTAAAATAATGGCCACGTCGGACACTGAAAACATATCCCTTATTCGGGATATGAAGAAAAATAAAATGAAAAACAAGACGTCTTCCCATGCAACGTTCAAGCAAGAAGATAGAAGGCCCGCCAGACAGCATTGGATTGAAAAATGCACCTACTGCTCTGGTGCCCACCAGAAAAACAACTGCCCCGCGTACAACAAAAACTGTACAAACTGCGGTAAAAAAGGCCATTACGCTCGAATGTGCCGAACAAAAAAGAAAAAATTATATAACGTCGGACAACACAGCTCAGACCACGAGGAGTCAGTCCATTTTAACTTGGACGCCATATTGAGAAAAAATGTACACGTGGTTACTGACAAGTGGAAGATAAAGTTACCGTGTAACGAATCCTTTATAAATTTTAAAATAGATACGGGTGCTGAAGTAAACGTTATACCTATAAAAATATACAATACAATCAGGCCTAAACCAAAATTAGAAAAAACTTCAATTGCATTAACAGCATACAACTGCACAAAAATACCCATAATTGGTAGCTGCATGATATGTCTACAAAACAAAGACACGAAAATAAATACACAGTTCATCGTGGCGGATACAAATGCAAACTCTGTAATTAGCGCAAACACAGCGGAAAAATTGGGTTTAATAAAAAGAATATATGAAGTGAATAAGACGGACATAGAAGCTATAATTGGAAAATATAAAGACTGCTTCGGTGAAATTGGAAAATTACCGGTCACTCACCACATAACAGTAAACCCAGAAATAAAACCCGTCGTAAATCCGCCAAGAAATATCCCATTTGGTATGAAACCAAAATTAAAAAAGGAACTGGAGAGAATGACGAAAATGGGGATAATAGAACCCATTGAAGAACCTACGGACTGGGTGAACTCTCTAGTAATAGTAGAGAAACACAATGGCAAACTAAGACTATGTTTAGACCCCAGAGATCTAAACAAGGCGATAAAAAGAGAGCATTACAAGCTACCTACAGCAGAAGAAATTTTTGCGGAAATGAAAAACCCCAGGTACTTCACAAAGCTAGATGCGTCTAACGGATACTGGCAAATTCCCGTTGACAAAGAAAGCTCCAAGCTATTAACTTTCAACTCGCCATTTGGTCGTTACTCCTTCACACGCCTTCCATATGGAATACACAGTGCCTCTGAAGTTTTTCAAGCACAAGTTGCAAAAATAATAGAAGGAATAAAAGGGACCAAGAACTCACAGGACGATATCATAATATGGTCGGAAACCCTAGAGGAACACATGGAACTACTGGATAAAGTACTTAGCCGACTACGCAAAGCCGGTCTGAAATTAAACAAAAGTAAATGTGAATTTGCAGTAAAACAACTGACTTACTTAGGTCATTTAATCACCCATGAAGGACTAAAGCCAGACCCTTCCAAAGTAAAGGCGATTACACACATGCCTCTCCCCGAAAATAAAAAAGACATACAACGATTTTTGGGAATGACCAACTATCTGTGCAAATTCATCCCAGAATACTCGGAAATAACCACACCTCTAAGAAAACTCCTACACAATGAAACTCTTTGGTCGTTCGATAAACCCCAAATAGAGGCTGTAGAGAAACTTAAACAGATAATAACAAATTTACCAGTCCTGAAATTCTACGACCCTTGTAAAGAAATAAAGATAACCACTGATGCCAGTAAACACGGCTTAGGTGCTGTCCTACAGCAAAAGCACAACGAAACCTGGCTACCAGTATCTTATGCATCAAGGTCGACAACTCCTGCAGAACAAAATTATTGTCCGATTGAATTGGAAACACTTAGCATAGTGTTCGCCTGTAGCAAATTCCATCAATTTATCTATGGAAAAAATTTTCTAATAGAGAATGATCATAAACCATTAAGGCAAATCTTTAAAAAATCAATTACTAAAAGCCCTCCAAGAATACAAAGATTCCTAATGGCACTCCAAAAATATGAATTTGAAGTGATATATATCCCTGGTCGAGAATCTGTAATTGCTGACGCATTATCACGTGCATATATATCGGACAGCTCACAAGAGATATCGGATACGGAGATGGACAAATATATCCATACCATCTTAAAACAATACCCAATGAGCGATCAGAAACTCGACGTCTACCGAGAAGAAACTGGGAAAGACCCAACACTACAAACGCTAATGAAATATGCAACGTCAACTTGGCCAGAAAATAAAGACGTGCCACCCACAATAGCGCCATACATGCCAGTTCGAGATGAAATATCTGTCGTCAAAGGACTAGTACTGAAAGGTACACGAATAGTAGTCCCAACCTCTCTACGAAAAGAAGCCCTACAAAAAATCCATACTGGACACTTAGGGATAGAGAAGTGCATTGCACGAGCAAAAGAAGTCGTATATTGGCCCAACATAAACAGTCAGATAAAAGAAATGATAAGTACATGTACACACTGCTTAAGTCATAGAAACCAACAACCGTCTGAACACCTAATGCACCATGAAATACCAGTAACACCTTGGACGAAAGTCGCGACAGACATTTTTTATTTAAACAAGAAAGCATACGTAGTGATTATAGACTACACAACGAGATATTTCGATATCCACAAACTTGATGACTGCAAATCACGCACAGTGATCAATAAAATAAAAAACACTTTCGCAAAATTTGGTATTCCACAAATAGTGATCAGCGATAATGGACCCGAATACGCATCATCAGAATTTAAACAATTCGCTAAAAAATGGGATTTCAAACACATCAAGACAAGTCCGAACTATCCACAATCAAATGGACTAGTAGAAAGAAATATACAGACTATCAAAAGAACGTTAATAAAGTCCTTTGAAAGTGACCAAGACCCATACCTAGCAATGTTAGCACTGAGGACCTCTCCGTTAAAAGATAAATCGCCGTCACCAACCCAACAACTAATGAAAAGAACGCTGAGGACAAACCTTCCTAACATCTTGCACAATAAATCAATGAAAAGGCATGATGCAGACAAAAAGTTCAAAGAACTACCAACACTAAACAAAGACGATACTGTTCGTATTCGTTCCCAAGATAATTGGAAACTGAAAGGCAAAATTGTCAAAAAACTAAAAGAGCCTCGTTCGTATCTAATAAAAACAGAACAAGGAAAACATCTAAGACGCAACAGGCGTCACCTCTTAAAAACAAATGAAAACCCAACACCCAAAGTTACATACGACTATGAAAACATATTCAACCAAGAAAATAGTCAACAAAGACCAGTCGTACCACAAACAGGCACGGAGAATACAACAACAACAAGCTTCACAAAGAGAGGAAGAACAACTAGGCTTCCAGCCAGATACAGACATTAATTAAATACAAAAACAAAACAAAAAAAAAACCGAAGATGTTATATGTATGTAAACACGAGTTGCTTCCCCTTGACTGTGAGTACTCCCACTATCCCCAATTACCTGCTACCTCCCACTACCACCACGTGGTAGATCCCAGTAATAGAAACTACTATTATCAGTGTTAATAAAGTTTTGGTTACGTTAAGACCTATGTCTCTCTGTTCTCATTGCTTTTACTAATCTCTACTAACATGCTCCAGACACGCACCTGTATCAACATAATATAAAAAGGAGGAGCGCCACGCCAACCAGTGAGAACTACTATAAGAGATCAACCTAGATCGGCTGCCGGCTTATGAACTATATACCACAAGGTAGCTGTCCCAAAACCACACGTTCCTATTGAAATAAATCACGTTAAAAATCTATTTCTGCTGTTGTATTTCTTTCTTGCAACCATACGCTTAACAATAACATTTACCGACCTGAATGTCCGAGAAACAGTAATAAAATCGACCTTGCTAATCCTACGATTTTAAGTGGCTCGATCGGTTAAGGCACGTCCGGCTAAATGACGCTTCCGTATAGGATACAGGTTCGATTCCTGTCGGAGAACGAATATCTTTATGAACATTTCTCGGACATTCAGGCCGGTAAATGTTATTAATACTGTTTAAAAACAGAGCATTTACTTAAATATTTGTATAAAAAGAATGTATAAACTAACTAAACATAAAAATGTCCTAACTTGATTTTGTAAACGCAATGATTACTTTTTTCTATCTAAAACAATATAAATAGCCAGCAAGTTCAGAGAGCGTTATAATTCATTCAAGCCTTGTCTTCAAAATCGCGTGAAAAAATTAGAAATACGAAACATCAGTAGTGGAAAACTATAAAATACGGAACGCCAGCAGTGTAATAATCAGGGCCTTTATAAAATAAATTATTTTTAACATTATATAACCAATAGTTTAATAATGTATTTTTTTTAATTTTATATGCTTAATTGAATCTTAGTAGAATAAGCAATTTTATTTTTATACTGCAGCAGAATAATGTTTTTTAGTCAAATAATACTTCTGGATTTAATACACTAGTTTTATTTATTATTTTCTTACCTATTTGAAATCATACCATATTTAATTGTCACTAATGTGGTCTTTTTTTTAATTATTCTGAATTTAAAAGTTATTGACTTATTATATTCTTCCAATAGGACAACGTAGTCAATAAAAAGCAGTAGGTAAGAATTTCGTGAAGAAAGGACAATAAAAGAACAGGTTTCATGAAGACAGAAGATGGTGATTGATATTTCATTTAAGCTTTTGAAGATTGTAAGTGTCAAGGAAGCAAGTAATCAGAAGGGAGTTCCACAGGTGAGAAGTGCAAGAAGAGAAACTGTTAGAATAGAAGTGGCAGTTGCCACTCTAGAAACACAGTTAAATTCATATACTCGAGGCATATTTTCCATGAAAATATTTTTCGAAAAGACAAAGGGAAGCCGCATCACATCGGAGGAAAACTGTCTAATGTCAAGATGCCGGGTTTGGATCGATTAAATTACAGACCCTTCTTTGGTGCTTCTGCTGTGTATTTAAAGAATCTGCAAGTTTATTGGTCCTGACCTGGCATCTTGACATCAATCACTTTTCCATCAATGTGACCTAGCTTCTCTCGGTCTTTTCTATAAATATTTTCATGATAATTGTTCTGATGAACTCTCCTCTATAGTATCTCCATCCCCTCCCTCGTTAGGTGGTCAGTGATGTCAGTTCGCTGGTGGATGCGGAGCGCCTTTCGTTTCGCGTGGATGTTTTTGTATTTGTTCTTGTGTTTGAATGAGTGCGTATCAGTGTGAGTGCTTGGGATGAATGAATATTTTATACTATTATAGTCCCGCATTGATTTCGGTCAGTGAACTGATATTTCTGCCACATTTAGTGATTGTGGGGGTTTTTATTACTAATATTATTTTCTTTAGTTTCTTGTAAATAATTTTGTATTCATATTTGTAAATACTAATTGGGGCTAGTTTTTAGAATTGTTGTTTTATTCCCCTCCCCCATAGACAATGAATTGTAAATATGGGGACTAGTTAGTATTTTCATAGAGACAGTGAGGTATTATGGTGGATGGAGTAAGAAAGGTACGTAAGAATGTGTTGTTTTGGTGTATGGAATATTGTTTGTACGATTGGGTCAGTGTTTGTGGCTAGCTAAAGTTACAGTTAAGACAGAAGACCGTCTTTTCCCCAATCCCTACTTTGGCCTTGTGCCGCATTTCTGTGTATTAAATAGAATAAATAGCACTCTCCACTCCTCTATGGTACTAAGACTTTATAAATGTAAGCGCAGTACTAGATTGGCAACAATACCTCATCCTTTTACAGTTGAAATTGCTAGATGTAACTGCAAGTGAGATGCTGACACTTTCTTCTCCCACACTTCTTGCTTGTGGAATTCTTTTCTGGCTCATGCTTGATAATGATGTAAGGTAAAACGGATTCTCTCAGATGATTAAAGGAGTAGTTGTTTTTTTAGCCTTCCACTACCACTTTTTCATCAGTGTCGATTTTCGTGCAAAAAGCGGATCACAGCTTCATACATGTTTCTGAAAACCTGAACTTTTCATTGGACAATAAATATTAAAATTATCTCGTGTATCTTCACGTACATTGTTCTCAATAAGCAACACAAAACATATCAGGCTCCAGACTGAGTTTTGTAAGGCGCTTTCTGAGTGGTTAACAAATATTAAATAAACAATTTACCTTCTCACCACTACGTCCGAATAACATCAACCTAGTTTTTGACCTGACGAAAAAAACAATGCTCGCAGGATCCTGTCACGTGATTAAAAAACATATAAACTGAACTAAGGTACGAACGAACCCAGTCAGTGACAATTTACGACGACTAGCATTTGCTAAACGAGTTCACGACACTTGTATCATTATTACTGCAACGAAGTACAAATATAGAATCTCAAGTCCTTTAACATGAAATAACTTCGCTGTAATTCAAGCTAAAATATCAACCAAACAACTCACTCACCAACTTCTGCAACTTAAAAACTATTCAATCACGTTATTGAATCTTACGGAACTTAAGTACGAACAATTACGAACAATACATTACGAGCAACGAAAACAAACGGAACATTCACTTCTCCAACTTCTTTAAAGCTAAAAGTTTATCAACATATTTTCAGCTTTACGAGATTCTTTAAACTCTCTTTCAGTGAACTTTTTGAGTGACAAGTTAATTCAACTTTTTTTTGTGAGCTCCGATAAAAAGTTTTTTTAGTAGTAAAGAAAGACTTTACAAAGGGAAGTAACTCATTAATAATTCATGTAAAACCGTTGACATTTATAAATATAAATATTGTACCTGTTATTAAATTTGCTTGAGTTCTTTCTCTTGTTGCTTTTTATTTTCTTACACATTCGTAAAGTAAAAAATGTGCGGGTTGATTTACGCCATCAATACCATTTATGACGCCACTGCGATGACGCAAACAAAAGATTTTAACCAAAATTTCGAACGTGTTAGAAAGGATTCAAAAATTAAAAAAAATAAAATGAAAACTTTGGTCTTTCATATTAATAATAACAAACATTTTGACAATAAAACTTTTTATTAAGTTTGTGGCCTTTTTCATTACGCTATGCAATGCGGTTTTTCCGCAAAAAAGTGTAGAGGTACCTAAAAATCAACATTTCATGTGTTCAGGAATTAATGTTTTGAAAGTAATTATTGTTTTATTGAAGTTTCATTTTGGAGGTGTTAAAATTATTAGGTTGGTGCAAAAATAATGACGTAATAATGTCGTTTTTTGACCTATTTTTTAACGTCAAAAAACGACATTATTACGTCATTATTTTTGCACCAACCTAATAACAAACTAACTGTCCCATTCATTTTGTTCCAACAATAGGTTGTAGGTCATTTTTTTTTTTTTTTTTTTTAGATCAACTGACAATTTGAATTTATTGAACCCATCAGATTTACTATTAAGACAAGAGTAAATCGATCTCTTTTTATCCACCTTTCTCTACGAATGCGTGGATCTGGTACAAAAAAAAAGACACATCAAACAATTGGATAAGTTCTATATTCAGGTCCTTCGCTCTAAACTTGGAATCAAGTTGCAGGATCACATGACCGACCTTGAAACTGTAGTCTAGACTGTGCAGATTCGACCAGTATCAAATAAACTCTGAAATGCTCTACTTATTTCAATGGTGAAGATGACGAGACAAAGTGGAAAAATAACAACACGTTTCATCAGAGAAGCATATGTTATATCAATAGTATATATTTTTAAAGTTTATAATAAACATGACAAACATTGATGAACTGGGGTTGCCACTTTATTTGGAGAGAGAGAAAAAGAGGTTAAATTTATTCTGTTAACTTTGTGTTTCTGATAATGTAAATTATGACTATTAAAATGCTGTATACTGATAATATTCATTATTGTATCACATTACAAGTCTGTGCGTGTATGTGGGTGTATATATATATATACACATGTGTGTGTGTGTAAAATATATAGAAAATAGGAAAGAACTCGTTCGGTAAATAATCCAAAGTTCTTTAGTATTTTAGTTATTATTTAAAAAAAAAATAGTGCTCGATACAAAAGTAGAGCATAAATATAATTATTTATTTAAAAATATGATTCCAACACGCTACATAAGAGTTCTCATGTTTCAAAACAAGAGCCGAAAATTTCAATATAATTATTTGAATTAAATTGAATTAAAGTAAGCTCTGTTCCATCTTCAAGCGAAATTTTTTTTTGGAATAACTTATTTCTGAAATTTACGTGTTTTAATAGCATATTCATTATTGAAATCAAAATTTCCATGGTTACGGCTAGAGCGATTGTTTAAATAAAAAGGGGTGTAGGGTGTTAATAATTTGTATCAGTATAGAGTTACATTCAGAGATGTCAAGTCAGGGTAAGGTTGAGGTGTCTAAATTTAAAACGGAAGATGATTTCGTCTAGTCTGGTTTACGTGTCTATGGAGATTTTTTTTTTTTTCTGAAAGGGTTTTGTGTATACATGCCGTAACATTAGTTTATTTGATGACTTCATAAAGGGTTATCTTTTTTTGTAGGGTATTTAAACTATTTATTAGGACTATGGATTTAAAAAATTATTTTATTGTTTGTTTTTATGCTAATTATTCAATGCAAAAATTTGATGATGTCGGTAAAAACAGTTAACTCATGTCTATTGTTTAATACAAACTTAATAATGTGTAGTTTTTCATGTAGGCATAAAGGGCATGGGTCATCTCAAGTTTTACAATTCTAGTTTTGTTTATAATTTTCCATTTTACTTTTGGTGTTTTATTCATTTCCTTCAAATGCCAAAAATATTTAGATAGAGATGTCTTATTTCTTTCATTTATATTGTTGAAAGATGCCTTCATCTTGCTTTAAATTCATTCTTTGTAGACCTAATGTATATCATATTAGTATTAGGACTCTCAGTGGATGAGATAGTACATTGGTATACCACAGATTTGACGCACCATTTATTTTCCAATGGGCAGCCTTCTGGGTTTCTACAATCACATAATTTTTCACTGTTTTTGTCTAATTTAAGTGTAGGGTTTTTATTAATACTATTCAGGCATGGGGGTTTGTTCAGGATTTTATTATTGTGTTTTTTTATTATACTTTCTAGATTTTCAGTGCAGCTGTAACTCAATTTTAGGGTGTTCTTATTAAATATTTTACTAAGTCTACTATTGGTGGGAAAGTGTTTTTCAAATAAAGCTAGGAATTTCTGTCCTAGCTTAATACTAACCATTTGGTTGAACAGAGGAGTATACCAAATGATTTTTCTTTTCCTGTTTTTTTTCTGGTTAGTACAATTGTTTCTATAATTAATGTTTGCATTCTTTTATCCACTATTTTTTAGGGCAGCGTTATAAAAGCTACTGTGTTGTTGGAATATTTCTTTGTTAGCGGAGTTAATGCTGATTCTATTTTCTATTGATGAGGGTATAAGTTTAATTATGGATGGAGGGTGGTTTGACTTCGGGTGTATATATAAGGGGTTAGTATTTGTTTTTTTTTAAGGTTGGTATGTGTTAAGTCTCTTTTTGGATTACTCAACCAATGCTTTTAATATTCACAGGGAAAATAAATGATACTGAAATATCCAGAAAAGGTATAGCATGTTGAATGCTAAAAAATGAGGACATATGATGAAGAAATGGCCAAAATTTAATAACCACAACCATGATATGCATTTTAAAAGGTAGTTTGAAATATGAGCTTAAATTAACTAACATGTTATTTTACATTTAAATGACCAAATGAACCGAGCAAATTTCTTTGTATTTAATAAATTTGAACCTGGTGAATTTAATGATGCACATGGCAAAATTTGAAACAAATTAATTTTTTTTTTGCCGTGTGTGTAACCGTGTGTAAAATCATACCACGGAGATCATATTCAAAGAAAAATTATGTTGAATTAATAATGTGTTAAATATTTTATTTAGAAAATAAACTACGATTAATTCAGATGTTGTCCCTAAATTTTTAAAATCGAACAAAGATCAAAATCACTCTGAAATTTTAATCTTTATTTTGTAACACATGTATTTTAATTTCTCAAAAGTTTGTGAGGTCAATTACCTCCCTTGCTTACACACATTTTGCATAAGACCAGGTGGAGAGTTGTGTTCTATAGTCCCTAGAGGTCACATTATAGATTTCTATAAAAAAAAAACAACAAAAAAAACAAAACAATTAGACTAGTAACAAACTGGATTTTAGCTTAAAATGTATCAAAAGTTTCATCAATATTGGTTCTAGAGTTTAGTCAGCAACTTGATTTGGATGAACAGACAGAAATTGCCATTTACAGTTGTAATTCAATGATATCACTTTACCCCTACAAAATTGACTTGGTATCATTAAAAAATATTGGAAAGCAAAGAAAAGAAACTGCTACCCACTATATTTAAACATTAGTCAAAAATCAGTAAATTATCTTATTCAAAGAGAATATTCAGTAACTTATTCAGTAACTAATTAATTCTATACTGAAATAGGTTATTAGAAAACTTTGTGGAAATATTTTTATAGTGTCTGTTTCCCTTCGTTGATATGGGGAAGTATTCAATTTTTTTTTTTACAGTTAAAGAATAATCCCTGACAATGTCATTTCAGTAAAAACAAAATTATGCAATATCAAGTGATAACATACAAAAAATTTATTCCAAATCTATTAAAAAAATTATTTAAAAAAAATCAAAAACAAATTTTACTAAGAGTTGGTGCTTTCATAATTTAACAAAACACATAATTTTCTTTCAGATTGGACAGAAAAAATATGCATTTACTATTCATTCACTAAAAAAATTCATTTGTTAAAATATTCAAATCATTTTTAAATAAAATCATGAATCATGAGTCAAAAATAAAAATTTAATGTTTTTTCACATGTTAATATTTTCTCAAAGAAATTTTTAAAAATGTTTTAAAAAATCATTTCTCATTTTAAAAATAAAATTATTCATTCTAAATTGCATGAAATCATATGTAATAAAAGATTTTCTTTAATTATTGTCATGTGAATAATTACTTATTTTTAAAAAGCATTAAACTTAATGATTAAATTAATTTCCTGACTTTATAATTCACAATACACTGAAACAAAATTATCAGGTGCACTCTACCATTAAAAGATTTATTGAGTTCTGTCAATCATTTTTTAATTAAAAAAAAACATCATTTTTTAATAAAATTTTAATATACAAATTCTTAAAGCAAATTTCTAAAAAACATTTAAAAACAAATTTTTTTTATTTTTTTATTTGTAAAAAATATTTCCATAAAAAGTCCACAAATATGCATGTGTAAACTTAAAATTTGCTTAAATTTACATATGATTGTGCCTCTGTGCTTAGTATTTCTAAATAAATGGTTTTGAAGTTTGTTACTGAATTTTAGGAGATGTAAAAGAAAACTGAACTGATTACTTCTTCAATTTAATGAAATTTTACATAAAAATATGGACAGCATTTTTTAAATGAAATTTCGACCCAATACATCTGGAACATTCGCTCATATTATTGTTATTGTAGTTTTCTGTTATAGTGGAACACACCTATTCTATAGTTAATAGACTCTCCCACCTATAATAAGTAGAGGTAGTGGGAGTCAGTCAGTCAGTCGACTGGCTGTTCGGTTGAACTCTCCCCCTTCGGGCGGGGAGGAACCCGAAGGAGGCTACGCCGAAGGGTGGACTCTCTTTCAGGGAAGTAAAAACCGGCCCTGAACCCGTTTATACGGTTCAATGGGCATATTTTTGGCCGAGCCCACGGGCTCGGAGATACCACGTTAAAAAGGCCTTGTGCCACATGATGCCCTCGTGGGGTGGGGTGACTGAATATCGTCGGTCAGTCAGTCAATGCCGGACAACCATTAGTCGGATACTAAAGAATCAGTGACCACAACTAGATTTCTCTGCGTCATTATATATTATAACAAGTTCCTAACGTTTTGTACGTCGAACCTATTTTAGGACCGACTTAGTACAAATACAAGCCTCCACTGTGAAACCACTCCATAACATTTTTTTTATTATCTTAGATTTTGATAAATGTTTTAAAATGGGGTGTAATTTCCCTTTTACTTCATGTTTTTTAGGTATGTGAACTGCATTTTAGACATGAGAACATAAGGTGTGGAACATCGGCGTTTGATAAGAAAGCTGGTACCACAACTGTTAGTGTTAGCCTTAAGAAACCAATTCTTCATGTAGGTGCAATCCCTAGAACTTTACCAAAATGTCCCTCATATTTATATTCACTAACCTCCTCTAGAGAGTCACCACAAGTGTTTTAAAATGGGGTGTAATTACTCTTTTAATCCATATCTTTAAATATGTGAACTGGATTTTAGACATAAGACGAGAAACATCAGCAATCAATAAGAAAAGTGGTACCATAATTATTAGTGTGAGCCTTAAGAAAGCAATTCTTCATGTAGGTACCTAGATGTGTGACCACTTAAGAATAATACCAATAAAAAGAAAAAGAAGGCCAGATGTGTTTCATTTATTACATAACTTATTAGAAATATTTGTGGAAATATTTGTTGGATGTCTGTTTCAACACAGACTTCTCGATAACTTGTTTGTATTGTGTTTACATAATTTTCTCACTATTATAAAAAAAAATATATATATAAAAAGAAAAATCAAAGATATTATTATAGTCAAAAAAGTTTATGTAATATCATATGTAAACATAGGGGAAATTTGTCCTGGATCTTAATAAAAATAATTCAATAAAATTTGAATAATGAATTTAATGGACAGTTGGTGCTTGCATTTGATATAATGTTACTTTTTCAGATTGGAGAAAAAGAAAATGCTACACTTAACATTTGCTGCTGTTTGTAAAAAGATTCCTTTTTATTAAATAAAGACATGTTTGTGGAATAAAAAACAAAAAGTAAAGTTTAATGCAATTTTCAAGTGTAGACCTTTTTAAAAAGAATTTTAATGTTTTTCATTTTAGCAATGCAGCTGCTAGATTATTTTTTTTATATGGATGTTCAAAAGACAAACAATTCTGAATTACTACCTTTTAATGACTATGTTGCCCTATGAGAAGAAAATAATAATTCAATAACTCTTAAATTTTATGTCATTCATTATTATTATTATTGTTAATATTTTATATTTTTTATGGGTTTGTTTTGTGCAGTGTATAACTTTCAGGGAAAACTTTAATTACGTCCTTGCGATGCACAGCATGAGAACTTACTGTGTTAAGATTTTATGCAACTGTGATGCAGGATGTGCACCTATCAGCACAGCTGCATGACTACTGAATTTTGCAGTACTTGAAAATAATGCATTAAAGATTTTACAAGAATAAGATTCATATTGCACATAAAATATGACCTCTGAAAAGATATATCCACAAAACTATGAAGAATGGTTTTTATCAATCATTTCTACGGATTTTCACATGATGCACTAATAAAGAATTTTCTACTGATTCAGAAACAAAATGGGCACTAAGATAGGGTTTCTGTCCACTGTGTATTCACATGATGCACCAAAAGTGATTTCTCTGAAAATACATATCAGCAGACATCGCAAGAATATTTTTTCTCTACAGTGTCTATACATAGACGGGTCAGCAAACATCACTTCTCAAAAAAAAAAAATTGAAAAAAAAAAAAAAAAGAGATCCACAAAATTCATGAAATTACAGTTTGTCCCTAAAGTGTACGATCATGATTGACCAGAATTGTCTTCTATGGAAATGCAGATTCACAAACTTCACAACAATAGGGTTTCTTTCCAGTGTGTGTACGCATATAATTGACCAAATTTAAGTTACATGAAAAATAAACTTGACAAGAATATGGTTTCTATTCACTATGAGTACACCCATGTTTGACCAAATCTAGCTTCCGTGAAAATGTAGATCCACACACTTCACAAGAATATGGCTTCACTCCAGTGTGTATATGCATATGTATCACTAACTGTGACTTCTGTGAAAATGCAGATTGACAAACACCACAAGAATACGGTTTCTCTCCAGTGTGTATACGCATATGTGTTACTAAATGTGATTTAAGTGAAAATGCAGATCCACAAACTTCACAAGAGTATAGTTTATCTCCAGTGTGTGTACGCATATGTGCCACTGATTGTGACTTCTGTGAAAATGCAGATCCACAAACTTCACAAGAATATGGTTTCTCTCCAGTGTGTGTACGCATATGCTTCCTCATATTTGACTTGTGTGAAAATGCAGATCCACAAACCTCACAAGAATATGGTTTCTCTCCAGTGTGTGTATGCATATGCTTCCTCATATTTGCCTTGCGTGAAAATGCAGATCCACAGACCTCACAAGAATATGGCTTCTCTCCAGTGTGTGTACGCATATGATTGACTAAATCTGACTTCCCTGAAAATGCAGATCCACAAACTTCACAAGAGTATGGTTTCTCGCCAGTGTGTATACGCTTGTGTGTCACTAGCTGTGAACGCTGAGAAAATGTAGATCCACAAACTTCACAAGAATATGGTTTCTCTCCAGTGTGTGTACGCATATGATTAACTAAATGTGACTTCCATGAAAATGTAGATCCACAAACTTCACAAGAATATGGTTTCCCTCCAGTGTGTGCACGCATATGATTGACAAAATCTGGCTTCCGTGAAAATACAGAATTACAAAGTTCACAAGAATATAGTTTCTTTCCAGTGTGTATACGCTTATGTCTCACTAAATGTGACTTCTGTGAAAATGCAGATTGGCAAACTTCACAAGAATATGGTTTCTCTCCAGTGTGTGTACGCATATGTATGACCAAACATAACTTCCATGAAAATGCAGATCCACAAACTTCACAAGAATATGGTTTCTCTCCAGTATGTATACGTATATGCTTCACTAAATGTGACTTATGTGAAAATGCAGAACCACAAATTTCACAAGAATATCGTTTCTCTCCAGTGTGTGTACACATATGATAGACCAAATCTTTCCTCCATGTAAATGCAGATCCACAAACTTCACATGAGTATGGTTTCTCTCCAGTGTGTATACGCATATGCTTGACCATATATGACTTATCGGAAAAGGCAGATCCACAAACGTCACAAGAATATGGTTTTTCTCCAGTATGTGTACGCATATGATTGACCAAAGCTAGCTCCCATGAAAATGCAGATCCACAAACATCACAAGAATATGGTTTCTCTCCAGTGTGTGTACGCATATGTGTCACTAAACGCGACTTCTGTGAAAATGCAGATGTACAAACTTCACAAGAATATGGTTTCTCCCCGGTGTGTGTACGCATATGATTGACCAAAATTGTCTTGCATGAAAATGCAGATCCACAAACATCACAAGAATATGGTTTCTCTCCAGTGTGTGTACGCATATGTGTCACTAAATTTGACTTCTGTGAAAAGGCAGACATACAAATTTCACAAGAATATGGTTTCTCTCCAGTGTGTGTACGCATATGAGTGACCAAAGCTGGCTTCTGTGAAAATGCAGATCCACAAACTTCACAAGAATATCGTTTAATTGTAATAGGTGTTTCCATCTGGCATAGAATATCTGATTTGTAGATTTCAAATGAATATGGGCTAAATTTCCTATTTGTTTATACATAAGATGGAATGTGTTTTTTGTAGAAAGATAAAGCACACATTTCAAAGTACATTATTTCCTGCCAGGTAAAATTCATTGTCATGCTTTTGACAATGTAGAGCTATTACTGTTATATGAACCATGTAGCATCTGTTTGTGTTTTCATCCAAAATGAAATGTCTTTTCCTTCCTTGAAATTCTTAGTAATAACCACTGTGGTTTTTCTACAGCCAAAACATCTGTGAAGACAAAAGGCATAAATTTTATATTAATAGGTGCAGTGAATAATATACTAAAAGCTGTCTATATTATGAGAGATACATATGATTATTATTTCAATAATGCAGCAGTATCTACCAATGAAGATCAAATGCAGTGAAACAAGATTGCTTCACCATCACGTAATATCTTATGAAATGTATGCTATTAAAATCAGAGCGATGTTAATTCAGAAAGAATTCAAATATTGAGTTTGAAAAATATCTTTTGATTTTTAAGTTTTTTAGACCTCGTCTTGGACTAACATCATGGACAACATGATCAAGTTCATAGTCGGCACCACTTGATGTGAGACTATCTGCTGTAGACATTTCTGCCCAAGAAAAATAAAGCATCATTTTCAGCAAAGTCTAGTTGAAGAGATAATCATTTGCTTCATCATTATATATGAGTCGGTCAGCAACAGCACAAACCCAAGATATGAAATTAAATCTGGGAAAGCAACTGAAATATTTGTTAAACTAACAGTTAACAAGTGGAATATAAAACTTGTAGTAGAAATGAAATAATAAAAGATAAAACAAAAAAAAAGTCTGAGCCACCCCACCAACAACTGCTCTTTGTTTTTTTTAAGCCAACTTCATCAAACTTGGTTCCAAGATAGTGTAAACTGTAGAGAGACAGTAGGTAAGTGGATGCATTCAAAATATTACCGACATAATCCATTGATGTCTGGTGGACCGAGTGATGAAAGGCAAATATAGTAACAAATTAAAATGGCAGGTAAAATCTAATTGATAGAAAGATTAAATTTCAAAATAGCAATATCCATTTCAAGTAGGCAATTCCGGTTTTTCATTTTCACAGAAAATTACCTCCTCTGCAATTTCTACGTATGTCTTCTAGGTACCTCCATTAATTCTCGATACCTAAGGCTTAAAATTAATTTTTTAAATGAAAATCTTCTTTCTTGAAGCTTTCATTTTAGCCTTAACTGAAAACTAAAGGATTAAATTTACTGTTTCTAGTAAGCAAAATACTCTGCCATATTTCAAACAGAAATTACATTAACTAGAATCAATTTTTAAAAAAAATAGCTGATTACTGCTCTTTTTTTAGTCATTTTTCATCAAAATGTAATTCTCTGTATTAAAAAATCTTCCAAAAATAAAATATACTTTTCTGAAATTGTATTAGGTTGGTGCAAAAATAATATCGTTTTTTGATGTATTTTTTAACGTCAAAAAACGATATTATTTTTGCACCAACCTAATATTTGATGAATAATTAATCTGATTTGAAAAAGTATTATTTACTTTAAGCTTAAAACAATATGGAATAATTTTAAAACAAAGCAGTAGCTGCATTTTTAACCAACATAGCCATGTTTCACATAAGTGATGAGATGATGTTAGGTGATTATATAATGATTGTTGTTCTATAGATACTTTATCTGTAAAACATAATTTAAGAAAATGATGTGAGCACCTTTTTTATATAATTTTTAATTACTCAGTAATCTTAAAAGTGTTGTAAACTATTGTCTGTTATCTAATTTTAAGAATGATGACTTTAAATTTAGTATAGGCATCCCTCTTATTTTCTGATAATGTTGTGTATTGTTAGCCATACTTTATTGGTCTAAAATTTAAAAACTTAAAACAAATCTTGTAAAAATTCATTATTATTCAAAAAAACTTTTTTTTAAGACAATAGCATCATTAATAAATCTTATTTATAAAAGCAATTAAAAGCTTTTCTAATTAAATAATGTCAGTTTTATTGCATGTTTTAATGATTCAGAGCAGATTTTTGAGAAATGAATAGTAATTTGAAAAAAAAAAAAAATGATAATTTATATTAGGTATCTCCACGAATTTGGCATACATAAGGTTAAAATGAATTTTTAAATATGAAAAAGCTTTCCTGAACCTTTCCATTTACCTTTACATGAAAGCTGAAGGATTAAATTTACAATATCCATTAAGCAAAATACTTTGGTGTATTTCAGACAATAATTACAGTGATTTGAATGGAGTTGTATTTTTTCTTTTAGTAAAATCGATCACATCAGACAATTTGTCAACATTTGTAAACAAAACTTAATTTTCCATTTAAAAACATTGCAAAAATAAAATATATATTTCTAAAACAGTATTTGAGGAAAATTAGAAAATTTAAAGTTAAGTTAATCTGATTTGAAAAAAAATATTACTTACTTATAGCATAAAATGTTACATAAAATCATTTCCTAGTCACCAGTTTAGTTTTTTTCTGATGTGTTAATCTAATTATTGGCAGCGGATTGATACCAAACATGATTATAATTTACTATGGTGTAGCAAATGACACTTTTCATGAGGATTTTGTTTTTGGTTCTTGTAAGTGGAGGGGGGAACAACCCTTAAAACACGTGACTTTTTATTAATAGATTTATCGGCTTGTACATAACTATTGCAGAAATTCTACATCGATTTAGGTACCTTCACTTTTTTTGCGGGAAAACAGCATAGCATAATGGAAAAGGCCACAAACTTAACGAAAATAAAGTTTTATTGTCAAAATGTTTATGTTAATATTAAGATGAAAGACCAAAGTATTTTTTAATTATTTTTTGAAATTTTTTAATCCTTTCTAACATGTTCGAAATTTTGGTTGAAGTCTTCTTTTCATTACGTTATCGCGGTGACATGAAAATAACAGTTGGTTTTTTTGCGCTTTTTTTCCGTTGAAAACACATTGATTTTGAAATTCTTGTAAAAATAAAGTAATTATCCGATTTTAATGAAATTTTCAGAACTTATTTACAAATGAATGAAATTATTTTTGAATACTTTTTTTTTTTTTTTTTTTAGAAGATTTTGGTAAAAAATATTTTTTTTAAAATATGTTACGCCCCACTTACCTAATTTCCTGAAATTTCGCACAAAACCTTTCTATTTCCTGAAATTCTTTTTTTTTTTTTTTTGGTTAAAAGTAGAGTCTTTGGATATTGTAAATCACTTATTTTTTTTTTTTTTTCAAATTTTAGCTAACTGAAAATCTACTCTGAATTGAAAAATAATGAATCCAATAAAACTATGACATTAGTTAATTAGAAAAGCTTTTAATTGCTTTTGTAAATAACTAATATTAAGGACATTATTGTCTGAAGAAATGAAATTTTTCAAATGAATAATGAATTTTTACAAGAATTTTTTCATTTTTTGTAAAATTTTAATTATAATAATCTAAAATCGTGGAAAAATTCTGTATTGGGCTATTTCCTGGATGTGATATTGTAATTAAGTGGAAACGATATTTACGAATCCAAAATTGCAAAGATTAATGAACGTATTTGTGCTGTTTTATTTTTTAAATAATTTTTTATTTTGTATTTTTTTTTTACTTAATACGTTCCTTATTTCTATGTATGGTAGACTGAAATTGCCATTAAATGGTCACATGATCAAATTTCTAATTTTACTAAAATAACGTGTCAGAAATTTTTTAAAATATTTTTAAAATCGATAAATTTTTGTTTGCTTACAAATTTCTTAAAATTAAGAAAATGGCCGTTTTTAAGAAAATTTAAAAAATCAAAATTAAATTTGACATTCCAATGTATATTAGTTTCTATCTGAAATACACCAGAATTGTTTACTTAATGGAAATAATAAATTTAAAGCTAAAATGAAATCTTCAAGAATGTTTTTTTCATTAAAAAAAAAATCAATTTAAAGTTTAAATTGATTTTTTTTTTAAATTTTAAACTTAGGTAAAGAAAGTGGAGGTCCCTAAAAATCTATAAAAACAAATCAAAATTCTTTTAAAAATAGTTTGGGTTTTCAGATTGTAATAAGCTTTAAAATATGGTTAGTAAATGTAGTTCTACTTAACAATATTCCCTAAAAATTATCATCGAAATTCAACGTTAAAAGATACAAAATTTTATAAATTATTCAATTTTAAATTGTAAAGAATAGTCAAAAATGAAAACAAATCTTCTAAAAATTCATTTTTCATCAAAATTTGTTTGTTTTTTTCTTTCGACAATATTTAAAAAGCAATAAAGCTTCTCTGATTAATGCCTTAGTTTTATTACGTTTTTATTTTTTAATTCAAAAAGATTTTTGGTAACACCGGGTCTGATATTGCAACATAAATTCGGTGTTGTAAAATCTTCAAAAATCTTTACTAATATAGTCACTAAAATTATCTTGATGAATTTCTGAAGATTTCATAAATTAAGTAAGAAGAGGAGAAACACGTGCAAAAAAAAAAAAAAATTACCAAGATTTTCTAATAAAAAAAACAATAAAAGAAAATTATTTCATTCATTTGTGAATAAGTCCTGAAAAAACTTCATTAAATCCTAGTATTATTTGATTTTTGCAAGAATTTCCAAATTAATGTGCCTGTCACTGCAAAGAAGAAAAAAAAAAGGCGAAAAAAACTTGGGTCATTATTTGCTTTTTAAGCTCCGTGCTAAATATGTAATAAAAATTTGCCGAATAGTTATGTACGTGTACATGCTTTATTCGAAAATAACAAAGAGATTTTGATAAAATCTACCGTTTAGGAGGTATCGACAAAAAAAAGTACGGACTCATTCGCGTTACGGCACGGCAGACATTACTGGCGTTTTTTGAATACAGTCACAGCTGAGTAGATTTGCGCGGAAGATTACATTGTTAACGGCCTTTTTACAGTTCTTCTTACTTATCTGAATTACTGCGCAACTATTGTCGCTAACGTCAAAACGGTAAATTTTATCAAAATTTGTTTGTTATTTCCGAATTAAACCTATACTACATTTACACCTAAATATAATTAACTATTCGACAAATTTTTATTACATATTTACCGCGGGACTTCAAAAGAAAATTACCCAATCTAGGTACCACCACGAGATCGCTAAACCGTGATGAATGAAACTGCAAAGAACGTAATGAAAACAGTTTTATCGTCAAAATTTTTGTTATTATTTAGAGACGAAGGATCAAAGTATTTTTAACAATTTTATTATTATTTTCTTTACATAAAAAAAAACATAATAAAATAGCCAAAAAACTTTAGAACATACGAAAATTTGATTAAAAACTTTTCTTGCGTCGGTGGTTGTAAAAAAAAAAAGTTTTTTTTTCCGGTGAATTATTGAAATAGGAATTAAAAGTAAAAATAAGAAGAGTTTAAAATTTTAAATGAGTGAAATAAAAAAGAAGCAAGTTCAAAATGGAAACTGAAGAAAGAAGAAATATTTTGTATTGGGTTTTATTTTCGTTTCAGATTCTTTACAATACATTCTGAATTGAAGCTAAAAAAGAAAAAGAAATTCATTGAAGTATGACTCACACTAAAAAATACATGATTTAAAAAAATATAGTGGAAAAGGAATGAAAAAAAGAAAACTTACTTTAAAATGTCGAACGGAATTTTGTATCTTGCTATCGTGTTAATAACAAATAAGAATGAAAAGGAATGCGATAAAAACAATCTTTATTCAATGTGATATCCTTGAGGTAGGAGGTAGTGTTGAAGGTGAGTGTTAGGAAGAGGTAATGTTTAAAGTGAGTGAAAATGAAAAACCACCGACGCAAGAAAAGTTTTTACTTTTTAATCAAAATTTCCTATGTTCTAAAACGGAGTAAAAAAAAAATAATAATAATAAAATATTCAAAAAATACTTTGATCCTTCTTCTAAATAATAACAAAGATTTTGATGATAAAACTCAGTTCACGGTTTTTTTAGCGATCTCGTGGTGGTACCTAAATTGCTGTTTTTCCGGTAAATTATTGAAATACGAATTAAAAGTAAAAATAAGAAGAGTTTAAACTTTAAAATTTTAAATGAGTGAAATAAAAAAAGAAGCAAGTTCAAATGGAAATTGAATAAAGAAGAAATATTTTGTATTGGGTTTTATTTTCGTTTCAGATTCTTTAATCTTTTTACATTCTGAATTGAAGCTAAAAGAAAAAGAAATTCATATGACTCACACACTTAAAAATATTAGGTTGGTGCAAAAATAATGACGTAATGATGTCGTTTTTTTACGTTAAAAATACGCCAAAAAACGACATTATTACGTCATTATTTTAGCACCAACCTAATACATGATTTTAAAAAAAATAGTGGAAAAGGAATGAAAAAAAGAAAACTTACTTTAAAATGTCGAACGGATTTTTTGTATTTTGCTATATTGTGTTTAAGAATAAATGAATTGAAATGATAATGAAATGCAATATAAAAACAATACGTCTAAATACAAAATCTTTATTGAATGTGATATCTTTGAAGTAGGAGGTAGTGTTGAAGGTGTGTGTTAGGAAGAGGTAATGTTTAAAGTGAGTGTTAGGAAGAGATAATGGTTGTAAATGGGTTTTCTTTTGACGATATTGGATTAAAAGCAGAGTTAATTTTTAAGCTTTGATATATTCGGCGATGAGTATTTGGGGCTGAAACTACTTTTATGAAACTAGAGAGTTCATACGTAAATATTTCATAATCTAAAGGAGATAATAATTCCTAGTTACACCATGTCCTCCTTTCAGGTTATGGGTTTATCTAATGACAGGCTCCTAGTGTACACTATTGGCTTGGAACTCCCCACGTTTAACAGGTGGGACATCCTTGTGCACTGTGAACTGGGTCAACTGATTGGTCAACTTGTTCAGCGAGATGTTCTGCAGAATTGTCATGGCTGTACTCAGGAATGGCCCTGGGTACGGCTGGTAAGGTAGACAATTCTTTTGAGTTTCTACCTGAGGGAACTTAGTTTTGTCATTTCTATTGCGAAGATGGCTTCTATTTCAACGAAGTAGTCCTGAATCAGTCTTGACAAGTACTGACTTTGGTGATAGTCCTTCAGTGCGCACGCTCAATAATACTTGTCAAAATTGACTTTTTGTTTCATTTTAAGCTGGGGATCTGTATTTTTGTGTCGCTCAATGTTTTGTTAGCAGGATATATTTTTATGAGAAATTGTTGGAATGCGAGTCCTGAGTTTCCTATTTCATTAACAACTCTTGCCATGTTGGAATGAAGTACTACGATAGTTAAACAGTGAAGTATATCGATCACTTGCTTTCTCGAAAAAGTTCTTGACTGTCTGGACCGCACGTTCAACTTCTCCGTTTCCTTGTGGCTGATGGGGGCTACTTGTGAGATGTACAAATACTACAAAGCCAAAAAAAATTAGAGAAATCCAAGAACGCTTTGGATATGTCGGAGTTAGCTCCTCCTTTAGTTCCTTAACCCTTCACCAGGGGTCTCTCTCCCCTTGCTATAAATACTGGGTGACCTTTTGCCTCGATCACTTTTTTCCCTAAGGCCTTGGGCCTTATACCACCTCGCGTTGATGAGGTGGGGTATATTCTTTTCCCTTCATTTCAGCCAATACTAATATGTGAACTCTCACCAATACAGCGTTTCCCAAATTCTGGAAACACGCTAAGAACAATACACGTAGGTACGAACACACACCACAATGCACACATAATATTCATCACACAAACTCGATGTAACTGTCTATGTGCTTGTAATTTGTTAATACATATATTTGTTTGTATATAATTATCGGACTTGTTTGTTTTTGTTTGTCTTCTTTGGACTTAATTAAAGTCCAGCATTCTCATGTAGCTGGACCGGCTAGCAGGAAATTTTAACCCACGTGGGTTCTTTACATCATCACCACCACGGTCCACTACAGATATTAACTGAGGACCGTTATTAATGACAACTTCGGGATACCATATCGAGCGAATATTGATTTGCAATTGTCAACAATACTTCCTGAAATTGTTGTCTGTAGATGCGATATCTCTATCCATCTGGAATAATAGTCAATGACTTATAAGTGTTTGTGTCCTTTCAGTTTGAATAAGTCCATTCCTACCTTCTGCCACGAGTAGTCTGGTGGGTATTTCCTTTCTTTCTCACAAATACTGCGACCTCCTATCTTCTCAGCAATTTGTTTTGAAAGGCCTGACCACCAAACATTGTCCCGCGATAGTGCTTGGCATTTGATGATACATTGGTGTCCTTCATGTAGAGGATCAAAGATGTATTTTAGAGGTCTGCAGGGACGATAAGTCGGCTCTGATACAGTAAGAGCTCCTCATAAACTGTGAGATATTGCATTACGATCCAGTAGGGTTTCAGTTCAAGATCTTATGCTGCTGCTCCAGGCCAGTGATCCATCTTGTAAAAGTTGATAAGTTGGATGCAATGTTTGTCAGTGCTTTGTTTCTGCCTGGCTTTCTCCAGCCCTTTGTTACTCACGAAGATGGTCTTTATGATGGAACGGGCGAACCTGTCTGTCACTGTCTCTCGCTGGAATTGTTGTTTCGTTGGTACCCTGCCAGGAGCCCAGGATAGGGTGAATCCATTGTGATGTTTAGTTTTTAGCAGTTGTAGTAGAGGCTTTTGATCTGCATCCATCAAGAACTTTGGCAATCCTATCACGAAATCAGCAAACTTTTCACAGCAGCACGAGACTGCTAATGCTTCCTTCTGTGGGGAAAATTGTGAAAATGGCCTACCTCGGAAACGCCCACGAATCTGTGCGTCGAGCAAACTCCGGCTGCTCAACGGTAAAAAGAACGAAAATGGCGGTGCCCATATTTTATGCCAGGCGGTCTCGGACAGTTAACGCGAAATCTCGTTGTCTCGTCATTCGCATGCAAATTATGATCGTCCTCGGCTGTATAAAGCAGGCGCGTTTTTGTTTCTGAGCATTGGGTTTTTTGCTCGTGAGAAGGTTGGACGTATGACACTATTTTGTCGGTTACCCTCCTCACGTTTCCTATCTGCTACTATCAGTTGAGTCGTTGCTTTACAACAACACCTTCTCAATCTGATCTGTTTCACTGAGAGA
Organism: Acanthosepion lycidas; assembly: GCA_963932145.1. NCBI lineage: Eukaryota > Metazoa > Mollusca > Cephalopoda > Sepiida > Sepiidae > Acanthosepion > Acanthosepion lycidas. The sequence goes on along the minus strand of OZ010575.1, from coordinate 108,220,923 downwards.
TCTAGATGCACAGAATACAGGTTTCCAGTCGTTTCCTTCCTACTGAAGAAGCACTCCACCCAAGCCGTAAAATGATGCATCTGCTGAGACTGTCGCGGCCGCCATTGGCCGCTTCTTAGAGAACTAAAAAAGAAGATGACCTTGACTTTCACAACCCCTTTACTCGCAGAGTTAAGGTCAGCAGAGGGTGAGTAACTGGATGACTAGCCCAATATGTTTGAAGCCAAAACCGTACTTTGAGAGTATCGAATAAGGCAATGCTGACCAAACATCAAACAACATGTGGTGTAATTATATATCTACAGTTTTCTACTCCCTTTTGCCAGGGAGAACTTGAACAAACCGCTCCATATAATGTTAGCCCCCTTTTCCGGCACAAACCAAGCTGCGCGGCCCGGACAGAATGTAGACTTGTCAGATTGTCCCACGTTCCACTGGGTAGGCTATTCGGATCACAAAGTCGTTTGTGCTTGGATGGCGTTAGACCGTAGGCCTAGAATGGCTGGTTACTGAAAGTTCAATCTGTCTTTACTGGACAGGCGGGACTTCCGGGAGCAGCTAACTGGCTTAGTGCAGCGGGAGCTAGTGGGTGCGGTTATCGGGAATAGGCGATTGGAAAGACTTAAGTGTAGGGTTAAGTCCTTCACCACTGATTTCAGCAAACGGCTCGCCCTAGATAGAGCAGAGAAGGTGAAGACGCTTAAGGCTAGTCTTTTGCAGGCGGTGGCTGGGGGATTCCCTAGGCCGTGGAGCGTTTGAACTGTTCTTACAAACAGTTGCATAGTGTCCTATTTTGGAACACCATCTGCACCCTGTTGCTGAGGCAGGGTAGTCATCTCTGCTATGAAATGTGAATATTCCACGCTGCAAGTACTTGTAGTAGTATTGACGGCCTAAATCAACCCGTATATTTTTTACTTTACAAATAAAAAGCACCAAGAGTAACAAGAACGAACATAAAACGGTTTTATAACAACCACAATATTCATATTTGTATAATGATGTACAAGCAAAGAGGTTACTATTTTTGTTGGTGTTATGTCCCTTTGACTGAATTAAAGGTTTTACTAATGAAATATTAGGTTGGTGCAAAAATAATGTCGTTTTCTAACATATGTTACTATGTGAGAAAACGACATTATTTTTGCACCAACCTAATAATTTTTTTCCGAGCTCACAAAAGTTGAATGAATTTGTCACTCAAGATGTTTACTGTTAGAGAGTTGAAAGAATTATAAAGCTGAGAAAATGCTGAATCAACTTTCAGCTTTAGCAGAGTTGAATATTCTGTAATGCTTGTAATTAAATTTCCATTGCTTGTAGTTGAATATTCGTAGTTTGAAATGAAGTTTGAAAAGTTTTGTATGTTTGTAATGTAGTTTGGAAAATTTCGTACGTACGTGTATGTATGCGTGTGTGAATATGTTTTCATAAGCATGTGACTGCACGTGGTCAAGACGCGAATCCTTTTTTACAATTACATTTTGTAGCGAGAGAAATCAAGGAAAAGGTAGAACGAATTTGTATCTGATATTTATAATCTACGTAATAACGTGACAGGCTCGAAAAAGATTTTGGCGGAATTATTTTTTGTCAGGTCAAGAACTAGGTCGATGTTATTCGGACATGATTTAAATATTAAGTGACCAATCAGAAGTTGAGGTTTTCTGAAAATATGTATGAAGTCTGATGAGCTCTGTGATCCACTTTTTGCACAGATTTGTACAAAATTCAACATTGATAAGAAAGTGGTAGCGGGATGCTAAATACTTTTTCTCAGATATCTTCTTTTTATGTTGATACTTTTTATAATTTGATTTTGTGACATGGTTTAATTGAGGATCTGTTGCATTCATAGTTGAGAATGTTTTCGTGCAACCACCCCAGGTCAGGGTGGACCTGGGAACATCAGCAATTAAGAGGTGGTTCCATGCTCCTCAAAACCTCCTGATGAGAGACCTTGCTGTTGGACGCAGTTTATCGTCATAGCCAGGACGGTGTTTCTGAAAGTGGAATTGTTTGATAATATGTATCGACTTCATTTGAGGGTCGATTGGCGACTGAATAATTTAAAAAATTCTGTTTGAATCTTCGTTTTTCTTTTTTCAACTGAAATCTTCCTTTCGAGTTCGTTCAATACTTTTGATTGACCTCTTCTGGCACCAATGGAGTATTATGGATTTTGACGATATTGGATTATTAAATAGTAATAACGCAGAGTTCATTTTAAGCTTTGATTTATTCGACGAGGAGTACATGAGAATGAATGATGACATGTTTACGTTTGGGGCTAAAACTACTTTTATAAAACTAAAGAGTTCATACACAAATATTCAATAATCTAGGGGAGATAATTTCAAGTTACACCACAATGGAAGGGGTAATGTTTAGGGTGAGTGTTAGAAAAAGGTAATGTTTAGGGGGAGTGTTAGGAAGAGGTACTGTTTAGGTGTGTGCTAGTAAAAGGTAATATAGCTTCATATCTCGCACCTCTCGCCTGTGGAACTTCCTTCCCTATTCCTGTTTCCCTGATAGCTATAATCTCTAACTATTCAAATGTAATGTCAACTGACATCATCAGTTGCCTTGATCTATCCACTATCCTTCTCCTCATCCTTTCCTTTATCACTCCTATCTACTCTTGCTTCAAATCCTCTGTAACCCCTTGCGTGCTAGTGGCTTCCCACCTTGCTTGGGGTGAAATGCTTAAAAAAACAAAAAACAAACAAACAAAAAACAAAAGAGGCTGTTGCCTCTGGGCGTGACCACCACCCACCAGTGGACTGGGCCAGGTGCAATTTGAACTCTGTTCTCTGAACATTATACCATCACACCTTCATATTCCTGGGGTAAGATTTAAGTTCAACTTGAGCGGCTTCTCTTCACGAACTACTGCCTTGTGGAACTGACTCCCAAAAGGTTGTTTCCCCCGATGACTACAATCTTAACCTGTTCAAGTCAAGGACTAACACATATCTATATAAACTGTGCCTTTTAATCTGTAACGCTCTACCTTGAGGGGCCCTCAGGCTTTGTACATAATGAACATCATTTTTTTTTTAAAAATAATAAAAAACGGAATTTTGAAAGTAAAATAACACTGATTAATAATGAGTTCGGACAGCTTTATAATAGGTATCTTTACAAATTCACCACAAAAAGAGCATACCATGATAGAAAAAAAAAATGACCCAAACTTGATGAAAAAATAGTTTTATCGTTAAAATGTTCATATTATTTTTCAGAGGAAAGACCAATGTATTTTTTTTTTTTTTTCATCTTTCCTAGCACATTCGAAATTTTGGTTAAAAATCTTGTATTTCTTGAGCCAGCGGTGAGGTCCAAAGATTAGCGTTTGGACTTTTTATCTTGTTTTTGGGCGTTAAAACACGTTATTTTGCAATTTTTTGCAAAAGACAAATAATTGTCGGATTTTAATTAAACTTTCAGAATTTATTTACAAATGAATGAAATTATTTTATACATACACACAGATATATACACACTCATTGGCTGTGATTACTCTATTGTTATCTATTGTTTTTGCCAGTATGTGTATATATATTCATTCTTCATAGATACTTTTGTGAGTGTGTGTTTATGGTCCAACTACTGTATTTGGTCATTGTGTTTATACTGTGCGTTTATGTGTATGGGGTTATGATCTGTTCAGTGCTGGTTTCAATCTGTCAATGAAGATTTTTTTCTTTTATTTGTAGGTAAGAATAATTGTCTGTTCGCTGTATTCGCATAATTTTAAATTTACCTTGATTATATTGTGATACAAAGACTTTCCTGTTTTCTGGTAATTTGATGCTGCTCTTGGGAAGGGAAACTCTGTTTAGTGCTTGGCTGATACCTATATAGGAATTGTTGCATTTTGTGCATTTGAGTGTATGAAACACATTTTTGGAGTTGCAAGTTAAATTTTTATGGGGTTTTCAAAAGTGTAGGAGTTTCCTTCTAATGATATCACAAACCCCACGTGATGTTTACTGCATTTTGTGACACCCTGCATTGTGTGTTGGCGGAATTTGGATGAGGTTAATATGTGTTTTAGGTTTTTTGATTGGCGTTTGCTTTTAATTATTTTGGTTGTTTTTAGTATATTTTTCATTTTTATCATTGTTGTTAAGTCGGTCTAGATTTCTTGTAATTTCTGTAAATAGTTCTGGATTGTTCTTGTATTTTGAGACATATGCGAAAGTTTGTTCGATGTTACGTTTCTTTGGATTTCATAATTGGTCTAAAGCTATTTTTTCTGCCAGTTCAAAATCTTTATTAGTGTTGTGGAGGTAGTCTCATTTTTTTGTTTTGTTTTGTTTTAGAGTTTCGTGTAGTTCTCCAAGGCGTGTTTTTCGGAAGTGCTTTTCAGACACAATAATGCAAACTCTACATGCTAGAGAATAGGGGATGGATTTTAGACAGATAATGGTTCTTGAAATGAAGATATTGTTGGTTGTCTGTAGGTTTGTGGTAGATATCTGTAATTATGTGTTTGTTTCTATTACTAACAAGTATATCTAAGAATGGAAATTCATTAAAATTATATTCTTGGGTGAATTTTATCTTCGGGTACAAGTTTTGGAGTAGAGTGTGGAATTGGTTAATATTGCCCCGTGAGGATTTCCAGAAAATGAAGCAATCACCTAAGTATCACTTCCAAAATTTAGTGAAGTCGGTTTTTATATTTTCTCCATATATTTGTTCTATCTTTTCATACAGGGTTTCCTCTAGATAAGCTAATGTTAGGATGGCATATGTTGGTGCCATTTTCGTTCCCACTGCAGTACATAGAATTTGGGTATAGGTTTTGTTGTCATATTCAAAAGTATGCCAATATATACATTTATTCTTACCTACAAATACAGAAAAAATCTTCATAGATAAATTTAAACCAGAACTAAACTGATCATAACCCCACATGCATAAACACATAATGGCCGAATACCACACACACAGACACAAGTATCTATGGAGAACAAATATATATACACATACTGACAAAAACAAACACAATAGACTAACCACAAGTAAACACATGAACCCTACACAACATAGGGAATATGTATGTGTGTGTTCATATATATATATATATATAAATTATACAACAGAGAAATCCCAAATTACCTCATGAGTATAGTCTATTACAGCGGAACACTGAGAGCGTCAGTCTTATTCACCTCAGACCGTTTGAGTTGAATAAGGCTGACATACAAAATTCATTCTTAACTGCCACATGCAATTAGTAGTTAGGATGACATATTATTCATTAAAATTGGTTCATGAAATGGAAATTACTTATGACTCAACCTAATGTGCGCAATGAACTAGGAATACAAACTGTTTATCTTTTCTTTATAGAAAACCAAATTAAGCCATCAAATATTCGGGCAGCAGCAGTAGAAACCTTAATCAGCAGGCAGTTTAGGTTTAAGGCTCCAAGTTCCCTACAGCAAATTGTCCTAGAGCATTAAAGCATTGGTTCATGAATTTAGTGACATAGTACTTGTGAGTTCAATCCCTGGGTATGGCAGTGTTTGTACTTGGAATCAGTGGAAATGGGCAAATAATAATTGAACAGCTATTTAAAAATAAGAACTAGACAGTGGAACGAGAACAGTCTAGCACTGTAGATTAAATAAAGTGTTTAGTTCAGAATTCCCTGTAGGTTACCCAGATTGACACCTGATGAAGGCTGCGAGGGTACAACAGACACAATAGACTAACCACAAGTAAACACATGAACCCTACACAACATAGGGAATGTGTATGTTTGTGTGCATATATATATATATATAAATTATACAACAGAGAAATCCCAAATTACCTCATGAGTATAGTCTATTACAGCAGAACACTGAGAGTGTCAGTCTTATTCACCTCAGACTGTTTGAGTTGAATGAGACACACAAGGTGTTAGCAGAAACAGACTATACTCAAGGTAACTTTGGGATTTCTCGGTTGTGTAATTTATATGCTCTGTTATAATAAATATATTGAGCTCTTTTTGTGGATCAGTTTTAATATTTTATATTATTAGGATCCACTTAGATTATATACTAATGGATTTATTACCTGTACTATATATATATATATATATATATATATATATATATATATATATAATTCCTTATAATAAAACAATCTATATATATATATATATATATATATATATATAATTCCTTATAATAAAACAATCTATCTATATATATATATATATATATATATATAATTCCTTATAATAAAACAATCTATCTATATATATATATATATATATATATATATATATATATATATATATATATACATAGAGAGAGAGAAGGAATATGTGTGCATGTACTAGCAAAAAAGCACACACAATACACAAAAATGGAGATAGACTTAAGAAGGTACAGGGGTCATAAAAATATAAGAACAAAGACCTCCTTTCCCTTGCCCTTTCTCTTACCAATCCTAATTGTTTTATTACCCCTTAATTAGAAGAATATTTTCACCACAAGTCCGAGAAAAATTGGGATTACTACTACACACAAAAGACAATGGTTAAACATCAAAAAACACAAGGAAAATTAATTCCTTTTAATAATATGTGGAAATAACCACTCTTTGCCTGATGAAGGTCATGAGACCGTAAACACATGTAGCAAAAATATGAAAAATAAATTAGAATATATATTTAAAAAATCCACATTATCACCAAGAATGTTTGTTGCTTCTCTCTTCTTTTCAGAAGATGTGTTTGTGTGTGTATTAATGTAATATGAAAGAACAGTTAGATTTATGATACTAAATTTGCTTTTATTTTTTAAAAACAAAGCTCAATAGAGAAGTTGAGCTTAAATTATAATTATTTTTTTAAAAATATGATTCCATCATGACAGAAATTACAATGTTTTGAAACTTGACTTAAGTCCTAAAGTTTAATTTCAACATTAAAATTAAAATTTAGAGTGCAGTTTCATTCTCAAGCGATGTTTAGAATTTGATGTTTAAATTCAGGTGATATACATTGGAATGTCTGTGAGTAACTTTTTGTATATATATATATCTGTATCATTTATTCCTTTTAGTAATTCAACTTCCAAAATTATTTGTTCCTTCTGCTGTGGCTAGGTATTGACCTCACAACTATTTGGGTTAAGTTTGTTTTTGGATTACTCAATCAATGCTTTTATCCACAGTGAAAATAAGTGATACTGAAATATCCAGAAAAGGTATAGCATGTTGAATGCTAAAAAATAAGGACATATAATGAAAAAATGCCCAAAATTTAGTAACCACAAACAAGATATGCTTTTTAAAAGGTAGGTTGAAATACATACTTAGGTAAAGTTTCTATTCACAAATAAACTCCATTTACATGTTATACATTTAAATGACCAAATGGATTGAGCAAATTGCTTTATATTTAATAAATTTGAACCTGGTGAAATTTAAAACAAATTAATTTTTTTGCAGTTTAAACACACTACGGAGGTCATATTAAAAAATAGATTATGTTGAATTAATGTGTTAAATAAATATTTTATTTAGGAAATAACCCACAATTCATTCAGATGTTATCCCTTATATTTTTAAAATCAAACAAAGATCTGTCTGGAATTTTAAGTTTTATAAGAGTTATTATTTTGTAACATGCATTTTAATTTCTAAAAAGTTTGTGAGACCTATTACCTCCCTTGCATAAACACAGTGATAAACAGCATTTTGCATAAGATCAGGTTGAGAGCTGTGATCGATAGTCTCTAGTGGACCCATTATAGATTTTCATAAAAAAAATCTGCCTCATTGTTACGAGGCAGATTTTTTAAGTCTCATCAATATTGGTTCACGAATTTAGGCGGCAACTTTATTCAGTAGATGAACAGACAGAAATTGCCATTTATATATATAGATAAATTAAATACAGTTGTTAATTCAATATCACTTGATCCCGACAAAATCATAATGACTTGGTATCACTAAAAAATTTTGGAAATCAAAGAAAAAAATTGCTACCTTCTATATTTAAACATTAGTCAAAAATCAGTAAATTATCTTATTCAAAGAGAATATTCAGTAACTAATTAATTCTTTACTGAATAGGTTATTAGAAAACTTTGTGGAAATATTTTTATGGTGTCTGTTTTCCCTCTTTGATATCTTGTGAATATTTTTTAATTTAAGAATGTGTACTTCAATTTTTTCTTATAGTTAAAGAATAATCCCTGACAATGTCATTTCAGTAAAAACAAAATTATGCAATATCAAGTGGGAACATACAGAAAATGTATCCCAAATCTCACAAATAATTTAAAAAAATAAAAAATAAGTTTTTCTAAGAGTTTGTCCTTCCATAATTTAACAAAACATGTAATTTTCTTTCCGATTGGACAAAAAAAAATTTACACTTACTATTCATTCACTAAAAAAATTCCTTTGTTAAAATATTCAAATGATTTTTAATTAAATAAAATCATGAATGATGAGTCAAAAATATAAATTTAATGTTTTTTCAAATGTTAACTTTTTTCAAAGAAATTTTAAAATTTTTATTTTAGCAAATGTTAGATTATTTTCGTATGGATGTTCAAAAAGGAAAAAATTCTCCATTATCGCCTTTGACTATGTTTTGCTATTGAAAGCATAAAATGATAATTCAATAACACTTAAATCCTGAATAAGTTGACAAACATATTGGGTTCCATTAGATATTCAAACTGATATGAAAACAAAAATTATAGAAATTATACTCAAAAGTATTACTTAATAACAAATTATTTCTTGTTTTAAAAAAATTATTCATTTTAAATTACATAAAATCATATGTAATAAAAGATTTTCTTGAAGTACTGTAAAGTCAATAATTTCTTATTTTCAAAAAGCATTAAAACTTAACAATTAAATTTTATAATTCACGATACAAGTCATTTAGATATTTTTATGTGGCTAAATTTATATATGCACAGCTAAAGAGTTTAAGTTTGATTATTCAGCAAAAATTTTTATTCATTGTTGTGTAACTGCTCCGCTAAAGGCTGTTAAGAGACATCAAAAATAATTTTACCCAGTTATTCATCCATCAGAAATTTAATCTTATGAACTTATATGAATCCTATAGTTGAGCAACATAACAATTTTCTTATGTATATTAACAATAAGTTACCAGAGGAAAAAGACATTATAGTATCTTCACTTGTAGATAAAATTCATGTAAATCTATATTTTGATCATAAAGGTGGTAACAACAGCAATGAATCTGCAACAAGTGCTTCTGATTTTATGATTAGCAGTATATTTTGATGATACAAAAATGTTGTGCCTATTATGCCAACTAAATATCCTAAAGCTGAGAATTTATGTAAGTGATAATATAATGATTAATAAATTTATTATATTATCTCAGTTATTAAATTTTTATTTAATAACTGAGATAATTAATAAAATACCATTATAGAGGTAACTCAATTTATGAAATGTTATTAAGAAACATATATAGCGTTTTAAATTTTACATTGGAATATATAGTGAGGTAGCAAGAGACTCTTCTTATTATATATGTCACAACATCAAATCTTTATATCCAAAAGTCACTCAACCTGTTATAATTGAACCTGACTTTGTCATATGGCAATATGGAAATTTATATATGAGCAGTTAAAATTAATAACACAGTGTAAGTTTGATTATTCAGCAGAAATAATTATTTTTCTTCATTGTTGTATAACTGCTCCACTAGAGGCCATAAGCTGTCAAGAGACACCAAAATATAATTTTATCTAGTTATTTAGCCATCAGAAAACTAACCTTATCAACTTATATGAATTCTATATTTGAGCAACATTTTCTTATGCATATTAAAAATAAGTTTAAGTTACCAGAGGAAGAAGACATTACAATATCTTTACTTGTTGATGAAATTCACGGAAAACTTTATTTTGATTACAAAGGTGGTAATGTTGTTGGCTTAGCTGATAACAACAGTGAGTTTGTAACAAGTGCTTTTGCTTTTATGCATAGCAGTGTTTTCTCGTGATATAAGAATGTTGTGCATATTATGCCAACTAAATGTTTTAAAGCTGAGAATTTATTTGATATAAACATATAATAATTGGTTTAGAAGAGATAGGCTTTAGTGTAATATTGGTCTTAACAGATAATAATGTAATAAATAGTATTGTAGTCCTGCAAAGCTTTCAGTTCTATATCCACATCCAGTTATGAAATCTAAACCATATTTCTTCATTCATTTCATATTCTAAAGTGCATTAGAAACAACTGGCTTCATCAAAAAGATGCAAGTAAATGCATGATGTTCCTAAAATTTTGTCATAATAGAAATCATGATTTAGATAATGTCCAAAGTGCCCCATTTTGTACTTTACAGAAGCTTCAGGTCCTGGTATCTCAGCCAACTTTGAAATATTACTATAAATTGTGACTGAAGGCTCTTTCTTTTACTAGTTTTGAACAGAAAATAACAGAAATGTGCAAGCATAAAATGAAGTGAATTAATAAGAGGACACATATTTATGAATTTCTATTAAAGCCAATATCAACTCTTACAACTTGAACAAGCATTTCACCTTTGGTTTATCTTCATCAGCAGCTTCATCTTCTTCTTCAAAAGGAATGTTGAGATCTGGTTCCTTTAGAAGGCCATAATACACTTTATTGGCTGGAAAATAATAAAACAGAAAATTAGAATTTATAAAAAAAGTTTTCCTGCTGTTGAGTACAACAATATTCTATTAATAATGTATTCCTCAGAATACTGAATAGATAACATATATACAATATTATGATATGGAATTCAACCATTTCAAGTGCATTTTTACTAATACAAAATTAAACTAGCAATTTACGATAACTCAAAATCCCTAAAAAAGAAACAGGGAAAAATGAGAAAACAAGTACAAATAAATTTTATTAATATCAAATTTAAACATCAATTTTTTTTTTAGATGTTTCATTAGATTGTTTCCATTAGTTTTTTAGATGTTTCATTCATTTTTTTCATTAGTTTTTTTCATTACTTTTTTTCATTGGTTTTTTTTAGATGTTTCATTCATTTTTTCATTAATTTTTTTTAGATGTTTCATTCATTTTTTTCATTAGTTTTTTTCATTAGTTTTTTTTAGATGTTTCATTCATTTTTTTCATTCATTTTTTTCTTTATTTGTTTTCATTAGTTTTTTTCATTAGTTTTTTTTAGATGTTTCATTCATTTTTTTCATTCATTTTTTTCTTTATTTGTTTTCATTAGTTTTTTTCATTAGTTTTTTTTAGATGTTTCATTCATTTTTTTCATTAGTTTTTTTTAGATGTTTCATTCATTTTTTTTATTAGTTTTTTTTAGATGTTTCATTCATTTTTTTCATTAGTTTTTTTCATTAGTTTTTTTCATTACTTTTTTTTAGATGTTTCATTCATTTTTTTCATTAATTTTTTTCATTACTTTTTTTCATTACTTTTTTTTTAGATGTTTCATTCATTTTTTTCATTAGTTTTTTTCATTACTTTTTTTTTAGATGTTTCATTCATTTTTTTCATTAGTTTTTTTCATTACTTTTTTTTTAGATGTTTCATTCATTTTTTTCATTAGTTTTTTTCATTACTTTTTTTTTAGATGTTTCATTCATTTTTTTCATTAGTTTTTTTCATTACTTTTTTTTTAGATGGGATCCTGTTCTGGTTCATCTATTGAGTGATTTTTACAACCAACTGTGTTGTCTTGCTGACTGTTAAACTTACAAAGTAATTTGAAGTCATTTAATAGAATAGGTATATTGAGAGAGGAATGATGCACTTTGCTTAAAACATGGCAAGTGAGGGTGGTGTGCCAAAAGTTGATGCATTTTTTTTTAATTTATGCAGAGATATGCCAGTTTCATTATAAATACAAATGCCAGAGTACATGAAGTTTTCATCTGAAAAGTGTAGTCATTTATATTTTGAGAGCTACTGCTCAAGAAAAGTTTGCTTTCTTTTGAAAGAAGATGAAGAGAATAACAACACTTCCACAGCTGACTCCAGGTTCAGTCAAAGAGGAGACAGATGAAGGTAAAGGTTGTGTTGAGTTACTCTCAGAGGACTGATGAGGCTCTGGAATGGATTCAGAGGTAGAAATAGCAGAAAATATGGATGTTCAAAAGAGAAACAATTCTGAATTACTACCTTGCATTTGATATGATGTTACTTTTTCAGATTGGAGAGAAAGAAAATGCTACACTTAACATTTGCTGTTGTTTGTGAAAAGATTCCTTTTTATTAAATAAAGACATGTTTGTGGAATAAAAAAAAGTAAAGTTTAATGCAATTTTCAAGTGTTGACCTTTTTAAAAAGAATTTTAATGTTTTTCATTTTAGCAATGCAGCTGCTAGATTATTTTTTTATATGGATGTTCAAAAAACAAACAATTCTGAATTACTACCTTTTAATGACTATGTTGCCCTATCAGAAGAATATAATAATTCAATAACTCTTAAATTTTGTTATTCATTATTATTATTATTATTGTTAATATTTTATATTTTTTAATAATAATAATATCGTTACAAGTTGATATGCTCAAATATTTAATAAAGAATTTCCAACGGTATTTTATGGTCATGGACATTGCAAGGCCATTACTCAGGAAAGGGATTCAGAGGTAGAAATAGCACACAATACAGCTGCTATAGTGTGCTGACCAGCATTGGGTTTTATCATTTCCTTTGGTAGCGTTCTTATAATTTGTCTACAAGATTGGTGGTTTTACTGTCTATTAGATTGTTTAAAACAAGAGTTGGTAAACTTCAATGAGTTCAGGTGCTTTAATTAAATAAATAAAAATAAGAAAGTGTCTCATAAGGCAACCACCAAAAGAATTATGAGTATTTGAAAGAATGACAGCAAATGATTTGTGCAGTGTTTATTAAAAAATTAACAACAAAAATAGAAAATGGTTAAAAAATAAAATATCTATGTCATAATTACTATCAATTACTTGTTTGTCTGACAAATGATTGAAACTTTGTTACAGAAATAATGTATTGGTTACATTTGAAATTAAATTGATGATGTTCACTTATTATCTACCAAAAATTGCTTTAACTATATCATGTTATAGGTTTGTTTTGTTCAGTGCATCACTTTTCACGGGAAACTTTAATTATGTCACTGCAATGCACAGAATGGGAACTTACAGTGTTAAGATTTTATGCGACTGTGATACAGGATGTGCACCTATCAGCACCGCTGCATGACTATTGAATTTTCTCGTAATTGAAAAAAATGCATTACAGTTTTTGTAAGAATAAGATTCATAATATCCACAAAACTATGAAGAATGGTTTTTATCACTTCTACAGATTTTCACATGATGTACTAATAAAGAATTTTCTACTGATTCAGAAACAAAATGGGCACTAAGATAGGGTTACCAAAAGTGATTTCTCTGAAAATACACATCAGCAAACATCGCAAGAATATTTTCCAGTGTTTATATATAGAGTATTCTCCAGTGTTTATATATAGATGGTTCACCAATTATCACTTTTTCAAAAAAGGATCTCCACAAAATTCAAGAAATTATAATTTGTCCGTAGAGTGTATGATCATGATTGAGGAAAAATTGTCTGCTATGGAAATGCAGTCATAAACTACACAAGAATAAGATTTCTCTACAGTATGTGTATGCATACGATTGACCATACTTGATTTGAATGAAAAAGCAGATCCACAAACTTCACAGGAATATGGTTTCTATCCAGTGTGAGTACACATATGTTTGACCAAATCTAGCTTCCGTGAAAATGCAGATTGACAAAGTTCACAAGAATATGGTTTCTCTCCAGTGTGTATACGCATATGCGTCACTAACTGTGACTTCTGTGAAAATGCAGATTGACAAACTTCACAAGAATATGGTTTCTCTCCAGTGTGCGTACGTATATGTTTGACCAAATCTGACTTCCATGAAAAAGCAGACCCACAAATTTCACAAGAATATGGTTTCTCCCCGGTATGTGCACGCATATGCTTGCTCATATTTGACTTGTGCGAAAATGCAGATCCACAGATGTCACAAGAATATGGTTTCTCTCCAGTGTGGGTACGCATATGCTTCCTCATATTTGACTTGTGTGAAAATGCAGATCCACAGACCTCACAAGAATATGGTTTCTCTCCAGTGTGTGTATGCATATGATTGACTAAATCTGACTTCCCTGAAAATGCAGATCCACAAACTTCACAAGAGTATGGTTTCTCTCCAGTGTGTATACGCATATGTGTCACTAACTGTGACTGCTGTGAAAATGCAGATTGACAAACTTCACAAGAATATGGTTTCTCTCCAGTGTGTGTACGCATATGTTTGACTAAATCTGACTTCCATGAAAATGAAGATCCACAAACTTCACAAAAATATGGTTTCTCTCCAGTGTGTGTACGCATATGCCTGCTCATATTTGATTTCTGTGAAAAGGCAGATCCACAGATCTCACAAGTATATGGTTTCTCTCCAGTGTGTATACGCATATGTTTGACTAAATCTGACTTCCAGGAAAATGCAGATCCACAAACTTCACAAGAGTATAGTTTCTCTCCAGTGTGTGTACGCATATGTATCTCTAAATTTGACTTGTCTGAAAATGCAAGCGTACAAACTTCACAAGAATATGGTTTCTCTCCAGTGTGTGTATGCATATGCTTCCTCATATTTGACTTGTGTGAAAATGCATATCCACAAACTTCACAAGAATATGGTTTCTCTCCAGTGTGTGTACGCATATGATAGACCAAATCTTTCTTCCATGCAAATGCATATCCACAAACTTCACATGAGTAAGGTTTCTCTCCGGTGTGTGTACGCATATGCTTGACCATATTTGACTTATTGGAAAACGCAGATCCACAAACATCACAAGAATATGGTTTCTCTCCAGTGTGCGTACGCATATGATTGACCAAAGCTGGCTCCCATGAAAATGCAAATCCGCAAACATCACAAGAATATGGTTTCTCTCCAGTGTGTGTACGCATATGCTTGACCATATTTGACTTGTATGAAAATGTAGATCCACAATCTCTACAAGAGTATGGTTTCTCTCCAGTGTGTGTTCGCATATGCTTGCCCATATTTGACTTATATGAAAATGCAAATCCACAAATCTCGCAAGAATATGGTTTCTCTCCAGTGTGTTTACGAATATGCATCACTAATTGTGACTTCCATGGAAATGCAGATCTACAAACTTCACAAGAATATGGTTTCTCTCCGGTGTGTGTACGCATATGAGTGACCAAAGCTGGCTTCTGTGAAAATGAAGATTCACAAACTTCACAAGAATATGGGTGCATTGTAATAGGTGTTTCCATCTGGCCTACAATAATTGCCTTGCAGATGTTAAATATGGCCTAATTTTTTTATTCATTTATACATAACTCTGAATATAATTTTTGTAGAAAGATAAACCATTCATTTCTAAGTAAAACCATTCATTTCTAAGATAAACCATTCATTTCTTGCCAGGTAAAGTTCATTGTCATGCTTTTGGCAATATAGATACAAGACTGTCATATGAACCATGTAGCATCTGTTTGTGTTTTCATCTAAAGTGAAATGTCTTTTCCTTCCTTGAAATTTTCAGTAATAACCACTGTGGTTTTTCTACAGCCAATATATCTGTGAAGACAAAATGCATAAATTTTATATTAATAGGAGCAATGAATAATATATTGAAAGCTTTCAGTATTATAAGAGATACATATGATTATTATTTCAATAATGCAGCAGCTGCCAGTGAAGATCAAGTTCAGTTTCATATGCTATTAAATTCAAAACAATGTCAACTCAGAAAGAATTTAAATATAGATTTTGAAAAATATTTGATTTTTAAGTTTTTTAGACCTTGTCTAAGAATAACGTCATGGGCAACACAATTAAATTCATAGCTTCCACCACTTGATGTGAGACTATCTGAAAAATAATAGTAAGCAAAATACTCTGCTGTCTTTCAAACGAAAATTACATGGACTAGAATCAATATTTTTTTTAAAAATAGCTGATTAGTGCTCTTTTTGAGTCATTTTTCATCAAAATGTAATTCTCTGTATTAAAAAATCTTTCAAAAAACAAAACATAACTTTCTGAAACTGTATTTGATTAATAGTAGCTGATTTCATGTATCATTAAAATATTATTTAAGCTTAAAACAATACAGAAATGTAATTTTAAAACAGTAGCTGCATTTTTAATCACCATAGCCATGTTTCAAATAAATGATGAAATGATGTTAGGTGATTATATAATGATTGTTGTTCTATAGATACTTTATCTGTAAAACATAATTTAAGAAAATGATGTGAGCACCTTTTTTATATAATTTTTAATTACTCAGTAATCTTAAAAGTGTTGTAAACTATTCTCTGTAATCTAATTTTAAGAATGGTGACTTTAAATTTAGTATAGGCATCCCTCTTATTTTCTGATAATGTTGTGTATGGTTGGCCATACTTTATTGGTCTAAAATTTAAAAACTTAAAACAAATCTTGTAAAAATTCATTATTAATCGATAAACCTTTTTTTTCTTAAGACAATAGCATCATTAATAAATCTTATTTATTAAAACAATTAAAAGCTTTTCTAATTAAATAATGATTCAGAGCAGATTTTTGAGAAATGAGTAGTAATTTGAAAAAAAAATTAAAAAATGATGATTTACATTAGGTACCTCCACGAATTCGACATACATAAGGTTAAAATGAATTTTAAAAATGAAAAATCTTTCCTGAACTTTTCCCTTTACATGAAAGCTAAAAGATTAAAATTACTATATCCAGTAAGCAAAATACTTTGGTTAGGTACCTCCATGAAATCTCTAAAAAAAGAGCATAGTCTGATGAAAAAGACGCCAAACTTTATGAAAACAAAATTTTATCGTCTAAATGCTTATGTTTTTATGAAGAGGAAAGACCAAAGTTTTTTTTTAATTATTTTTTTAAATTTTTTCCTTCTTTTTAGAACATTCTAAATTTTGATTAAAAAACCTTGTTTCTCTTTGTACCAACAGGGGCTAGTAAATAACATAGATAATTTTTAGCACTTTTTTTTTTGTATTACACACATTAATTTCGAAAATCTTGCAAAAATAAAAATAATCATCAGAATCTGATGATCAGATGTTAATGAAACTTTCAGAAACTATTCACAGATGATCGAAATTATTATAAATGTTTTTTTTATTAAAGTCATAGCAGAAATATGTTTTTTTTTTATATTTATTAACACCCCCATAACTAATTTTATGAAAAACTCTAGAAATTCGAGCGCATCAACTTTAGTGATTACAATATAGTTAAAAGCACAAGGCTTTGAAGAATGCAAATCATGTCTTTTTTTTTTTTAAATTGGATCCGCGGTATCTGAAAATCACCTCTGAATTGTAACATACAAAACTCAATAAAACAAAAGTATTACTTAATTTCAAATGCTTTTATTTGTTTTTAGTCGTTTTTATGAATATGGACAATATTTTCTGAAAGCAAAAAAATTTTTCAATGAAAATTGAATTTTTAATACAATTATTTATTTCTTTAATTAGATTTTTACATTAAGTTTTTTAAAAATATTATTATAACATTAGTTAAAAGCAACGTCAACCTTTCTAAGTGTCCTTATGAGATTGTCAGTGTCTAGCCCTTTGAAAACTGTATCATTTGGACCAATCAGAAGATCCGCAGTAATTAAAAAATGTAATTTTTGTGTTCATAATCGGGCGGTAATTAAAGTATGGAAGACCAACCAGAATACAATTCAGTTGCATTATTTGAGTTCAGCATTGTTCTCCGCTGTTAAGGCCTTTAATTTTACAAAACACGTATCGAGAAGTTAATTTGATTTTTCAATTTCAACTGAGAAGGGTACCTATAAGTATCAGTATCATCTTATGAAATTTAACTACTGCTAAACTTATAAACTTTAAATTTATATGATCTTATTTTTATATTAATCTCAGTTATGACATTTTTCCATAAATGGAATATCAAAATTAATAATAAAATGAATGGAAATACAAATAACACAGTAAAATGTAATAAATGTACATAAAATTAGTATTTTATGTACACTTCTGATAAAATTTCATAAGAAAGGTACCTAAATTAATTAGATACCTTTTCTTATGAAATTTCTCACTCTTTTAACAGTCTTATTTTTTAATTTTTAAATATATAGTCAAAAAATACTTTGATCCTTCGTCTTAATGACAACAAAGATTTGACGATATGTTTTCATTACGTTTAAAAATAAATGCAATATGCTTTCATGATGGTATGACGATTTTTTAGCGATCTTGCGGAGGTACGTATATACGCTGTTTTTCCGGTGAATTATTGAAATAGGAATTAAAAGTAAAAATAAGAAGAGTTTAAATTTTAAATGAGTGAAATAAAAAAAAGAAGCAAGTTCAAATGGAAATTGAATAAAGAAGAAATATTTTGTATTAGGTTTTATTTTCGTTTCAGATTCTTTACATTCTGACAGAATTGAAGCTAAAAAAGAAAAAGAAATTTATTGAAGTATGACTCACACACTAAAAATACATGATTTAAATAAAATATTTGAATAGGAATGACAAAAAAAGAAACTTACTTTAAAAAGTCGAACGGATATTTGTATTTTGCTATCGTGTTAACAAATAATAAGGAATGCGATAAAATTAAAAACAATACAGAATCTTTTCTTTATTGAATGTGATATCGTTGAGGTAGGAGGTAGTGTTGAAGGTGAGTGTTAGGAAGAGGTAATGTTTAAGGTGAGTGTTGGGAAGAGGTAATAGAGTGAATGTGAGGAAGAGGTAATAATGGTTGTAAATGGGTTTTTGACTTTTGACTTTTGTTGACGATATTGCATTTAATGCAGAGTTAATTTCAAGCTTTGATTTATTCATTGAGGCGTATATACATGAAAACGAATCATGATGTGTTTACGTTTGAGGCTGAAACTACTAAAAAAACTAGAGAGAGTCCATAAATGTTCTAATCTAAGGAAGATAATTTCAAGTTACACCACAATGGTAAGTGTTAGGAAGAGGTAATGATTAGCATGACTGTTAAGTAATGTTTAAGGTGAGTGTTAGAAAGAGGTAATAATAATATACAACAAAATAGACTATCGCCACTGGGCGTGACCACCGGTGGTCTGGGACAGGTGCAATTTGAACTCTGTTCTCTGAACATTACACCATCACACCTCTATAGCCCTTTGGTAAGAAAATGTAAGTTGAACTCGAGCAGCTTCTTCCCACGAACCACTGCCTTGTAGAACCGACTCTCAAGAGATTACTTCCCCAGTCACTACAATCTTCTTAAGATTCTTAACCTGTTCAAGTCTAGGGATAACTGTCTTCCACACATACCTATATAAACCGTGCCTTTTAATCTGTAACCCTCTACCTTGAGGGGCCCTCGGTCTTTGTACAGTGTGAACATTGTAAAAAATTTAAAAAAAAGAACAGAATTTTGAAAGTAAAATAACGCTGATTAATAATGAGTGATATTCAGTCACCCCCCACCCATGAGGGCATCATGTGGCACAAGGCCGGTTTAACGTGGGATCTCCGAGCCCGTGGGCTCAGCCAAAAATATGCCCTTTTAAAACCTGTATAAACGGGTTCAGGGTCAGTTTACATCCCCGAAAGAGACTCTGCTCTTCGGCGTAGCCTTGTTCGGGTTCCTACCCGCCCGAAGACAGAGAGTTCAGCTGGTCATCCAACTTCAGACTGAACTCAGAGCGACCCACTGATTAATAATGAGTTGGCACATCTTTAGGTATCTTTGCTAATTTGCTGAAAAAAGAGCATATCATGATAAAACAAATGACTCAAACAATGAAAAAATAGTTTTAGCATTAAAATGCTCATATTATTTTTTTTTCAGAGGAAAGACCAAAGTATTTTTTATTTCATAGTTTTTTTCACCTTTTCTAGAACATTCGAAATTTTCGTTAAAAATCTTGTATTTCTTGTGTCAGTGGGGATTCAAAGATTAGTGTTTGGACTTTTTACCTTTTTTTTTTTTTTGCCTTAAAACACATTAGTTTGGAAAGTTTTGCAAAAATCAAATAATTGTCAATTTTAATTAAACTTTCAGAATTTATCCACACATGAATTAAATTATTTTACACATGTCTCTTTTAAGAAAGAAATGGTAAAAATATAATTTTTTTACATCAGTTGTCCTTCATTTTTTACAAAATCGAAAAATTCAATATTCTACATTTTATTGATTATATTAATTAAAAGCAGAAGAATATAAAATAAATCATTGATTTTCTTGTAAAATTGAATCACACAATTACCGAAAATCAGTTCTGAATTGTAACATACAAAAAATAAATAAAACTAACACATTATTTAATGGCTTTTATGAATAATATAAGGGCATTATTGTCTGAATATTGTATTTTTCCGATTAAAAATTAAGTTTTACAAGAATTTTTTATTTTCAATACAATATGTGACGAAGTTGTAAAATATTTTAAAATTAAGTTTCATTCCGTAAATTTTAGGAAATGCTGAGAGTCATTCCTGGTCAAGTCAACAAGGGTCTGACTTTCACCGACACAGATTTCTTTTTCAAATTTGGTACATTTATAGAGCTTCATGATAGACAATGAGTGGTGCCTATTTTACATCTCTAGGTCAAAGTGTTCCTGAGATATGGCCTTTGCCAAAAAGATGAATTTTGGAAAATAATCACAAAATTTAAATATGAATATCTCAGGTTTTTTTTCCTTCCACAAAGCAACATTATATGCCATTTCAAATTATTTTGTTTAAAGGTTAAATAAGATTGTTTGACCATGACATTTAATTTCTCAAAAATATTGTTTTTATTTTTTTTTTTTTAATCTGATAACAAATATGTCTGCTTTATTGCAAGATATGTACAAAATTTTTACTGTGTCCTGAGTTCGGAGGGTTTTACTGAGTTGGGCCAAATTCAATATGGCGGACTTGGCCACTATATGCTAACATTTTCATGCTAATGGCTAATAGATTTTTGTTGACATGGTACACTAAATGCACAAAACAATCTAATTTTCAATATAATTATATATATTTAATAAATTAAGTTTTGATTTGAAAAAGTGAACATTGAAATGAATATTTAAAAAAAGATTTGTAATATTTATAAAGAGAATAACAAGTAAACCTGTTGTCAAATAAAATTAACAGCATTACCTGAGTTTTCTGAAATTACATCAACGTTAGCTGATGACCAGTCACAGCCTTCTATTAGGTTGGTGCAAAAATAATGTCGTTTTTGACGTATTTTTTTAACGTAAAAAAACGACATTATTTTTGCACCAACCTAATAGAATTTTTGAATTGCAACTTCTTAATGAGTCACTGTCAACATTTATTGAATCACCAAACATGCGCCAAAAACTTGATAAACAAAACAGTTATGAGAAATAAAAATTCTTCCTTGTCAAATAAGCACTTTTTGCTTTTTAAAAATAATTTACTCTTCATTACAAATTTATTTCTATAAAAATTGCCTGCTTACACAATATATAGCATGTTTGTTGACCGTTGTATATAACATATCATTATATAGACGAGTTCCAAATTTTGAATTTATGTGGCAGGATGTTACCGTCCTTACTGGTCAAAAACCCACAAGTGTATATCTTTGCAAAATTTGAAAATCAACTAACAAACTGTTCACCTTATTTTGGTAATTCTTTTCGAGCCATTGTGTTTTTAGAAATTTTAAAGAATAATATTTTATATAAAATCAATTAAAATCTTGTGTAATTAAATAATGTCTTAGTTTTAGTACGTTTTTAATTGACCATTCAGAGTAGATTTTCTGTAATTGAGCACCTGTTTGGCTAAAAAAATTTTCTGATTTAAATTACCCGATGACTTGACCTTATAACTGATACAAAAGGAAAATATATCTAAAAGTTCACCCTTGAAAGAAGTGCATTTTTAAAAAACCATTTAAAAATGTCTTCTTTGAAAGAAATTCAATGGCATTTCAGCTTTATTTGAAAGATAATAGCCTAAAGCAAATGCAAATTAAAAAGAAAAATTAATTTCCGTTAATAAATACAGATCTTTTTTTAGATGTTTTTAAAACCATGCCCCCTTTTCTCATACTACATCAACTCATCTCATCACCATTAGACGAAATGTGCAAACAACAAATTTAAAAATATTTTAAAAATCCAATATTTATCCTAGAGATATATTTTGATATAAATTAGTAAATTTATGGATTTTGTATAAGTAATGTTTACATTTGTAGTGGATCATCTGGAGGGGGCATGATATAATATGGTTGTTTGAGTCTGGACGATATGCATGCAACAATTTCCTACACCAGGTGTATTTGGCTGACAGGAAAGCTGGAAGCAGTGTAGCCGTAAGTTTAGGGCTGTCGTAAGCAGGTCCATTAACTCCTATGAACCAGGTGAATGGTACAGGTGAAAGTAGTAAGGCCAGGAATGCCAAAAGATAAGGGTCTGTGGTAGCCAGAAATAATAAAGGGCCTGGTGAGAAATGCCAGAAATATGTGTCCGTGGTAGCCAGAAATAATAAAGGCCAGTAATGCCGGAAGATAATGGCCCACAGTAGACAGAAATAATAAAGGCTATTAATGCCGGAAGTAAGAGTGGATAGGAAAGCCCAACTAGGAGAAGTGGAAAAATCAGGTGTGGCTGACCACATATGGAGAGAGAAGGGAGATCACCGCCCTCTGTGGTTGAGATCATAAACAAGGAACATCGTTGGAAAATTCGGAATTTCAGAACTTAAGGAATCAGCACATATGCTAGGTCATAAAAATCTCTTGAGCCGACCAGGCATAGAAATAAATACAGTATGGGAACCAGTAATAAGGAGTGCCAGAGAAAAGCGATAATAACAAAGTTGCAATATGAGCTCTGGTAAAAACATATAATGATAACAGCAAAATTGCAATATGAGCACTGGTAAAAAATGGTTACTGAAGACATTAGGTATATAATACCCAGAAATTCATACACAGATGTCCTCAAGGACACATGGCACAGTGGATAAAGGCGTTGGTTAGACAGTGACATGACCCAAAGAGTGAGAGTTCAATACCCAGTTAAGGCAGGGGAAAATTAACAGGAGATACCTGATAACTGACATGGCATGTGGAACTAGTACAGTCTACCCCAGCGAAGTAAATTCAGAACGTAATAAATATGGCGAAATAGTCCAAATAATGTACATAATACTCTCAGAAAAAATCATATAATAATCTCAGAAATATAGACAGATAATGACAAAATGTTTTTCTTTCTTGGAATTCCTCGTCTGAAGATTTGTGTTATAGACAGGCAGATTCTCAAGAGAGACCTGTCCTTTTGAGAGTTAAGTGTACAATCATTGATGTGAAGTCCACAGAGGACCCTAGGAACTTCAAGCTACCAGAGTTATTGCGCTAATCCGTAACACGGCAGGCAATTTAAAAGTATAGGACCACTTGGCAGGTGCCTTTCCGAACATTTGAATTGCCCCAAATATTGTCTTCTAACTTTAGAAAATGATCTCGATTGTGTGCTGGGAGGGTCCCTGTTCGGCTCCATTTCTCTCTAAAAAGGGGCACTTAAGTTAACATTCCCAACGTCAGTGTATTGTCTTAGATGGACAGATTAGCTTGGAGATGGGTACAGGAGGCTGAATACAATCTGTTGGGGTCTTGTTCACAGAAAATAAGACTTCTAACTATAGTAAATTTAAAGCAAAAAAGAATCTAAAATTCAATAAAACATTAGACTATAGGGAATATTTTTGTAATTTAAAATATTATATGAAAAAGGCACTTACATTGTATTCCTGAAATTATTTTTTACAGATATATCCACCACAGATAAATTTGCACCTGTCATACAAACTGTTGACACCTTAAATAAAAAGTTATCACCAATTTAAAAATGTTCTGTGACATTTTAAACTTAATGTAATAATTGTTTCAAATCAGATGAATTGAACTTTAAATCAGCTGATATAAAGTTTCAGAAAAATATTTTATTTTTAGAACATTTTTAGTTGCAATGAATTATATTGAAATATATTGTGATGAAAGATGGCTAAAATTGGCACTAAAATCAAAACTTTCACCAATTTCAAAATGAAAATTCCTCCAAGACATTTTACATTAGTTTTGATATATACAGCAAAGTATTTTGCTTATTGGAAATATTAAATGTAATCTAATAACTTGAAATTACAAATAAAAGCTTCAAGAAAGATTTTTCATTTTAAACCTTAGGTATTTCAAATCTGTGTAGCTAAGTATGAAGGGAAGATAGAAGTGGAGAGAGAGAAACAGATTAAACTGATAAAAACAGGTACTACACTTTGCTCTTAGTCAAAAAGCTTAGAAGTATGGTGACCCCAACAGATGCACCATTTTTCAAGTGCACGGTATTGGATGGTGGAAGCCATATAAGGTAATCACCACAAATCCAGTTACCATAAATAAAATATCATCTGCTGAATTATTTTAAAATTATTACTTGAAAAAGTGTTTGTGAGATGGGTATTTGGCTCGAAAGAAGGGACAGATAGAAGTGTTTAATATCCTTTGCCGATTCATAATAATAGGACATTCTGTTTTGATTCCATAGAAAAACAAAAGACATACTGCTCTAGAGGTAAAAGCTACAGGACTCTAATCTTTAATAACTCAAATTCTGCCAGGGGAATCTCTCTTGGGCCACCAGTATCGTGTCAATTGTTCAACTTTGCAGTACTTTGTTTTAAGTCGTTTAGCACAATAGGAAAATTGAGGCAGGACTGATGCTTAAAAGATGGCAAGTGAGTGTGGGGTTGCCAAAAGTTGATGTATCTCTTTGATTTATAGTGTCACAACAGCACATGAAGTTTTTTGTGAGCCACTACTTGAGAAGATTTTGCTTTCTTTTGGAATAAGATGAAGAAGATTGCAACTCTTCCACAGCTGACACCTCAGGCTCTGTCAAAAGATAGATAGATGTAGGTGCAGTTTGTGTTGAGTTATTCTTGGTGGACTGAGCTGGAAGGGATTCAGAGGTAGAAATAGCAGAAAATGTAGTCGCAATAATCTGCTGACCAGCAATATGTCTTATCTTTTCCTTCAGTTGACTCCTTATAACATTTCCTCTTGTTGTTAACTCAGGAACAAACAGGATCTTATCTGAAGTGTGACCGATGTCCTAACACAACCTGAACATTATAAAACTTTCATGGTAATTCTAAGAAATTTTACCATAGATATGCATCTTTTGGAATGAAAGAAAGTCAATTTGTTCTAATGTCTGTAAAACAAAAAGATTTTACATAGGGAAAAGGAAAGGTTGGGAGACTCTCTCTCTCTCTTTCTCTCTCTCTGGTTAGAAACAATTCTACTGAAATTGACAAGTTGCCATACAGATCAAAGAGGAAGAGGGAATAGGATGGGTGGAGAAGACATTTTTATTGCCCAGGAGATAGTCAAGCATAAAAAAAATTCACTTATTTTGAAAAGTAACATCTTTTTTTTTCTAGACAAAATTTGTTTTTACACTATCTTGGTTTTCTGTCCATTAGATTGTCTATAACGAGGGTTGGCAAATTTCAATGAGATCAGGTATATCAAAATAATAAATAAAAAATGAACCAAGAAAAATCTCATAAAGCGACATTGAAGTCTATTTCATGCAAACCATGCCCCCATGCCATTAAGGAAAGAAAAAGTGAAAGAAAGAAACTAGTCAAGTGTATTTGAAAGAATAACATCAAATGATTTTTACAGTGTTTATTAAAAAGTTAACAACAAAAATACAAAATGTTTAAAGAAATAAAATATCTATGTCCTAATTACCATCAATATGTTGCCCATCAAACAAATGATTTGGATATGGCCACAGAAAGAAAATATTAGTTACATTTAAAATTAACATGGTGTTCACTTAGTATTAACAAACAACAAACTCCTTTAACTATATCATAATTGTTATGGATTGGTTTTATGTAATGTATTGCTTTTCATGGGAAACTTTAGTCATGTCCCTGGGATGCAAAGATGGAGAAGTTAATGCATTAAAATTTTTATGCAACTGTCATGCAGGATGTGCACCTTTAACCATCATTGCATGTCTATTGTATTTTGTAGCATTTGAAAATAATGCATTACAGTTTTTATCAGAATGTTATCCATATCATACATGAAATATTACTTTAGAAAAGGTATATCCACAAACCTATCAAGAAAGTTTTTTTTCATTTCTATAGGCTTTCACATGATGCACTAAAAAGAATTTTCTACTAATTCAGAAACAAAATGTGCACTAAGATAGGGTTTCTATTCACTGTGTATTCACATGAAGTACCAAAACTGATTTCTCCGAAAATACATATCAGCAAACATCACAAGAATATTTTCCTCTCCAGTGTGTATACACAGATGGCTCACCAAACATAATTTCTATGAAAATGGAGATCCACAAAATTCTCAAAACTATAGTTTTTCTCCAGTGTGTGTACGCATATGATTGACCAAATTTGGCTTCCATGAAAATGCAGCTTTACAAACTTCACAAGAATATGGTTTCTCTCCTGTGTGTGTACGCATATGTGTCACTAAATGCGATTTCTGTGAAAATGCAGATCCACAAACTTCACAAGAATAAGGTTTCTCTCCAGTGTGTTTACGAATATGTGTCACTAAAGGTGAGTTTTGTGAAAATGCAGATCCACAGAATTCACAAGAATATGGTTTCTCTCCAGTGTGTGTACGCATATGTTTAACCAAATCTGGCTTCCATGAAAATGCAAATCCACAAACTTCACAAGAATATGGTTTCTCTCCAGTGTGTGTATGCATATGTGTCACTAAATGTGACTTCCTTGAAAATGCAGATCCACAAATTTCACAAGAATATGGTTTCTCTCCAGTGTGTGTACGCATATGTCTGACCAAATCTGGCTTCCGTGAAAATGCAGTTCCACAAACTTCACAAGAATATGGTTTTTCTCCAGTGTGTGTACGCATATGTCTGACCAAATCTGGCTTCCGTGACAATGTAGATCCACAAACATCACAAGAATATGGTTTCTTTGTTATATGTGTTTCCATCTGGACTATTATGCCTGACTTCACAACAGTTTATCAGATCTTACATGAATGTGGACTATCTTTCCTGTTTATTCATACATAAATCTAAATGTGTTTTATAGAGAGATAAACATACATTTCAAAGTACATTATCTCTGGCCAGGTAAAATTTGTTATCATGCTTTTGATAATGTAAATCAATGACTTTCACATGAAACTTGCAGCATATATTTGTCTGTGTTTTTATGAAAAGCGAAATATCTTTTCCTTCATTGAAATTCTCAATAGTAACCACTGCAGTTTTTGTACAGCCAAAACATCTGTGAAGAAAAAAAGGCATAAATGATATATTAATAGAAGCAGTGAATAATATATGAAAGCAGTCTATATTATGAAATATACATGTAAATAGCATTTCAATAATGCAGCAGTCACCAACAAAGAACAAACATAATGCAGTGAAACAAAATTGTTTCACCATCATGTCACATGAAACATATGCAATTAAAACCAGAACATTGTCAATTTAGAAACAATTCAAATATGGATCATGATAAATATTTACTTTTTCAGTTTTTTTTAGACCTTGACTAAAGACACTGACAATATGATTAAGTTTATAACCAGTGCCAACTGGTACGAGATAAGCCAAAGTGAAGAGCCTATTCTTGGGCCTGTGAGCAACATCACCTACACGAGAGCTCATAGTTGATCAGCCCAATAAAAACAAACCATCATTTTCATCAGTACCAAAGAGGAAAGATCCCTTGCTAAGACTCCCCTTCTTGGGCCTCTCAGCAACATCACAGACACAAGAGCTGTTTGTTTCTCTGTCCAATAAAAACAAACCATCATTTTCATCAGTACCACGGAGGAAAGATCCCTTCCTAAGACTCCCCTTCTTGGGCCTCTCAGCAACATCACAGACACAAGAGCTGTTAGTTTCTCTGTCCAATAAAAACAAACCATCATTTTCATCAGTACCAAAGAGGAAAGATCCCTTGCCAAGACTCCCCTTCTTGGGCCTCTCAGCAACATCACAGACACAAGAGCTGTTAGTTTCTCTGTCCAATAAAAACAAACCATCATTTTCATCAGTACCACGGAGGAAAGATCCCTTCCTAAGACTCCCCTTCTTGGGCCTCTCAGCAACATCACAGACACAAGAGCTGTTAGTTTCTCTGTCCAATAAAAACAAACCATCATTTTCATCAGTACCACGGAGGAAAGATCCCTTCCTAAGACTCCCCTTCTTGGGCCTCTCAGCAACATCACAGACACAAGA
Source organism: Acanthosepion lycidas (assembly GCA_963932145.1). Classification (NCBI taxonomy): domain Eukaryota; kingdom Metazoa; phylum Mollusca; class Cephalopoda; order Sepiida; family Sepiidae; genus Acanthosepion; species Acanthosepion lycidas. The sequence continues at coordinate 108,192,549 of OZ010575.1, read as the reverse complement.
GCTGTTAGTTTCTCTGTCCAATAAAAACAAACCATCATTTTCATCAGTACCAAAGAGGAAAGATCCCTTGCTAAGACTCCCCTTCTTGAGCCTCTCAGCAACATCACAGACACAAGAGCTGTTAGTTTCTCTGTCCAATAAAATCAAACCATAATTTTCATCAGTACCAAGGAGGAAAGATCCCTTGCTAAGACTCCCCTTCTTGGGTCACTCAGCAACATCACAGACACAAGAGCTGTTAGTTTCTCTGTCCAATAAAAACAAACCATCATTTTCATCAGTGCCCAGGAGAAGGGGTCTTTTGTTAATAACACCTTCTACTTATTAAATAGTTAACGGGTACTGAACTCACAACTCTTCGGATTATGTCGCTTTTTGGATTACTCAACTAACACTTTTATCCCCCGAGGAATTAAATGACACTGAGATATTCAGAAACTGCATGCAAAACACTAAAAATGAGGACTCATGATGAAAAAAATGCTCCAAATTTAGCAAAAACAAAGTTTTTATGTCAAAATCTATCATTAAGATGAAAGACCAAAGGATTTTTTAACTATTAGTATTAAAATTAAATTGTGTTTTTTGGTTAAATTTTTTTTTTTTTTTTGCATCAAAGGGGGACCATAAATTTGAGTGTCTCTTCATGGTGAAATTTTTTTTGGGAAGAATGAAATTGTGTTAATTTTTTAAAGGTATTAATTTTAATATATTTTATAATGTTTTAAATCTTTTAAAATTTCTTATTGATTTGCATCAGTTCAGTGATATTTTTATTAAGTAAAAAGTGTATTTACTAATCACAAATCAAAAAGTTTAGTACAATTCAGTGAACCCAGTATTTTAACTAGAAGTTTGAATTTTTTGTGTGTTTATAAACCTGCCGATTACTGTAAATATAGGCATCAATACATGATATTAACAGAAAATAAAAGCAATAACTATTTAAAATTTATTGGAGATTTTCTAACATTTCACCAGCAAGTGGATTCTTAAGTAAGTCTATAAAGCCGAAGTACCTAAAACTTACCACGTCTGCAAGGATTTTTTAACCCAAATTTTAGCAGAATCACAATTGACCATTATGTATGTATGTATATTATTTTTATATATGCCAACCTTCCCCAACTCATTTAATATAAATTCTGATAAATTCTTTGTAATATGCACAAGTCCTTTGGAAAATGAAAAAACAAAAAAGTTCTCCCAGAGATTCCTGAACAAACTTTTCAAAATCATCCTGAAACAAATCATATTTTTCTATCTTTAGAATAAACAAAGACATTTTTAAACCATCTGTGACTTCTTTTGACCAAAAATAATAGTTTTTACTTTTTCAGTGACTACAACTCTTTATTTTACACACTGAACTATTAGCATCTGACAATTTTAGAGGTAACTATTTTCCGTTTTAAATTTTTCCTTAATTCCCTTTTGTTGTAGGGATTTTTTTTTCTGTTTTCAGTATAGAATTCTGCTTTTTCCTCCATTTTCAGTATGAATTTCTGTTTCTGCTCCATTATAATACTTAGTGAGAAAATGTAACAATATATGTTCATAAAATTAGAAAGTGAAAGTGGCAAAACCTACAGAAAAGTAGCACCACAAAGTCATCTAGAAACAAAAAGCTACATTATTGTTTGGTCACTTTATTGAAATTATTAAATAAAATTTTCAGTCTAATTCATAAGATTTCCATTTCAAAATCATGATTTCTGTTTGAAGTAGGCCATTTCGTCTTTCCAATTTCACAGAAAATTAGCTCCTCTACAATTCCTATGCATTTTTTAATCTAGGTAACTCCACTAATTTTTTAAGGTCTAAAATTAATTTTTATAAATGAGAAAGCTTTCTTAATTTTTCTGTATCTTTAAAACTAAATGGTAAGTGTGTTTTAACCGACATCACCATGTTTTACATAATTGACAAGGCAATGACAGGTGATTGCATAATATAATTATTCTATGGACATTTTATCTGTAAAACAAAATTTAAAAAATGACCTGATCACATTTTTATATAATCTTTAAGAAATCTGTAATTTTCAAACTGTTGGAAAATATTCTCCGTAATCTAATTTTAGGAATGTTGACTTTAAATTTACTAGTCATTTCTCTCATTTTCTGATAATGTCATGTATGGTCAACCATACTGTTGTGAAGTTGAAGTTATCACTAATCAGCCGCTAAACTTGTACTTCTACTTCGTTATTCTCAGTGACCACTTATATGAGTGTTCACTTATGCTTATGCAAATTATGCATACTAATTTGCTAGTATCACTACATCTCCCTGAACCTTAAGGGTTTTATTCCTCCCGTAGATCTTGTACTCCTTCTCCTGCTATTTTCATCACTTTGCTCTACTTCTCTCTCTTCCATATTTCTTTCCATGGGAGACCTAGATCTGTCCCGTGCTAGACTGTAGTCATATGTGTTTTCTTGCAAAATCTGGTCTTCGTACAAACTTTTAGACTCATTCTGGCCCTCTTGATCTTGCATTGTTTCGTCTTCTGACGTTTCCTTCTGTAATGGTTGTTCTACCAACTCGTTACCAGATGGAATTGAAGACATTTCTTCGTCGTTTTGTTCTTCCTCTTCACCCTGGGTCCTTATTTGGTCTGCATGGGCTAACACACTATCACCATTATCTCTATTTATTATAGCTGTATTGTGGCCTTTTTGCATTATAAATTCTGCTCCTTCCGGATCTGCATCTTTGTTCTTTTTGTACCACATTTTTTCATTTGTAGAATATGACATCGTTAGCAGAGCTCTAATCTGTCTTCCCATTAAAGCTGATGGACTTTCTAGTCTTCCCGCATGTAGTATTGTACGATAACTTAAAAGCAAGCTCGATAGAAAAACTTCTACTTTTTCTTTTTGCTGAGAGCATGCTTTTAGTCCCTTTTTTATGGTCTGCACCATTCTTTCTGCAAATCCATTCAATTGAAGGTGATATGGTGGTGTCTTATATAGTTTACACCCTATTTTTTCTAACCATATATGAAGTTCTTCATCACAAAATTCTGGTGCATTATCAGATACCAAGGTTTTTGGTATGCCATTTCTGGAAAATATGACTTAGAATCTGCTTTATAGTAGAACTTTTCTTCTTTGTAACCCTGATTATTTCAGGCCAACCTGAAAAGGAATCTACTAGTATTAATAAGAGTCCCACTCCATTAATGTATGCATGATCCATATGCACACGACTCCATGGCTCCACTTCTTTGGACCACGAATGTAATTTGGTTTGTGTAAAGTTTCTTAATTCTTTACATTTTTTTACACCTTTTTATATATTCCTCAACGTCTCTTGAATATCCCGGCCACCAAACTTCTAATTTTATCCGTTTTTGTGTGGCCGCTACTCCACAGTGTATATCATCATGTACACTTTCCATTATCGGTTTTCTTTGTGTTTCTGGGGAACTACCAGGTCCCCATTGCAAATCACTCCATGTTCTATTGTTAATTTGTGTCTTATTTCTTTATAGGGTCTTTCCGCCCTAGAACAATTTCCCCACAAGTTTTTTCTTATTCTCGATACTATCCTACTTAGCACTGGATCATGTCTCATTTCTGCAGCCATTCTGTCTAAAGACAAAACATCAGTCTCTATCAAGTGTAGGAATGAATCTTCAAATTCTTCCTCTGTTTTATCTTTTGACTCCTTGTAGAACCTCAATCTTGATAGTGCGTCGACATGTGGAATTGAATTTCCTTTGACATACTCTATATCAAAGTCAAATGCCATCAATCTTATCGCCCATCGTAGAATCCTTGATGTCGTGAATTTGGGTAATTCTTTCCTTGGGTTAAATATAAACTCTAATGGTCTGTGATCACTTCTTAATAGAAATTTTTTCCCAATTAAAAATTGTCGGGCTCTGGTAGTTGTCCACACGATAGCCAATGCTTTTTTCTCTATGTTCGAGTAATTGAATTCAGTGTTCGTTAATCTTCTCGATAAATACATTATCGGATGTCCTTCTTGTGATAATATTCTCGATATTGAATGTTCACTTGCATCTGTAGTGAGTGTTATGTCCTTTTTTGGATCAATAAATTCCACATTCTTTTTTCTTAAATTTGCAAACGGTTCCGTCAAGTCCGTGTATTTTGGTAAGTATCGCCTGTAAAAATTTACCAATTCTAAAAAAGACTCCAATTCTTTTTTATTTGTAGGTGTAGCTACTTTTAGTATTTTTTCTATCAAGGCTTGGTCTGGTGATATACCTTCTTTTGAAATGGAATAACCTAAAAAAGATATTTTGTTAGAATTGTTTACGCACTTTTTTTCATTTATCGTCATTCCAGCATTTCTTAATCTATTCAAGACTAAGTCAGTTTTCTCTTTTAATTCCTTTTCATTAGTAGCTCCCATGCATATGTCGTCTTGGTAACAAACCATATTTTGTACATTTCCTAAAAGCTGTTCAATGGCCCTTTGAAATATGGCACTTGCGGTTTTTATTCCATATGGCATTCTTTTCCATCTTAGTAACCCTATTGGCGTATTTATCGTGTTTACTTCTTTGAAGTTTTTGTCTATTGGTATTTGGTGGTATGCGGTTTTTAAATCTATTTTTGAAAAAACGGACATCCCTGCCAGTGCACGTAATGCAAGTTCAACATTGGGTATGGGATATGAATCCGAGCATATCTTGTGATTTACTCCTATTTTGTAATCTCCATAAACACGTAAATCACCATCTGTTTTCCTCAAAACTACAATCGGTGATGCCCACTTGCTACCTCCAGGTGGAACATGTTCAAGACGGTCTTTTCTACTAGTTTACGTAGTTTTGTCACTACTAATGGCAATAAATGTACTGGTAATTTTCGTGCCTCATAATAAGAGGGGGAAACATTTTCTTTTACTTTTAAACTTGCTTCATAGTTTTTTTAACTTTCCAGTTTTTTCCATTTTTATTTCATTAATTAGCTTAGTAGAATTTATATTAAGCACGTCATTTCCAATAAGGCCGTGGTATTTTTTTGCAACTTGTAACAATTATAGGTATTACTTCAAATTTTTCTTTTAACTCCAATGAACCTTCAAAGTATCCTAATGTTTTTATAACCGACCCATCAAACTGGCAGAGTTGTAAACTGCTTTTTCGTAAAGGTGGCTTACCAATGTGTTCCCAAAAATTTTTTGGTATCAGTGTTACTTCACTCCCAGTATCCATTTGCATATCTAAATTACAGTTATTAATTTTAACCTTTACTATAATGTCTTTTTTCTTCTGTTCAAAAGTCTTATTTTTCAATGTAAAAACTTCCCTGTCGGTGTTGTTTTCTTCAATTCTTTCAACATTTTTCTTTTTTAATTTACACACTGATTGAAAGTGGTTCTTTTTTAAGCAATTATTACAAGTTTTCCCAAATGCTGGTCACTTTTCCTTTTTCATTTTGTGTTCACGTCCACAATACGAACACTTTTTTATCTTCTTTAACATGTACGTATCAGCGAATATTTGTTCGCTGGGTTGACATTTATGATGGTTGTATTTCTGTATTAGTTCTTGTTGCTGAATGAAGTCAATACATGTATTTAAAGACATATTTCCTATTTGTAATTGTTCCATTATTTTATATCAGTGTGATGTATTGGACATACCTTCAATTAGTCTTAATTGAATCAAGTCCTCTTCAATAGTCTGTTCGTCTTGTCCGAGTTTCTCAAATTCACAATATCTACTTGCATTTCGTAGACGGTGTAAATATTTTATAATTGGTTCGTCAATTTCTTGTTTCATCGACATGAATTTCGTTCTTCTGCCACTACCAGCATTTTCTTGGGTCTCATATTTCTTCTTATAATCTGACTTATTTTTTCGAAAGTCAGGTCTTCCAAATTTGAGGGATATGCCACGGTGGAGATTTTCATTACCGTCTCGCATCCAGCTGTAGCCAAAAATAAATCCAGGATTTCATTTTCGCCTCCCTTTTCCTTGTTGTCTTTCAACATTTTTGTTCTCGCACTGGCACAGAAACAACGAATCCATGTATCCATGAAATCTGGATCTTCCATAGACAATTGATATCCTATTGGCGACGCCATTGTTGTGAAGTTGAAGTTAGCACTAATCAGCCACTAAGCTTGTACTTCTACTTCGTTATTCTCAGTGACCACTTATATGAGTGTTCACTTATGCTTATGCAAATTATGCATACTAATTTGCTAGTATCACTACACATACTTTCGAAAATAGGCTTGTTCCATACTATTTTATATCCATAAAAAAATTATTTTAAAAATCTTGTACCAAAATGTTTTGTATTCAGCTTTTCAATTTTTAGTAAGTATAGTTTTTACTTAATATTACCTAATCTAATGAAAGTAACGTAGAATTTTAAAAGATTTACATATTATAAATTATTATATTTAAAATTAAAAAAAAAAAAAAATTAAAATTTTTGTAAAGAATAAAGATTCATTATTTAATGAAATTTTTTTTCATAAGACAATATAGTGTCCTTAATAAATCCTATTTATAAAAGCAATAAAAAATAATACCATAGTTTTACTGCATTTTTTATTTTATTATTCAGAGTAGATTTTCAGGAAATGAGCAGAAGTTTGAAAAAAAAATTAATGATTTACACATTCTCCAAGGAATCTTGTTTTAACTAATTAAATTTTAATATTCATTATTTTTCATTGTTTCAATTAAATTAAATTTTCATCCCAATTTAAAAAAAAAAAAAAAATTGGGATGAAAATTTAATTTTTCGAAATGTCATGAAATTAAGTGGTGGGGGTGACATGAAAAAAAAAAATTTATACAGATTTTCTATAACAAAAGATTACAAAAATAATTTAATTCATTTGTGAATAAGTCCTGAAAGTTTCATAATATAATCCGACAATTATTTGATTTTTGCAAGAATTTCCAAATCAATGTGTTTTTCAAATGAAAAAAAAAACAAAAAAAAAACACTAATCGTAAATGTTGAATGCTGAAGCATAATTAACAACATGGTGTTTAACCAAAATTTTGAATCTGCTAGAAAGGATTAAAGAATTTAAAATAAAATAAAATAAATTTATCTTTTCTCTTATAAACATTTTGGACGATAAAACTTTGATTTTATCAAGTTTGGGGCCTTTTTCCATCATGCTACTCACTGTTTTCTTTTTTCTTTTTTCTCAGCGAAAAAGTGGAAGTAATCATTTTTTTGTCTGTTTAAAGTTCAGATTATGAATCTGAAACATTTATGAAACGGTGCCCTAATGACCAAATTATTTGGTGAGCTTCGATCCAAATAATGACATCAAACTAAGAATTTATTTTTGTCGTCCCTTTTTTCATCTTTCCAGCATTGAAACAGTAACATGGAAGTTTTTTAACTGAAAAAAATAAAATATATATTTTTTTTTAATTAAAGAAAAGTATAATTACTCTTCTTTTTAGTACAGTTTCTGAAACGATCGCAAATTAATTTTTATTTACATTTTTTGTCTTGGTAACAACCTTTGACCCGCGAATAGTGAGAGAAATCAATTAAGTAACGAATTCTTCTATCAAAATTCAAAATTATCAGTATTCTTCACTTACCTTTCAGTACAATGAGAAAAACAAAAAATCGTCTGTGTTTTCAAATTTCGTCGAGATTTCTCCTTCAACCGATCCAAGTTTTGTATTGTTCGTTCAGTTGAATAACAAATTTGACAAGGAAAGAATTAAGAAATAGAAAAACACGAAATTACTTTTGTTTTTCAGACAATATTTCAATTGATAATATAAGAGACAAACTTGAAGTAGCGGTGTTAGACAAGATGTGGTTCCTCGCGTTTAAAAATCCTTAGATTTGTTAGCATTCAAAAATAAATGCTTGATGTTTTGTTCCTTGCAGCCGACAGTGCCAGAATCCCGAATCTTTGATACGAGGCCCCTATACTTAAAATACGAAAATGAATAAGCAATAAAAAAACATTTTTCTTTCAGGTTTGGAAACAACTACATTTTCCCTTCTAGGATGGTATTGTTGGTAACTAACAGAAAAAAATAATAATTTTTTCTCTGGAGAAGAAATATACTTTATTTTATTTTCTAATGAATAGAAATAAATCACATGCCACGGCATGTCTTCAAACTTTTTAAAGGTTTTATGCAATGAAACGATAGTTTAAGTAAATAAACCGAAACGTCATTTAAGTCAACATTTTTCTTTTTTTTTTTTTTTTCTTCTTTACGAAATTCATTTTAACCGATAAATTTACTGTTATAGATAAGCGTCTGGTTGCAATAAAGAAATACGACAGCAGCAGAAATAGATTTACGTGATTTATTTCAACTGCAACAGGAACGTGAGGGTTACGGACAGCTCACTTGTGGTATAGTTCATAAGCCGGCTTCGGATCTAGGTCGATCTCTTATAGTAGTTCACACATGTTGACGCTGGCACTCCCCTGCTATGAACAGGTCTCTTCGGTGGCCACCATTGACAGATATGACCCATTTTGGTAATGTGTGACATCAATCCCTAGTCTTTCCCAATTCATGCATACTTGGTGCGGGATCAATTGATTGGCATCGTTGGCATGCTTGCACTACTCTACACACAGTTCCTCTAGAGACAGTCGGATCTACCCTCCTGGCCAAATATAGCACTCTCTCTACACCCATGTGGTGCATCTTGTGCAATTTTTTAGCCAAAGCTTGTCCAGTTGTTTCATATGGACATGAAGGGTGTCGTCATAGAAAGAAGTAAAGAAAAAAAAGTGAAAAGAAAAGAAAGAAAAAACTAGTAAAGTGTATTTGAGAAAATAACAGCAAATGATTTCTGCAGTGTTTATTAAAAAGTTAGTAACAAAAATGCAAAATGTTTAAAAAAATATCTATGTACTAATTGATGCCAATATTTTGTTCATCTGACAAATGATTCAGATTTGGTTAAAGAAAGAATATATAAGTTATATTTGAAAATAAATCGATGGCATTCATTTACTATCAACCAACAACAAATTCCCTTATGTCATAAATGCTGAGTTGGTTTAGTGCAATGTATCGATTTTCATGGAAAATTTTATGTTAAAATTTTTATGCAACTGTGATGCAGGATGTGTATCTCTCAGCATGTCTATTTCACCTTGCACTATTTGAAAATAATGCATTACAGTTCTTACAAGAATATGACTTCTCAGAAAAGGTATATCTACAAACCTATCAAGAATGATTTTTTCATTTCTATGGGTTTTCACATGATGCACTAAAAAAGAATTTTCTGTTGATTCAGAATGTAAATGTGCACTAAGATCAAGTTTCTGTCCACTGTGTATTCCCATGATGCGCCATAACTGATTTAGCTGAAAATGCCTATCAGTAAATATGACAAGAATATTTTTTCTCTAGTGTGTATATACAGGTGGCTCACCAAACATCACATTCATGAAAATGAAGATCCAAAAATTTCACAAAATTATAGTTTTTCTTCAGTGTGTGTATACATATGATGGACCAAAATTGACCTGGATGAAAATGCAGATCCACAAACTTCACAAGAATATGGTTTCTCTTCATTGTGTGTAGGCATATGCTTGACCATATTTGACTTTTCTAAAAATGCAGATCCACAAACTTAAGTAAGTGTTGTTTCACGCCAGTGGGCGTACAAATTTGTTTGATCCTATTTGACCTGGATGAAAATGCAGATCCACAAACTTCACAAGAATATGGTTTCTCTCCAGTTTGTGTATGCATATGACTGGCCAAATGTAGCTTCCATGAAAATGTAGATCCACAAACTTTCCAAGAACATGAATTTTTTGTAATATGTGTTTCTGGCCTATTATGCCCAGGTTCAAAACAGTTTGGCAAATGTCACATTAATATGGCCTATCTTTCCTGTTCGTTCATATATAACACTACTTTTGTGTTTTTGTAGAAAGATAAACCACACATTTCAAATTATATTATTTCTTTCCTGATATACTTCATTGTCATGCTTTTGACAAGACTTTCACATCAACCATGTAGCATATATTTGTATGTTTTCATGGAAACTGAATGTCTTTTCCTTCATTGAAATTCTCAATAACCATTGCAATTATTGTACAGCCAAAACATCTGTGAAAAAAAAGGAAAGCATAAACGATATATTAATAGAGGTAGTTTCACCATAACATCATATCTTATGAAATGTATGCAATTAAAATTCAGAAACATTTCAAATATGGATCATGAAAAATGTCTGTTGGTTTTTAAGTTTTTTTTTTAGACATTTTCTTGGTGTAATGTTACTGGCAACATTATCAAGTCCATAGCCGTCACCACCTCATTCAAGATTATCTTCTGCAGGCATCTCTACCCAGTAAAAAGCAAATCATTATTTTCCTCAGATCCTAGGAGAAGAGAAGATCCTTTGCTATGTTTCCCTATATGGGACGGTCACTAACGACACAAACCCAAAAGATTGAAGTTCATCTGGGAATGCAACTGAAGTATTAAATTAATAGTTAATTGGAATTTGTAAAAGTGAAATAATTTTCTGCTCAAATATTTCAGTAAAAAGGTTTTTATTTAAACTGAGGAAATTATGAATAAGTGTATGAAATGATTATTGATTGAAAGATTTATTTCAACTTCAAAATGTTTAATAACTTTACATATATTGATACAAATATAGAAGTAAAAAAAATCACATATTTACAGTGTAAAACCTCAACTTTCAAATTGAGTGCCATAGGAGGGATTTTTCCTCATAAGGGGAGATAACACTTAAAATACTTAACTTTTTAAGGAGGATGGCATGTGTGAAAAACACACTTCCACCTTGATAGAAAGCCTTGTTTGATGGGTGGGGTTTATGTGCTGACGTCACTATATGTAGTATAAACTTGGAGAAATACTTTCATTAGTTTTGTGGCAGTTTCAGTTCTTTTGGCTGGGATTGACTTTTTTTTTGGTAAATATTTTTACTGAAGTAATTCTCAAAAAAGAAAAAAAAAAAAAAAAAAATGCCATATGGTTGAGCTGCCCCAAAATGCAAAATTATAAAAATGAGCCAAAAGTGAATGTATTTTTTTTTTCAAAACATAAGGATGTATCAATGGATATATGCTATCAAAAGGGGAAATTTTATACCAAACAAAAATAGTAAAAGGAATAATTTCTTATTTGCAAAAAAGCCTTGAAACTTAATGATTAAATGAATTTCATGAAATTATAATTCACGATACCTTGGAACAAATTCATGAGGTGGGCGCCATCATTAAAATATTTATTGAATTCTGTAAATGAAAAGCTTGCCATTATTTAATAAGATTTTCGATACAAATACTCAAAGGAAATTTTTATAATAATTTCTATATCTAACATAAAAAAAATGTTTTAATTTTTTTTTATTTTTAAAAACTATTTCCAGAAAAAAGTCCACAAATATGCCTGTGTAAACTTCCAAGTTTACATATGATTTTGCCGATGTGTTTTGTATTTCTAACTAAATGGTTTTCAGTTTTGCTACTTAATTTTAGAACACGCAAAAAGCAAGTCATTACTTATTCAATTTAATGAAATTTTCAATAAAAATATGGACAATATTTTCTTAAATGAAATCCCCCCCGATGTATCTGAAACTTTACCCTCATGTTATTGTTGTTTTCTTTATTACCTTAGATTCTGACAAACATTTTAAAATAGGGTGTAATTGCCCTTTTAATTCATTTTTTTTTTTTTAGGTATGGGAACTGCATTTTGAACACAAGGACATAAGGTGAGAGATATAAGCATTCTATACAAAAACTGGTACCGCAATTATTAGTGTTAGACTCCATCCACTGTTAAAAGATTTTAATTCGGTAGATCAAAAAATTATCATTTTTTAATAAAATTTTTTCAATAGAAAGACTTGAAGGAAATTTTCATAATTTCTAATAAAAATTTACAAACATTTGAAAATTTTTTTGTATTTGTCAAAAATATTTCCATAAAAGGTCCACAAATATGCATGTGCAAACTTAAAATTTGGTTAAGTTTACATATGATTGTGCCTATGTGTTGAATATTTCTAAATAATTGGTTTTGAATTTTGTTACTGAATTTGAGAAAACCTAAAAAGCAAAACTCATTCAGTCAGTTATGTATCATGTGTGATACTCGCTTAGGCAATCATGTATCTTTCGATACATGACTGATGAGGCAAATTTTTTTTCCCGCAGTAGGTTGCCATTTCTTTCTGCAGTAAACCAGTTGCCATTCAAGGCTATAGAACCCAGTCTGTCCTATAGCTGCGGGTGGGGAGAAGAAGATGATTCATACCTTTCCCAAGCATATTAGCACGTAAGAGAATGTAATGGATTTGACTGGAATTTGAACTTGGCTCTTGAATTCCTCAATCTGAGCTGCTTATCCATTACTAGTTTATCAATTTAATGAAATTTTCCATAAAAATATGGACAGCATTTTTTAAATTAAATTTTGCTTCAATACATCTGGAACTTTCCCTCATTTTAGTGATATTTTCTTGACTATCTTAGATTTTGACAAACATTTTAAAATAAACTGTATTTATCCTTTTAAATTAATTCCTGGAAATAATAGAAATCTAACAAATGAGAGCTTTGCCTCATACGACTCATGCAATTCTAGAACTGACCAAATATTGTACAGAAAACTTTAAAATAATGTATTACCTGGTAAATTTATAACAGATTACTTTTAGTATAGACTAGCAGTAGAGCCTGGGGATGTAACAGTAAGAGATAGATCAAGTATTAACCATCATAAAGACTGAAAAATAAAATTGACAAAGATTATTGTTTAAGGTTGACGGACATGCATGTCTTAATTAGTTTTTCTTTTAAATTTTTTTTATGAATTGGTCAAACCCAAACAAAAACATTGTTTTCAAGTTTTCAATTGTTATGAGTCTACCGATTGAATAGAATTTTATTATAAACAATTGTCTTGTAAATGGAATTTTTAAAGCATTCTGAATGTAAAAATAAAGAAAAAGGTGTGCAAGACAATAAGAAACACTACCTGCCAAAAAAAAAAGTGAAGTTTTGTTGAAATCGGTTGAAAAATGTAGGAAATCCGATCCCATATATAAATGAACACACACACACACACACAAACAACCTGGGTTTTATAATAAGTATAACTCGATATGAGTTGTCCCCCTTTCATTCTTGTAATGCCTCTTAATTGTGTTTTCAAATTGATTTTGTGCAAAAACAATTGTGTTTTTCCAATTTTTGGTTCTGTTAGAACCACCACAAGGTAATTTTACGTAGTCCTGTGAAGTTTTGTTGAAATCGGTTGAAAAATGTAGGAAATCCAATCCAATATATAAACGTACAGACACACACACACACAAAACCTGGGTTTTATAATAGGTATGATTTAGAAAGTATGTGCAACTTGGTGGACATCAATATTTCTATATGTCAAGTATCTGAGTCTGAAAAAAAATCAGAATGATGTCAGTTTTAAAATTGAGCCTGCCACTTAACCAAAGTATTGATTTGATGAATTTACAAACTAACCAGGATGAAGTGGCAGGGGAGTAAAATTTAGATATTAATATATTTAACATAGATGCAATAGATGAGGCTATTAATGAATTCAGAGAAGTTGTTCCTTTTATACATAGCAGGTTATTGTTGTTATGTAGTTTAAAAAAAAATTAAATGCAACAGTTGCAAGAATTTAATATCTGGAAGTGATAGTGAAGACAAAACACCTGAAATAAACAGCTATTTTCTGGGGATTAATAGAGGTTCTCTGCTATATCCTAAAGATACTGCTACAAATGCTGTTCTCTAGAATTATATAGTTATTGGTAAGCTAACAAAAAAAATTCTTCTTTTCTTGATTCAATAAATCAAAGGCAATTAGCTATACATATAACCATGAATGTTTTGGCAGATAATGATCATCATTTTCATGTGGGCCCCTACGGTGTAAGCCACAGTATTGAAAAATTAGAAAGAATATCTGTCTGGAGCTCTTCAAATGTTTTTGAATAATTTTTGTTTTAGGGAAAATAATATTACTACAAACAAGTTAACCAAAAATAGAAAACTTCAAACCTTCGGCTAAAATCTTTTAAGTGCTTAGGGCTCGTATGGGTCCTACTCCGTCCCTGTTATAGATCAGTATATTTCTGTACATTAAGTGTTTGAGCATGAAAAAAATCAGAATGAAGCCAGTTTTTAAATAAACTTAATAACCAATGTATTGATTTGAAGAATTTACAAACTATTAGGTTGGTGCAAAAATAATGACAAAATAATGTCGTTTTTTGACATTAAAAAAATACGTCAAAAAACGACATTATTACGTCATTATTTTTGCACCAACCTAATAAATGGGATGAAGTGAGGGGGTTGGGGGCAAAATTTAAGTATTTATAGATTTAACGTAGATGTAACAGATGAGGATGTTAATGAATACAAAGGAATAGTTGTTGTTATATTATACACAGCAGATTGTTGTTATACAGTTTTTAAGAAAATTAAACAGTTGCAAGAATTTAGTATCTGGAAGTGATAATGAGGGCAAAACACTTGAAATAAACAGTTATTTTCTGAGGATTAAGAGGTTCTCTGCTATATCCTAAAGATACTGCTACAAATGCTGTTCTCTATAATAATATAGTTATTGTTAAACTGACAAAAAATACTTCTCTTCATCATTCAATAAATCTGTTATTTTCCCAGGTGGTGAAATGTGGGTATACGAAGAAAGATAAAAAAAAAACTTTATTAATTAAAAATACAGTTTGGTGAGTAGAGCTGATGGATGCAAAATGAGATGTGGGTGTCGTAGATCAGTCTAGCTTACTTTGGTGTCATAGCCAAACTCCATGTACCCAAAATGCCGTCCTTCAAAAAGGAAAGGTGACAAAAATCCTTATTTTTCATCCCTCTAGATAATGGGGGATAACTGTCCTTAAATATGATCACCAGGGCCAATTGTGCCCTAACAAAATCAAATGAAATTAGCCATGCACATAACCATGAATATTTTGGCAGATAATGATCATCTTATTTCGTGTGGACTCTTGTGGAGTGGATCACAGTATTGAAATATTAGAAAGAATGCTTGTCTGGATCTTTTCAAATGTTCTTCAAACTTCAAACGTTCGGCTAAATTTCTATTATATCTATGTAACATTTTCTCCTCCAATTATTTAAAATTTATCTTTTATTTTTACACAACAAAAATGTCAGTATTGTAACTTTACTACTACAAGATAATCAAAATAAAACATGCAAATTAAAACCATGTTGATTTTCTGTTTTTTCTTTATTTTTATAAATTTATATTAAATAAAGTTCTAAGATGAAATTCAAACTGTTTTTTTAAATTAGTAGTTTAAAAAGTATTCTATAATTTTTCACTTTCTTCTGTTCCCCTTGAAAGTGCCGTAAATTTATTCTTATTGAATTTTATGACATCATCTATACTGCACTGCACTCTATGCAAACTAACATGTTCATCTTGGTTTCTATACTCACAATGTTTTAGAGATTTGCCCCCTGCACTCCTTTTCAGCTATCTGTTGTCCTTGATTAACACAGACTGTTCTCATTTCACTTTCTTTGCTCATCAGATATCATGTATGACTTATAGAAAATGAACCATGAACTGTCTACCCCATCAACTTGGATTGAATTAATTTGAATTCATGTCATTTTACTCACTTATTAAAA
This sequence comes from Acanthosepion lycidas, assembly GCA_963932145.1. Classification (NCBI taxonomy): domain Eukaryota; kingdom Metazoa; phylum Mollusca; class Cephalopoda; order Sepiida; family Sepiidae; genus Acanthosepion; species Acanthosepion lycidas. Next base: position 108,176,878 of record OZ010575.1, on the reverse strand, counting down.
AGGCCAATCAAAAACCATAAAAGAGAATAACATAAGTTAATCAAAGCTTGAGCAAATATTATAAAGTGAAAGAAAGTGCTTGATAAAGATTTCCCAGGAACTGACAATTTTGCTGAAATACTTTCACCATTCACCAATGCTGCCATAAGGAAAAGAAAATCAGGCAATACATTTTAATCAACCTCAACCATAAAGACTTTTAATATGAAATTTACTTTTAGAACTTTTTCAGACATACGCAGTTCAAATGATTCCATCAGAAAATGCATGCATTTGATTCATTTAATGAATATTTCATGTCAATCATTTCATCTTTGTCCAAGTATTCATCCTTCAGTACAGTGAGGGCCATTCAGTAATTCTTATTGCTGATATTAAGATGGTTAATATGCAAATAAGCAAACATTTTAAGAAGTTCAGCCTCTCAGCACCGTCGGCCAAACCAGCTACACAAGAGTTATTTGGGCTTTTTTGCTTGGGTCTAATTTGGAATTGTTGTACCAGATAAAACTATAGGAAGCCAAAATCAGGATTTTGGAAACAAAAAACAAAAAAAACAAACACTTTCATAGATAAAACCAATTTTCTCTACTATCACTGAATATAAATTTGTGAAAATTCACAAAGTAGTAGTTTCCAATATAGAGAATAGTATGGTACTATCATTCAAGATGGCAACCCCAAAATTCAGATTTTGTTACTGTAGAATCAGAAAAAGAGCATTTTTTCGTCAATCATTGTCAGCAATTAACAATTAAATGTATTTTAATCCATAGTGGCCACTAACATCAATAATATCAACTAATGTTAAAGGCATCCATTTTTAATTAAGTGACCATTTTTTAATTGAAAAAAATCTTGAGATTTGGAAAAACATAGTCAAGTTATATATCAAATAAAAGCTCTGAATGAGTAAGTCAACATAAGCACCACAAAAAATTCACTTGAATCAACTTGAAATGAAAAATATTCTAAAAACAGATCTTCCAGTAGTGACCAAGTTCTTTTTGTATAACATGAACAGAAAAAGCAAATAAACCATTGAAACCTCATAAACCCATTTACCTCAATTTAAATCTATAATAATTTTATTGCTTATTGTTTCAGTTTAAAAAAAAACTATCAGAATTAGATCTATGTACATTTACAGAAACTTTAATATCATCTCAGAAATATTTTGCTTTAGTCTATAGGAGTAGACTGTTACAAGAAAAGATGGAGAGACTCTTACAGCAAAGACATTTTTTTCATATTTCTGATTCTTTAGGAGAAGGCCATTTGTATATTCCTGGATGATGGCAGTCCGCTGTCATATCATCACTATCAAATCTGTTAGGATTCCTAAAGAATAAAATGTTACATGAAATATTTTCTTGGTAAGTTGGAAATTTACAAGTAAAAAATCCACATATAATTAAACTCAAATGTTACCATAAGTGTTTCACAAGATTCATTGGTGGTCAACTTGTACAAGTATCAAACTTAGATGAAATTTCTTTTAATAACAATTCTCTTATGGAAAAGCATTTAAATATATTGGCATCTTGGTCCCAACCTTTTACTCCTGAATTAGGTAAATGTAACCGCCACTTCTAATCTAACAGTTTATTACACTTCTCGCCTGTGGAACACCCTTCTGTTTCCATGGTTCTCTGATAACTACTATCTTCAAAAATTTAAGTGGAACATCAACTGCCATCTTTTATCTTCTTGAATTCTGTTCAGCTTATATCCTTTCTTTGGTCCCTGCTATACACAGTCTTTTCTCTCACATTCACTTTTTGTAACTCCCTACACACAAGTAGCATTCCTGCGTTGATAGGGGTGAAATGATTAAAAAAAAAAAAAAAAACTTTTAAAATTTAATATATTTCTAATTTTCTCATGACTTTTCTGTCTCTTTCACAAAATTTCAATCACCTAATATATTTCAATATTAGAATGATGAATGAACATTCCTCGACACATACAAGACCATCTTTTTTACTTAAAGGTTTTTTGAGCCATATGTCCATAGTGATTTCTATATAGTTATGCCTCTGTTACAGGATCAATAAAATTTTAATTGTAGATTAAAGTTAATTATATGAAATATTAACATCTGTCAAAGACTTTCTCCTGTAAACTAAAGTATTTAAAGAATCTACAGAATTCTCATTCCCTCAAAATGTATTAAAAATGTTATGCTCACAAAAATGAATAATAAAAAATTGCTGAATCTAAAATTTCAAGATGTTAATAATGTTCCTATAGAGAGCAGACTGTAGTGGCACCCTTCAGTATTTTTTTCCTGGAATATGAAATGCATATATTTTCAAAGACAAATTCCAGTGTCAAATAACAGAGAGGAAATGAAAAAAAATATTTTAATAAAACTTTCAGAACTTATTCAGAAAAGAATATAATTAGTCACAAGAATAACGTTTCTTTCCAGTGTGTGTATGCATATGTGCCGCTAAATGTGACTTCTGTGAAAATGCAGACCCACAAACTTCACAAGAATAAGGTTTTTCTCCAGTGTGTGTATGCATATGTGTCACTAAATTCGACTTCTGTGAAAATGCAGATCCACAAACTTCACAAGAATATGGTTTCTCTCCAGTGTGTGTTCGCATATGTGTCACTAAAGTCATCTTGTATGAAAATGCAGATCCACAAACTTCACAAGAATAAGGTTTCTCTCCAGTATGTGTATGCATATGTTTGACTAAATCTGGCTTCCATGTAAATGCAGATCCACAAACTTCACAAGAATATGGTTTTTCTCCAGTGTGAGTACGCACATGATAGACCAAATTTGACTGCTGTGAAAATGTAAAATTGCAAACTTCACAAGAATATGGTTTCTCTCCAGTGTGTATTCGCATATGATTGACCATATTTGACTTTTGTGAAAATGAAGACTCACAAAATTCACAAGAATATGGTTTCTCTCGTGTGTGTGTACGCATATGATTAACCATATTTGACTTGTGTGAGAATGCAAATCCACAAACTTCACAAGAATATGGTCTCTCTCCAGTGTGTGTACGCATATGATTGACCAAATCTTGACGCTGTGAAAATGCAGATCCACAAACTTCACAAGAATATGGTTTCTCTCCAGTGTGTGTACGCATATGTCTCACTAAAGTAGTTGTCTGGGAAAATGCAGATCCGCAAACTTCACAAGAATATGGTTTCTCTCCAGTGTGTGTACGCATATGTCTCACTAAAGTAGTATTGCGTGCAAATGCTGATCCACAAACTTCACAAGAATATGGCTTCTCGCCAGTGTGTGTACGCATATGTTTGACCATATCTGACTTTCGTGCAAATGCAGATCCGCAAACTTCACAAGAATATGGTTTCTTTGTAATAAGTGTTTCCATCTGGCCTATTATGTCTGATTTTAAAATAGTTTAGTTTAGCAAATGTTACATTAATATGGTCGATCTTTTCTATTCATTCATATATAACACTAAATGTGTCTTTGTAGAAAGAATAGCCACACATTTCAAAGTACATTTTTTCTTGCCAGGTAAAGTTCATTGTCATGCTTTTGACAATGTTGGTCAATCACTTTTACATGAAACATGTTGCATATATTTGTCTGTCTTTTCATGGAAAATGAAATGTCTTTTCCTTCATTGAAATTCTGAATAATAACCACTGCAGTTGTTGTATAGCCAAAACATCTGTGAAAAAAGAAAGAAAGAATCATATATTAATAGGGGCAGTGAGTAATATATGAAAGCAGTCAATATTATGAGATGTATATAGAATTATCATTTCAATAATGCAGTAGCAGCCACCACCCGTGAAGATCAAAAATTTTGCAGTGAAACAAGATTGCTTTACCATCATATGTTATGAAATGTATGCAATTAAAATCAAAACATTGTCAATTCAGAAACAATTCAAATATGGATTTTGAAAAATATCTATTGATTCTTACGTTGTTTTTTTTTTTTTTGTTTTTTTTTTACTTTGTCACGGGTAACACGATCAATCCATAGCCAGCACCACTTGGTGCAAGATTATCTGCTTTAGGAATCTCTGCCCAATAAAAACAAACCATCATTCCCATCAGAGTTTAAAAGAGATGATTCTTTGCTAAGTCACCCTACATGGGATGGCCAGCAACAGCACAAAACCAAGAGATGAAAGTTGATCTGGGAAAGTAACTGAAGTACTTATTACACTAATAGTTAAGAAATGGAATATAAAATTCATAGTAAAAATGATACAATTTTCATGTTTCCTATATATTACAGGACAAATGATTTTATTTCAACTGAGGTAACTATAAATGTGAGAAAGATTTAACAAGAAAATTTATTTCAACTTCAAAATGTTTAATAGCATTACATATACTGATACAAAAAGCAGAAGACAAAATATTTACAGTGTAAAATGTCAAACCCCAACTTTCAAATTGAGTGCAATACCATGGTTCCAAAATCAGCCTGCTCTAATGATCAAGTTCACAGCAGGCACCACCTATTATGATATTATCTGTTGCAGGCATCTCTGCCCACTAAAAACAAACATATCATTTTCACCAGTGCCAAAAAGAAGAGATTCTTTGCTAAGACTACATTCTTAGGCCTATCTGCAACATCAGAAATATATAGGTGATATTGTTATTAAATAAAAACTGTATTTACTAATCATAAATCAAAAAGTTTAGTACAATTAAACAAGCACAGTATTTTAAAAAATAATTTTGAACTTATTTCTGTGTGTATAAACCTGTTGATTTTTGTAAATACTGGCATCCATACATGACATTATCAGAAAATAAGAGCAATAAATATTTAAAAACTATTGGATATGTTCTAACATTTTATCAGCAAGTATCTGTAAGACTATAAAGTTGAAGTACTTAAAACTTACTAAGTCTGCAAGGACTTCTTACCCCAAATCTCTGCAGAATCACTACAACCATTAGATATATTTTTAATATCTGCCACCCTCCCTCAAGTCATTTAATCTAAATTGTGAGAAATTCTTTATTTTCATATTAGTTATATGCACAAGTCCTTGGGAAATTGAAATCAACTTCTTTGTGAAAAGCAGGATCCCACCCAGTTTTTGAAAATCTACTCTGAATCATAACATAAAAAATGCAATAAAACTAAAACATTATTTAATTAACATAACTTTTAATTGCCTTCACGAACATGAAATACTATGAACATTGTCTTAACAAAAAAATTAAATCAATAATGAAGTTTTACAAGAATGTTCATTAGAATAATTTATAAAGTTTTAAATCTTAAAATTCTGTAGTAAATTTATACTGGTTAGGTGATTCCATTATTAAGTAAAATCTCAAATCATAGATAGAGATAGCTTACTACAATACAGTAACTTCCATACCTTAAAATTTTTTAAATTTTGAATTTTTTTTGTGTGCATAAAAAGGCCAATTTTTGTAAAAAGCATGCAGACACAACATAAAAAAAAGTGGTAACTACAGAAAATTTAAAGCTAAAGCACCTAAAATTGAATAAAACATTACAATTAGATTATGGAGAATATTTTCGTAAACTTTTAAGATTACTGACTACTTAAAAATTATATTAAAAGGTACTCACATCATTTGCTTCAATTAAGTTTTATAGATAAAGACTCCATAGAACAAAATTAGACCCATCATCAAGCTGTCAACATGTCTAAACATCTACTGTCTGGATAAAACATGGCAACATATATTGAAAAATATTTTATACTTTTTCACTTTCTTCTGTTTCTCTTGAAAGTGCTGTAAATTCATTTTTATTTCATTTTATGGCATAATCTATATTGTACTGCACTCTATTCAAACCAACATGTTCATCTCACAATGTTTTAGCAATTTTTACTCTCCTCCCTTTTCAGCTATCTGTTGTACTTGGTTAACATAGACGTGCTCAGCAATACTTTTAAAGAGACCACTGGATTAGCCATTTTCTTTATTTTCTTATGACAAGCCATTAAAACATTTAATTTTTTTACATTAAAAATATACAATGGAAATTCATTAAAAACTAGTTAAATTATATTTTTAATTAATTTTTTATTATTTTCTTAGCTGCTTGATGTCATAAAATATTTAAATGCAAATGATGAGATCTATTTTTAACTATTCTAATTTTAGAACGTATCAAACTGAAGTGCTACAAATAAGGCATATAATAAAGAGCTTCTATATGAAAATATTATATTATCTCTGCTGTTGCTCCTTGGCTTGTGATTGTTTAATAAATAACACATCCAAAATTTATTAATTTTTTTTTTTTATATGTGTATATGATAGGTAGCACACCAAATGGATGCATTTTTTGTTTTGTTTTATTTTTAAGAAATGGAAACACAAAAATCACTACTGGCCATTTTTAAATATTTGCTAAAAATCAGAGAATTTCCATTGAATCTAAAAATTACTGAATGACCTGTGTACTGAATAGTTTGTTATTGCAAGATTTTGTGCCAATATTGTTTTGGGGTCTGTATCACCCTCAGACTTTTTCAATTTCGAATGTGTTCATTTTAATTTAGGTGGTATTCATGAAATATTTTGTGTTTGCTTTTATGATACATGTTACACATACATGTACCACTCACACAAAAACAATTACTAACTGCTTAATTTTAATATCTTCCTTCCTTTCAGTTATGTTTCCATCCATCCTATTGTATTTTCTCTCCTTTGTTAATCAGCTAAATGCGATATAAAAACACATGAAAATATCTTCCTTCCTTTCAGTTATGTTTCCATCCATCCAATTGTATTTTCTCTCCTTTGTTAATCAGCTAAATGCGATATAAAAACACATGAAAATATCTTCCTTCCTTTCAGTTATGTTTCCATCCATCCTATTGTATTTTCTCTCCTTTGTTAATCAGCTAAATGCGATATAAAAACACATGAAAATATCTTCCTTCCTTTCAGTTATGTTTCCATCCATCCAATTGTATTTTCTCTCCTTTGTTAATCAGCTAAATGCGATATAAAAACACATGAAAATATCTTCCTTCCTTTCAGTTATGTTTCCATCCATCCTATTGTATTTTCTCTCCTTTGTTAATCAGTTAGCTGGAATATAAAAACATGTAAAAATATCACCTTGTTGAAATTTATTTTGTTTCATCTCTACTGACAATAAGGACATGTCACTTACATGTATAAATTTGGTTTACCACTGTTTTTAGTTCAACTAGTATTCACCCAGCACAGTGAAATCTTCTGACCACGAGGTGTATATATTTCAATATATTATCAAAGAAAGGAAAGTCATATGAAAAGGATATGTTTGTGTTAATGTTGAGATACTTAGTTCAAAGTAATAGGAAATAATGTTAGATTAAAAGAAATCCAGTAATTACTCAAAAATATACATAAATGGATAAACAAGCACTTTTATATGTATATATGATAAATAGCACCAAATGGAAGTTTTTTCCAGAAACGAAAGTACAAAAATCGCTACTCCTCATTTTAAAATAAAAATGCTTCCCTCCTAATTATGCTCATGTCATTTTACGATCCTGTTAAGCCATAAAAGGGGTCACACAGGGAAGTACAAGAGCAGTCAACAGGAGGCCAGGGAAGAGACCTGTCACGGTCAGTCAGCAGCAGTCAGCAGGACGAGCGCCACGCCAACCAGTGTGAACTACTATGAGAGATCAACCCAGACTGGGAGCCGGCTTATGAACTATACCACAAGGTAGCTGTCCCAAACCCACACGTTCCTATTGAAATAAATCACATAAATCTATTTCTGCTGTTGTCGTATTTCCTTCTTGCAACCATATGCTTGTCTATAACAAATAGGACTATAACTAGCCAAGAAATTGCAGCCAAACGAAGAGCAAGGTGTTAGTCTTGCCTCTTCAACAGTCCATCGGTGGCTGTTATAACAAGGCTACAAATCTTGTACACGAAGGTTTAATCCACTAATAAGCAAAGCCAACAAAGCCAAGAGACTTGAATGGGGTCACTATTACAAAAATTTCACCGTAGAAGACTAGAAGAATGTTCTCTTCTCTGATGAAACGAAAGTTGAGCTAAATTCAAAGGATTAGGTGAGTCACTTTTATCGAACAGCACTGTATTATCAAAGAAAGGGGAGTTATATCAAAAGGATATGTTCGTGCTAATGTTGAGATACTTAGTTCAAAGTAATAGGAAATAATGTTAGAAAGAAATCCAGTAATTACTCAAACAAAAATATACATGAACGGACAAACAAGCACTTTTATATGCATATATGATAGGTAGCACCAAATGAATGTTTTTTTTTACAGAAATGAAAGCACAAAATCCCGACTCTCTGCTTTTAAATATTTGCCAAACATAAGAGAAATTTTAGATTTAAAGGGAATTTTCAGTATATATTAATGAATGGCTTGTGTACTGAATAGTTTGTTATTGTAAGATTTTGTAGCAATATTGTTTTGGTGTCTGTATCCCCTCAGACCTGTTCAATTTCGAGTATCTTTGTTTTAATTTATTTTGTTTCATCTCTACTGACAATGAGGACATGTCAGTTACATGTGTAAATTTTGTTTAGCACTGTTTCAACTAGAATCCGCCCAGCACAGTGGAACCTTCTAACTATCAGGTGTATTTTTTTCTAATTATTAGAATCATATTGAAAGAATATATTTGTTAATGTTGAGGCAAGTGCAATCTCCGTTGTTGTCTCTCACCTTGGGATTGTTTAATAAATAATAAATCCAACCCCTATTAATTAAAAGTGTTGTTTTCTTTTAGGTTGCAATATTTGTTGTAAAAAAAAAAAAAAAGTCCGTAAGAATCTAGTTTTAAATTTTTATTTAATATTTTTTGAAAAGATCATTTGGAGATACTTCAGTTCAGATTAATAAGAAATAATGTCAGATAAAAAGAAATCCAGCAATTGCTAAAAAATATATACATGGATAGACAAACAACATTTTTTATGTACATATATAATAGGTAGCACTAAATGGATATTTTTGTTTTTTGTTTTTTTTTAAATGAAAGCACAAAATTGCTACTATTTTTAAATATTTGCCAAAAATCAGAGAATCTTTTGATTCAACAAAGGAAATTTTCAGTCTATATTCACTAATAAATGACTTGTGTACTGAATAGTTTGTTATTGTAAGATTGTGTGTTGATAATTGTTTTGGAGTTTGTATCCCCTCAGATCTATTCAATTTTCAAGTGTGTTTGTTTGAATTTAGGTCATATTTATGAAACTTTTTGTCATACAATGCAAGACTGGTGAATATTTTATTTAGAGAGAGAGAAATGGACGGCTAAGGTTTTTTAAAATACATTCAAAGAAAAATTAAAAAATCATACTTGAAGCTTATCTTTTAGCTTTATTTCCAAGCTAATAAATTTAATATTTTCAATAAGCAAAACACTTTGATGTATTCGCATTAGGTTGGTGCAAAAATAATGTCGTTTTCTCACATATGTTACTATGTGAGAAAACGACATTATTTTTGCACCAACCTAATATTTCAAATTACATTTAAATTGATTAGAATCAGTTTTTTTCTGATTATCAATAAAATTAATATTTTTTGAAATGTTATAAAATTTTTCTTTGCAATACAGTTTTAAGGAATAAAATTCATTCCTGATTAAAAGAAATCCAGTAATTGCTCTGAAATATAGACATAATGTACAAACAGTTTTAAATGTGTATATGAAGACTCATAGCAGTATAAAATAACAAAGATAATTTAACCAAGTTTAACAAATGTGTTCAGGAAAAAAAAAAGAAAAAAAAGAACTCACTTGAAGGTTTATTTAATGTTGAATCTTCTATAAGGCATAAGATAGAATTTTGTATTGGATCAAACTCGCTATTCAGTAGCAGTAACAGTCAGCTGGACAAGTCTTGAGAACTATTATCCATCAATGAAGTGATCTTATGAAACTTAAATTTCAGTTTTTACTTACAGTGAAAGAAAAGGTTGAAATAAATCACATTGCATTTTAGTTTGCACTGCTTCAAATTACTCAAATTAAAAAAAAATTGAAAATTTAAGGTAAAAAATTCGTTTGATTTACTGAAATCCTTTGAAACGCTCAAATGAATAACTTGATTTTGATTAATTCATTTTTTACTTTGCTGGTGAAGGCCAGAAAATATTTTTAGATTATACAGTGCAACCCGGATATAACAGAGATTTTCTCTGGTCCCGAATTAGAGCCATACTTACCTAAACAAAATAGACCAAACCCGGATATAAGACAAACTCGGATATAAGAGACTTATTATCCGGTCCCGACAGCTCTATTATATCCGGGTTACACTGTATAAAAAATAAAATAAAGTACAATATTCATCACACTTGATATTGCATATCATATATATATATATATATATATATATATATATATATATATATATATATATATATATGTAAGCAAATATATGGATATAGATCCGACAGTATGAAGAAAAATATATGGAAAAAACAAACAAAAACAATTTAAACAATGCTTTAGTTGTACACACAACTAAAGCAGATCATAATTTCGATTTTGATTCCGTGAAGATTTTAAAATATTTTCATAATAAAAATCTTAGGAGGATTTATGAAGCAGGCATAATATCCATCTCACGCACGGTGAATACTAGAACTGGCTTCTTTAGTATTTCGCCTTTTCTAGCGAGATTAATGCTCGACAAGCGTACATATAAATTTTAGATCAAAATTGAATTCTTTTCATTTTTCATTCAAAATACTCAAATTTAGGAATACGTTTTCACAGCGTCGCCCACGTGACCATGTTTAAAACGGAACGCTGATCATATAAAACTTTCAGTTATCTGTTTGGATAAGTCTTGTTCTTATGTCCATCGTCTTTGTTTTGTTCAAATAATAATGTTAATTATATTTTATGAATATGTCCTGAAGATGGTTTATTAGACCGAAACGTCCGACGTTGACATATTAACATTAAACAGCATTATTGCATATAAGGATTTTTGTTTGTTTTTTCCGTATATTTTTCTTCATATATATATATAAATATATATACACAGACTGAAATAACATCTACATGTTTTTTTATAGAACTGTAAAAAGATTTAACTAACATCCCTGCAAATTAAAAAAAGTACTACACACAACATATCGAAATAGGAGGCAGATGCCAAATATTTCTACAATATTTTTTAATATTCAGCAAACAATTCATTCATTAAGGAAGAAGTACAAAAAATTCCGTTTGAATCGGATATTTACCTGATTTTTAGTAAATGTTTTAAAACTGGTGTAGAGATTTTTTGATTACATTTCGGAAAAAGCATCCATTTTTGGTGGTACAGTGTAACCCGGATATAAGAGAGTTGTCGGGACCGGAGAAGAAGTATCTTATACCCGGGTTTCTCTTATATCCGGGTTTGGTTTATTTTGTTTAGGTAAGTATGGCTCTAATTTGGGACCAGATAAAATCTCTCTTATATCCGGATTTCTCTTATATCCGGGTTACACTGTACCACATAAATTGACACATCTACTCTCATCTCATTCATTGAGTTATTTGACTTTCTTTAGTTCTGTTTTTGACAAAACAAGCAAAGTAACTAAGGCTTGTCCCAGGTAACGCTAAAAAAAGTGGTATACCCTGGAGAAAAAAGGTCCCCAAATTGATAAAAAAAATTTTAACGTGTAAATGTTTATGTTAAAATTAAAGAGGGAAGACCAAAGTATTTTTTGAATATTTTTTCATATTTTTTAATTAATCCTTCCTATAAATTTTAAAAATTTTATTTAAAAATCTCGTTTTTCTTGAATCAAAAAAAAAAATTAGTAAATTCGATTTATCGGCCATTTCTGCCTGAATTTGTAAACAAAAAATCAAAATTAGTTAAAAAATCAATTAAAATTCAGTTACACCTTTTTTTTCTTTTTGTTATCTTAGGAAATTTAGAATGATTATTTAAGTATACTTAAATGTAATTTGAAAGAAACATTATTACTTACTTACTTTTTTAGCAGAAATTTTTTAATAGAGATATTTCCAAGTTCCAACCGTGGTGCCTGCGCGTGTTGCGTGATTGAAGGGTGTTAATAATTGATGGGCGTCAATATATTGACAACTTACGTCAAGGGAATTTATCGTACGGTAGCGCAGAAGTGATGTAATTCGTTCTAATTTTAAGTGAACCTGATTAGTAAATTTAAAGCATTTCTTTGAATTCCTCCAAAAAGACACCGTTGTTAACTAAACTTCGTCTTTTACCCATTTAATTTACTTCACCAATTTTCTACGATTTTTTTTTCATATATATTGCTTTTCTTTCGATATGATGGCACTACAAGTCTCGATTCCCTGCAGACATTCTGATTTCTTACCCACGTTTAATTTGTTTATTTAAACCAATTTTTAGTCACAACAAATCACACTAAAAACATAAATTATTTGTGATAAATATATATATTAAAATCAGTCGATTTAAAAAAAAAAAATAAATAAATTCATTTTGTTTGTCTCTAAATTTCATATAATTTTGTTTGTAAGGCTGAACAATGAACGGCACTGGTGAATGAGTTTTTAAAACGTGTAAAAATAAAATAATTCAGACATTTTAACCAAATATTCTCTGTTTTCTGAAGAATAAATTAACTGTTTCTAAATAGTCATATTAAAATAAATATTTAAACTTACCATTAGACAAAATCTTTCGCCTGAGAAGAAATAAAAAATGTTTCACTGATAAATATTAAGAAACTCAAGACAAAAAGAGTGCAACAAGGGAGATAATCATGCAAAACTCCCATTATTTGTACAAGTACTCCTTCATACATTTAAAAATCATAGGAGATTAGTAAAACTGCTTGTTTACTTTTTTTTTTTTTTTTAGATACGAATGTCCCTAAAGAAATGCATATATTTACTTAATGCACATTTATCGAAATAAAATATTAAAATTGTACCTTCCAATACATAGGTTGGTGCAAAAAAAATAATGTCGTTTTCTCACATATGTTACTATATGAGTAAACGACATTATTTTTGCACCAACCTAAAAGATGTACGAACTCATTATTTAATCTCAGTGTTATTTTGCTTTCAAAAATCTGTATGATGTTTATCCTGTACAATGCTGATATATTATCACATTTGCCAACTAAATGGCAGGGAGGAAGTACCTAAGAGCAATCTGCAACAAGTCGGAGACTTGTTGTCACATGTTCCCCTCTCCTGTTTACACCGCCAGACAGGCCAAAATTATAACAGACAAGGTTATGCCACTCACAACTTTGCATGATTGGTTATCCAATCAAACCAAACGTCAGTACGATTGTTGCTAGGCCAAGATTCACCCACACAAGAAAACAATTGGGCACAAAAGCATGGGTACGCAAAAATTGAATCAGAGGAAACTGCAGAGAAAACTCTAGATGAAACTGCAAAAGAGGAGATGAAGCTGTAGATGGAACTGCAGAGGAAACTGTAGATGAACCTGCAGTGGAAACAGGAGGTGAAGCTGTAGATGGAACTGTAGAGCAAACTGTAGATGAACCTGCAGGGAAAACTGTAGATGGAGCTGTAGATGAAACTGCAGGGGAAACAGGTGAGGAAATAGAGACAATTTGTGAATTGGTTAAAAAGAAAATGAGCCATTCAGCACAATATCCTACCTCCTTGGCGGACATCCAAAAGAACAGAACAATGTTATAGACAAGCGTATGGTTGCAAAAAAGAAATACGACAACAGCAGAAATAGGTTTACGTGGTTTATTTCAACAGGAACGTGAGGGTTTGGGACAGCTACCTTGTTGTATAGTTCATAAGCCGGCTTCGGATCTAGGTCGATCTCTCATAGTAGTTCACACATGTTGACGGTGGTTGATGCTCCCCTGCTGACAGCTGCTGACCGCTCGGCCTGACCGTGGCAGGTCTGTTCCCTCGCCACCTGCGACTAGTATTTAGTCACCCCCCACCCACGAGGGCATCATGTGGCACAAGGCCGGTTTAACGTGGGATCTCCGAGCCCGTGGGCTCGGCCAAAAATATACCCTTTGAACCCGTATAAACGGGTTCAGGGTCGATTTACCTCCCAGAACGAGATTCCGCCCTTCGGCGTTGCCTCGTTCGGGTTCCTCCGCGCCCGAAGGCAGAGAGTTCGACCGTTCAGCCGGTCGTCTGACATCCGACTACCGACCGTGACAAGTCTGTTCCTGGCCACCTGCGACTGCCTGTTGAACTTCCGTGTGACCCCTTTTATAGCGTTTTTTTTTTGGCTTAACAGGCTCGAAAAATGAAGCGAGTATAATTAGGAGAGAAGCATTTTTATCGGACGAAAAATAGAACACTTTAAATATTATTTTATTTTTCGACCGGAACTCGTGTGTCGGGAACATTTGTAAACGAAGATAATGGTCATTTTGTGACGGGGCTTTGTCCCGTTCACATCCGGCTCTCGCTCTTGAGTATTTGCCTGTAAATCAGCTGAGATATGTCTTAATTTATTTTATAACAAGAAGGATTGTAGATTCCAGTTCCTGCAACACCAGATATCAATCAATTCCAGAACAATTCTTTATTTCCCTGTTTTATTTTTATTCTATGTATATTTATATATCATATCTGTGTTTTGCTAGCGGCCATTGACAAGATCTTAGGTTGGTACATTTTTATTTGCATTAATATTTTTATGCCTATGTAACAATTTATTGTTCTATATTGTATTCTTTCCTTTGATACCAATTGGTATTTAAACATTGAATGATCAATATTAACGTTTGTGTCACGATGCATATCACTATCAAGGAATACCCCACAAAATAAAATAATAAACATTTTGTTATCAATTTCATTTCTTGTGGATTCTTGTTGGATCCAAGAAATTAATGTCGGTAAAGTTGTGTATTTCACTATTATTCACATTCCCTCTAACCTTCTTTTAACGAAAATTTCTGATTTCCTGACTAACTAATCAGTACAGCTCAGTTTAATTTAAAGGTCTATTTTTAATCTGCGATTAGACTGAAGCCCAATTGTGAATAGTGGGGTGTGGACTCTTCCACAACAAGCCAGTTTACCCCTGCTAGGAAATGCACTATTCCTGTTATAATTTTCACCATCACATTCTTGCATATATATAACAAGCATTCATTGGTTAATCACCTTCAATCTAGCTTGTTGATTGGTCAGTTCCGACCAATCAAACCGCCTGCACCCGACAAATCTGTTTTCCCGCTCAATATGCTCGGAACCTCCCACGTGATACACGACCATTATAAAAACCGAACACGTGTAAGCTCCCTGAGTTATTTCTTTTCATTCATCTCTCTCGCGTCTCATTTGCCAAGATGTAATCTTCAAGAACTCCCGTCTTAACTAATGCAGTCAGACGTTAAAGATCATTACCAACATTCACGCAAGTACGAACTCTGAACTTTTACCAACTTGTACAACACACAATTCCAAACATGCTAAAGAAACTTTATTCTTCTAAACTACCGTTTAATAATTACTTTCACTTTATGAACTTCGGTACAAATATTTACCTAATCTAAGAGACACAACTCTGTCTAATCTTTTCACTCAGTATTCATGCATGTATATCAAACACTAATAAGTACAATTGTTATGTTTTGAAACAAGATGTTTATGAATCTTTATTTCTCTATCTTGTATTAATTGTTGTGGATGGAAGATTATTGAACACACACAATTTTAAACCTTCTGATAATTCAAACCTTCTATTCCTCTCCAAAACACACACGTCACACATCCACAACAGGGGAACTTAACAATGCCTGAGGGCAACTGAAGCTAGAGAGTTACTGAGTAAGAGGCACATTTTATGTGGATACGTGTGGAAGATAACAGTTTACCCTAGACTTAAACAGGTTAAGATTGTAGTGATCGAGGAAGCAACTTCTTGTGAGTTGGTTCCACAAGGCAGTTGTTCATGGTGTAGCATTCCGACACCATTTTCTTATCAACGTTGAATTTTGTACAGTGTTGTGCAAAAAAAAAAAAAAAAAAAAAGGATCAAAAAGCTTACCCAGCTTTATAAAGATTTTCAGGAAATATCAGCTTCTAATTGGTCAATAAACACACAAGTGGGCGTTGCAATCCACCCACGTACAAATATTTTTTCAGCACGTGACCAAGCCAAGTTTTCCCGCCATTTTCCTGGGAGCCTGTCACGTGATTACATTAATTATAAATAGCATACACAAGTTTGCTCACTCTCTTTCTTCTCTTTTCCTGTGAAGATGTAGCGACGGGGTTACCATTGTAGCTGTGAACGTCGAACGACGAATGTCGCGGTCATCATTATTCTAGGGATTGTGTTATCAATATTTAACTTTGGCTAGGAAAGGTGGGATTAAGGACAATGCGTGGACGCAATGCAATTTATATTTGACGTAAGCACATAGTATAAAATACAAAACTGAACGGAATGATTTCAAAACATAATTGAATTTATTAATATTTGATATACATGCATGCGAACTGAAAAGGTAGGACAGAGTCGGGTCCCTTTGATTAGGTAATAGTTGTACCTGAGTTCATATTAAAAGGAAGTAATATTAAACTGTAATTTACAAGAATAAAGTTTGGAATTGTGAGTTGTAAAGTTGGTAAAAGTTCAGAAGAGATTTCAGAGTTCGTACTTGCGTGAATGTTGGTAATAGTCTTTAACGTCTGACCGCAATGGTTAAGACGGGAGTTCTTGAAGATTACACGTTGGCACTTGGTAGCAAGGAATGAGACGTGAAAGAGATATGAATAGAAAGAAAACTCGAGGGAGTGTTGGGTTTATATAATTGTCGTGTACCACGTGGGTGGCTGAAATGGAGAACGCGGGAAAACAGATTGGTCGCGTGCAGGCTGTTTGATTGGTCGGAACTGACCAATCAACAAGCTAGATTGAAGGTGATTGACCAATGAATACTTGTTATATACTTTGTAAGATTGTGATGGTGAAAAAAGGAATAGTGCATTTCCTAGCAGGGGTTAACTAACTTGTTGTGGAAGAGTCCACAATGTGACCTTAAAGGATCCCGTCTCGACCATGTGCGGTCAGACGTTAAAACAGTGGCGTAGCTAGAGTAAACGTCACCCGGGGCGGTCCGCTCAAATGTCACGCCAATGACCCCGATTCGCCCTATGCTGAATGGTTAGCTGTAGCTAAATTTTCATACATGCTCTACTTTACTCTATTGACTGGTACGTTACTGTTTACATGTATGATCCAAGACAAAATCCAATACCAAGATTGTAGCAACTGAAACACATGAAAGCTGAAAACATTGCTATTTTTCCTACTCACAAATTTCCCGACAATTTATTACAAAATTTCTGACGGGGGGACAAAACTGGGGGGTCACAAATTATTTCTGGCGGGGGGGTCATATGCTCGCCTGCGAAACTCTGTGTCTCCACCACTGTTTTTAGACTATTTTTGGCACCTTAGCCTGGTTGAAAAATTTTGTTGGGGGTGACATTGTGTCACCCCTCTTGTGCTGGCACCCGGGGCGGTCCGCCCCCCGTTAGCTACGCCACTGCCTCTACGCATGTACATCATTACACAAAAAATAAATATAAATGTTGTTGTTATAAAACCGTTTGTTCCGTCTTGTGTTTCATATTTTGTGGTATTTTATGTTAAATATGAATCGTGTAGTCATGTTAATAAACAGACATCTACAAATGGTCGTAGATATTAACATCCCACAACAATGGAGGGAAGCTTTTGGAATGGAACTTACGTCTCAACAAAAGAATATACATGTGTAATGTTCAGAGAATAGAATTCAACTGTGTTCCTACATATTAATGTTGTTGGGTAAAACAGAAAACGACTTCAGCTTTTGTTAGTCAAACTGCTAGACATCGTTACTTCCTCTCTTTTTCCTCAGATACTAGACTGGCAAAGAGAGTGCAAATTCAACTTCACAGGTATCACAGTGAAAACTTTTCTCTCCAGTGAGAATTTTCATGCTTGTTGTGAGATTTTACTTTGTGGAAAATGTAACAGCACAGATTAGATATGAAATGGTTTATTCACTATGGGTGCTTTTTTAAGTTTCTCCTCTATAAACTTAAATATAACTACCAAACCACAAATTTCACAGTGTAAGAATGCATTCTTTCTCATGAATATACATGAATATTTTAAGTTATTCTCAAATCTGAAAAAGAAAAAATATATCAATTTTGCAATGGAGTAAGAAAACACACTATATAAGGTTACAAAAATGCATTTTCTACTATTTTCTTAAATTTGCTCCCAAAATTATAAACAAAATGCACCATTAGACTGTTGATCAAACAAAAATATGTAATTTGTGATCAACTAGACTTTTGAACACAAATAACAATGATTAATGATTTCACTTTACCTAGCCAGGCCTTAGAAAATGAGTATTACCAATCACTCAGAGCACTACGTTATTACCTTCATATTCTCTGAAATTTACCTGTTATATTTTCGTAAAAAAAAGGAAACTAACTTTCTTGCCCACGTGACTTTTCACACGTTCCCTTTCCTCTTTAAAAGCTGCGTTCTTCTTCCTTTTCATTCTGAATTCTTTCCTTTGTTGATTACTGACTGCTGTGAATTAAGTTCAGTAAAGCCTTAAGAAAAGGTTATTCTATCCTTGCTTTCTTCTCTTTACAACGTAACAATTTACTGAACTTAATTCCTCATAGACAAGATTATTCGTCTGGACAAGTTTGATATATCTTCTGCAGACCCTCAGGCTAGCAAGCTCTGGAGACTATGGTACCGTAATTTTAATTATTATTTATCAACTATTGCTTCTTTAAACCCGGACAAACTCGAAGTCCTTTATTTAAACATCGGTGCTACCGTTGCTGATGTTATCGAGGGTTGTTCTGGATTTGAACATTCTGTTGAATTGCTGAAAAGTGTTTATGACAAGTCTCCAAGTGTTATTCATGCTAGACATTTGTTGTCTACACGTCTGCAGCAGGAAAATGAGTCTATAGACCAATACCTTCAGGCCTTGAATCGACTTGCTGCTGACTGTTGCTTCCAAGATGTTACTGCTACTACTTACAGGGATGAATCTGTCCGTGATGCATTTATACGTGGTCTCCGGTCCCCCGTAATATGTGCCAGACTGCTTGAAAATGATACGCTAACTCTCAAGGAGGCTACTCAATGTGCTAGAGCCTTAGAACAGGCTCACTTTCGTGCTGAATCATACGCTTCTCAGATTGGATCAGCCGCTGCTACTACCACTAGGACTAAAAATGTGTTTACTGATTCTGCCGAGGAGGCCACTTCCACTACTATTACTAAAAGTATGCTTTCTGACTTAACTGATTCTCGTACGGAGTGTGACTCTGTACAATTGTCTACTGCCCTTGCTCGTGGCAAGTGCTACAACTGTGGAGGGAAACGTCACTTTAATGACAATCGTCGCTATTGTCCTGCCCGTGATAAGAGATGTCGAAACTGTGGCAAACTCGGTCATTTTTCTAAAGTTTGCCGTTCTACCATGCCGGCGCCTTCACGTTCTACCTCAGCTATTATAGTAGCCCGTGCTAAAGACGATGATAGGTCTCCTCCAGTTACTAAAACTTTAGAATTAAAAGGAAAGAAATTAACTGCCCTCATAGACACCGGTAGTTCTGATAACTTTATCAGTGCCCGTAATGTTAAAGCAATGAAACTGTCTACTTCTAAACGGAATTCCGTAGTTTCCATGGCATCATCTGCCATTTCCCTCAAACTATCTGAATATTGTACTGAGGATATTATCTTTAATGGTTACGAATATAAACAAATTGACTTTACAGTACTCCCTGATTCCTGTATGGATATTATACTCGGAGTGCCCTTCTTAAAACTACACCAGAGTATCACTATTTCTTTTGGTGGATCTCAGGATAGTTTAAAAATCTGCGCTTTAACCAAGATCAGTTGTGCTCCTGTTAAGTTGTTCCGAAACTTGACCCCTGACTGCAAACCTATTGCTACTAAATCCCGAAATTACCGTGCGGAGGATGCTCGGTTCATTGAAAAAGAAATTCTACAACTGCTTGAGGATGATATAATTGAAACAAGTTACTCCCCGTGGCGTGCTCAAATTGTTGTAACTTCGTCACCTAATAAAAAGAAACGATTGGTAGTCGATTTCTCCCAGACTATTAATAGGTTCACCTTACTTGATGCCTACCCCTTGCCTCGAATTGAAGATCTCGTAAACCAAATAGCCCAGTATCGTATCTATAGTATAATTGACTTGTCCAAAGCGAACTATCAGATTGAAATTTGCCCCGAAGATCGCCCCTATACGGCCTTTCAAGCTGGAAATCGTCTGTTCCAATTTAAACGAATACCCATGGGTGTTACTAACGGGGTTTCTGCCTTTCAGCGATTTATGAATTCTTTCATTTCTGATAACAAATTACCTGGAATCTTTTCGTATATAGATGATATAACTGTTTGCGGTAAAACCCAGGAGGAGCACGACGTCAATTTGGAATGTTTCTTAAAAGCTGCCTCGACATACAACCTCGAAATAAACCGAGAAAAATCAGAGTTTTCACTTCGTTCTATTAACGTGCTAGGATATCAAATTTGTAACGGAACTATCCAACCCGATCCTGAGCGTTTGAAGCCACTTTTGCAAATGCCTCCTCCTTCCGACTCAAATTCGTTAAAAAGGTGTCTTGGTATGTTTGCTTACTATGCGAAATGGATACCTAAATATTCACACAAAATTCGTCCACTGGTCGAAAATAAACAATTCCTTATGCCTCCTATAGTTATAAATTCTTTCGAAAAACTTAAGAAAGACATTGCCGAGTCATCTGTAAATGTTATTGATGATGAATTGCCATTTACTATTGAAACCGATGCTTCAGAAAAGGCTATTGGAGGCACTCTTTTACAAGCTGAGCGACCTGTAGCATTCTTTTCTCGGTCGCTAAACCCCTCTGAAATACGACTTCATATAGTCGAAAAAGAAGCATATGCCATAGTCGAATGCGTTCGTAAATGGAGAGACCTCCTTGCCGGGAAACATTTTACTATTATTACTGATCAACAAGCCGTATCTTTTATGTTTAAACCTGCTAATCGCGGAAAAATTAAAAACGATAAAATTATACGGTGGAAAATGGAACTTCTTCCCTTTTCATACGACATAAAACACCGTCCTGGAAATGAAAACACAGTTGCGGATACCTTATCCAGAGTATGTGGTGCTGCTGCGTCTTCCTTGAAGGAACTTAAATCGATACACGATTCCTTAATACATCCTGGGGTACAGCGCTTTTGGCATTTTGTAAGGTCTCAGAATATGCCTTATTCGCTTGATGAAGTCCGACGTATGACTTCTGAATGTACGACCTGTGCCAAAATAAAACCCCAATTCTTCGATTCTGCTAGTAATGTTCTGATCCGTTCTACTGCGCCATTTCAGCGTCTTTCCATAGACTACAAAGGGCCTGTCCCGGTATCTCCGACAGGTTACCGATATATATTTACTGTTATCGACGAATATAGTCGATTTCCCTTTGCCTTTCCTTGTCGCGATTGCTCTTCGCAAACTGCTATTCAGTGCCTGACAAGTATTTTCTCCATTTTCGGGATTCCCTCGTTCATTCACTCCGATCGAGGAACTTCGTTTATGTCGGGAGAATTTAAACAATTTCTAACACGACTTGGAATTGGATGCAGTAATACTACTGCTTATAACCCTAGAGGCAATAGCCAATGCGAACGTTACAATGGCATAATTTGGAATACCATATTATTGGCCCTGGAATCGAAACAGTTACCAATTAGTGCTTGGCAGGATGTTCTACATGATGTGTTAAAATGCTATCCGCTCCCTGCTATGCACCACTACGAATGCAACCCCCCACGAACGAATGTTCAATTTTGAAAGGCGGTCCTCCTCCGGTACTGCGTTGCCTGTTTGGCTCTGTGAGCCTGGAGAGGTATTATTAAAACGATTCGGTGGCAGAGGTAAATATGACCCTATCGTTGAGGTGGTGGAACTCCTTGAGGCCAACCCTACGCATGCCAAAATACGTCACAATGATGGCCGGGAAGATTCGGTGGCGCTGAGACGGTTGGCACGTTTTCCACGCCCGGATGGACCTCAAAATGGACCTGAAAATACTCAACCCGACGTGGACCATGCAGACTCAACCCTTTTGCCTGATACAGGTCCCGTTAATATTTCTTCACCTTATACAGAAAATGAATCTGTGAATAATAGCCAGAATCCTGAAAGTCAGCCTTCTCAGAGGTCTGGCTCTTCCAGTGGTGAACTACCTCCACGCCGGTCTAGCAGGATTCGTAGACCAATCCAACGACTGGATTTATAAAACTTTTTCAATCTCTTTATCAAGTGGGGGAGAATGTTATATTTTCGTAAAAAAAAAAAGGAAACTAACTTTCTTGCCCACGTGACTTTTCACACGTTCCCTTTCCTCTTTAAAAGCTGCGTTCTTCTTCCTTTTCATTCTGAATTCTTTCCTTTGTTGATTACTGACTGCTGTGAATTAAGTTCAGTAAAGCCTTAAGAAAAGGTTATTCTATCCTTGCTTTCTTCTCTTTACAACGTAACATTACCAGATGCCTTTCTTACTGGGGAAGGATTCTTTGCCAAAAATTTGCAGATGATTGTTGCAGAAAAGGGAGATCTGGTTTCTCCCCAGTACTCAGCTCCAAGTTAATTTCGCTCTTATCAGTTTCAAACTTTGAACTAACTCAATCCAAACAGACACTGTGATCACGATGGTGGAGATCATAAAACTTTAATGTGAAATTTCATTTTAGAACTTTTTCTGATAGATATTGTTAAAAGGATTCCATCAGAGAATGCATCAGATTCATTTTTTAACATTCTTTTGTTTTTATTTGCACATTGATTTATATACATTTCATCTGAAGACATAATTAAACTCAAATGCTACCTTCTGTATTTCACAACATTTATTAAATCTCTTGTGGAAAAGCATTCAGATATTTATAACAGATGATCACTTTAAAACCTTATAAATATCCATTTTGCTCATGGTTTTTCTTTCTGTGTGAGTAAATTTCAAGCCACTTCACTAATACATGTATATAAAAGAAACTGTTAGTTATGGTTGGCGATGTGCATACCAGATGATCATCACATATTGTGCCAGATTGGAGTGTAGATGAAAGCAAAAAGAATGATGATTTAGAAAATGTAGGTTTCTTTCGTGATTCAAAACTCGATTTATTTATTAATTTGAACGAAGGAACATATAATGTTAACAGGTACAGAATGTGTGTACATGCAATTAGTCATTGGAGTTTGCTTGGTTATCCAAATCGTCGGGTAACAAATACACACCTATCGAGAATTGAGGTCAAGAGGTGTTGAACAAAGCTTCCTGATACTGTGGGAATCACTTACATGTGCCACACCTCCGCTTTCTTTAATGTCATTGGTTCATAAATATATGATACTTATTATATGACAATTTAACCATCGCAAGTAATTCAAATTTTTCTCTAAAATCACGGATTGGTCCATTTCCTGACCAATCGCGTATTTTAGTATCTTTTCTATATTTTTAGCGCCAAGCTCTCCGGAGCCTATGCATTGTTATATAAATCCTCTCGCTGTTAGCCAACAGCCAGTAGCAGTTCAATTCTTGGAAAATAAGGCACGGCGCTATATTGACATTTTAATTCTTAATTATTACTCATTCGAGTAATCATACTAATTCTTATTGATATCACTCATGAACATTACATCTTTCTACACTGATAAAACACTGTGGAACTATTCTTTATTTAGCTAAGGTCTCAATTGAACTTTGTAGTTAAATAACATTCAATATTGTACTCAACATTTAATTAGCTAAACTTACCCTTTTTATTACGGAAAAAGGGAAGCAACTTTCTTTATACTTATTGTTGAAATTTGTATACCATTGTTAATACAATATTTTATTAATCTTCACTGAGCTTGATTATTTTTCTCTCGTGTTTATTGTGCATTATTCATGTGGGGTGTTGTTTTACAAGAACACAGCTTTCCTTCTTGATTATATTCACGGTGACCCTAGCCAACAATTCTTACAGCACCTCTACAATACCTATTTCCGAAGAAAACAAAGACAGGAAGGAAAGAAAAGGAAAAAATGGAGAAGTACTATGCTGAGAACTGTCGGGCAAAGCCAGTTGATCTTACTGTGAAATTCTTAGCCGGGTAAAACCAGAATCCCAACTGCGTATTGGTCAGCGACAGGACGAAAAACCCAATATTGTAAAAATATTTTCCAACAAGTGTGAACCGCCTCCAACGCACTCTTCCCTTATCCAGAAAAATGTTAATTTTTGTATCAACAGATAATAGTAATCGCCGAAAAGGATAGTTATCAGGAGAGAAGTAGAGACGACAGTTTTGTCGAGAACAGAACCGCGGCTGCCTAATTCAGCTCGACCCAGAACGAGTGCTGCTGCTGCTGTTTGTTAATTTTATGCTGTTTCTCTCGTGAATGAACTAAGATAATTCAGGAAGCTTGACAACACTTTATCTTTTTCTCTTTCTCGTGGACCCAAAAAAGGAACTCATACTAAAAAACTGTTAATATTTTTTTTTGTTTGAACTTTCTCCAAGCATTCATGAACTTTTAAAAGATGTTTATTAATGTCTAGCTGAAGGAAAATAAAACTTCATATATCTTCTATCATTAAATTCGGTGTTGCGACATTCTTTACTGATCTCGACATCTGAGGAACTCTGAGACTGAGACGAAATTCGTAGATGATTCATTATTTACCATGGCGCAATTTTTTTACTTTTTGTAACAAATTGCGATACACGGCGTACTTGACTCCGGCATTGAGAGAATCTCTTCAGCCAGGGATCAAGGGACAGTTCTGCCTTACGTCAGTAACCAGATTACAACTGGTGAAATGACAATATGGTATTTATAGTGGGTTATCAGTTATAGTGAAGTGTATGAGTGTTGAAACATTAAGTTTGATTTGGCCTCGTTAGTTAGATAGCCCATCTGCTAGGAAATTTGTCCCTGCTTTCCCGCATCAAAGGGTTGAGTTTAAAAATAGGGTTGAGGTTTAAAAATTTGCGAAAAAACGCGAATAAAACAGCAAGATTAGAGCGGACAAACTGTCTCTTTTAGGCGCGTACGAATAAAGAAAAAACTCCTGCTCAGTGAGTAACAAAAGCAGAAAGTGTTTATTTACATTTACAACATATACAGAAAAAAAAAGGTAAAGGGATAAAAGGACGATTAGTAGAGAAAGAAAGGGAAAAGAGAAAATGTTCTTAACTTAAAAAGGCTTGCTCAAAATATTTCTCTGGGCCCCTAAAGAGTTCTTTAAGCGATTATTGTTAAAGTTCTGATAGAAACACTCACAGTTCTTGTAGAGTTGGAAATTTGTTCGCAGATGAAGGAAGCCTGCAGCTGAGTGAGTTTTTTTTGGTCGACGACAGAAGTCCAGTGGTCTAGTCAGGAGTGGTGAGGGGATGCAGCTTTTTGGATTGGTTTTGTTTTGAATAGTGGACCGACGTTCGTTTTTGACAGCTCTTTTTAGTAGTAGTTCTTAGGTGCTGGAGCTTCCTAATGTCGAGAATGTGAACTTGTGAAATTGTTGTTCTTAAATTAAATTCCGACACATCATAAGAGGGGTATAAAACAAGAAAATCAAATTTTAAAGTGAAACAACAAATTTACATACATATAAATCAATTAAGGTCTCTACAAACAAAATTAATGTATTTTGGTTGATACAAGATCGTCAAAATGTTCGTAGTAGTCCTGGCAAGAATGAGTTTATGTGTACGTATACAGGAACATATGTGTGTATGTATGTATGAGCGTTATCGTAGGGTAGGAATGTCTTTGAAGTATCGCTCAGTCTTAAAATGTTCCGTTCGTTTATCAAGTTTAAAAGTGGTGAGCGAGAAAGGTAGAGATAATAATAACGATCACTTGACGTTTGTCAAGGGACGTGTTAGTACTCTCTTCTCCTTCTCTCGGATGACAGGCGAACTTGTCCGTCTTTTATTTTGTTTGTGGACTTGAAAAGATCATTTAGGAATTCACTCCGAGATATGATTCGGGCCTTTCCATTGGACGACGAACAAACTTTGCGTCGACTCGCAAAAAGGTTCGTAAAAGAATTTGTTTCTGAAAATTTAAGATTATTTGAATCTTGTTTTTAAATGTTTCCTAGTTTTCTATTGGCCGAAAAACATTTCGCATCAAGGTGTGAAATTTCATGAGTTTTGTTTTGGATTCGCTTTTGTGTGTGTGTTAAGCAAAGTTTATAAATTCAAGTCTTTTTAATTTCTAACAAAATCAATATGTCAGTGCTTAGCATTTGAATTTTAAATCTAGATCTTGTTTTGTTCACTACAAGTATTATTCTAGCTATATAAACAGATAGCTTATATGATAAACTTGACAGTGTGTAGATGACGTTTTCCTCACACGAACAGTTAGATTCTATCCATTTTGTTTTCTCCTTTATGCCTGGTAGTATTTTAATGTCCTACGCAAGATGCTGGTGAAATTGTTTTGTGAAAAACACGAATTGCTGTTTAGCTAATTTCCTTGGGAGTATTAGTTATTTATTTTACAAAAATGTATCGTAAGTAACTTTTATTTTTTCAAAATGCATTGCTGGTAACTTTTTAATAACGAAAATGTATTTGGGACACCTTCACTAGAAAAATGCATTTCTACCATTTCATAGTGTTTTGACACCAGATTGGGGTTAAACTATTTGCCCATAGGTTGTACCCAAATGGGTGCTACCACTCCGGGTCAGGGTGGATCCACGCTCCTCAAAATCTCCCGATGAGAAGCCTTGCTACTGGTTATAGTTAATTGTCATGCCCAGGCCAGCATGGCAAGGGCGAGGTGCCAAAAGTGGGTGCATTTGTTTTAGGCAGAGATGTGTCTGTTTGCTATATTTAGTACAAATGTCACAGTACATGAGGTTTTCATGTGAAAAATGTAACTATTTCTATTTTTGGAACTAAAAAAATAATTTGTAGTTTTTGAGAATCGACTTTCGTGAATGTGCATTTTACACATTGTACATTTTGTATGGACATAGGTATTTTGTATGGACAGGTAGTTTAGGCACACTGCACTGTGTAAACAGATCGTTCGTGGATTATGATTTTTTTAGTTGCTTAAACTTTTTAATTTCGATAGATTATTTGCATGGAGAAACTATATATTCTTGAAGGTAACATTCTAGCTATAAACAGGTAAGTTGTAGGTTTATCATATAAGCTGTCAACATGTAGGTGAGGTTTTCCTCACACGAACAATTAGATTCTAACCAATTTTGTTTAGTTTACTCTACTATACCAGGTAGAATTTTAATGTCCTACACAAGACGTGGGTGAAGTTGTTTTGTTGAAGCCCTGAATGCACGTTTTGGCGTGACTGTGAAGAAGATGCCAAATAAGGTATGTGTGTATATTGAAATGCTTCAATTTATTCTTGTCTGCAGTCAGATGCCATTGGTTTCAGTTGAAGCCCTGAATGCACGTTTTGGTGTGACTGCGAAGAAGATGCCAAATAAGGTAGGTGTGAATATTGAAATGCTTCAATTTATTCTTATATGCAGTTAGATGCCATTGGTTTCAGTTGAAGCCCTGAATGCACGTTTTGGTGTGACTGTGAAGAAGATGCCAAATAAGGTATGTGCAAATATTGAAATGCTTCAGTTTATTCTTGTGTGCAGTCAGATGCCATTGGTTTCAGTTGAAGCCCTGAATGCACGTTTTGGTGTGACTGTGAAGAAGATGCCAAATAAGGTATGTGTGAATATTGAAATGCTTCAATTTATGCTTGTATTCAGTTAGATGCCATTGCTTTCATTTGAAGCCCTGAATGCACGTTTTGGTGTGACTGCGAAGAAGATGCCAAATAAGGTATGTGTGAATATTGAAATGCTTCAGTTTATTCTTGTGTGCAGTCAGATGCCATTGGTTTCAGTTGAAGCTCTGAATGCACGTTTTGGCGTGACTGTGAAGAAGATGCCAAATAAGGTAGGTGTGAATATTGACATGCTTCAATTTATTCTTGTATGCAGTTAGATGCCATTGGTTTCAGTTGAAGCCCTGAATGCACGTTTTGGTGTGACTGTGAAGAAGATGCCAAATAAGGTAGGTGTGAATATTGAAATTCTTCAGTTTATTCTTGTATTCAGTTAGATGCCATTGCTTTCATTTGAAGCCCTGAATGCACGTTTTGGTGTGACTGCGAAGAAGATGCCAAATAAGGTATGTGTGAATATTGAAATGCTTCAGTTTATTCTTGTGTGCAGTCAGATGCCATTGGTTTCAGTTGAAGCCCTGAATGCACGTTTTGGTGTGACTGTGAAGAAGATGCCAAATAAGGTATGTGCAAATATTGAAATCCTTCAATTTATTCTTGTATGCAGTTAGATGCCATTGGTTTCAGTTGAAGCCCTGAATGCACGTTTTGGTGTGACTGTGAAGAAGATGCCAAATAAGGTAGGTGTGAATATTGAAATTCTTCAGTTTATTCTTGTATTCAGTTAGATGCCATTGCTTTCATTTGAAGCCCTGAATGCACGTTTTGGTGTGACTGCGAAGAAGATGCCAAATAAGGTATGTGTGAATATTGAAATGCTTCAATTTATTCTTGTGTGCAGTCAGATGCCATTGCTTTCATTTTAAGCCCTGAATGCACGTTTTGGCGTGACTGTGAAGAAGATGCCAAATAAGGTAGGTGTGAATATTGAAATGCTTCAGTTTATCACTGTATGCAGTTAGATGGCATTGGTTTCAGTTAAAGCCCTGAATGCACGTTTTGGTGTGACTGTGAAGAAGATGCCAAATAAGGTATGTGTGAATATTGAAATGCTTCAGTTTATTCTTGTCTGCAGTTAGATGCTATTGGTTTCATTTGAAGCCTGAATGCACGTTTTGGTGTGACTGCAAAGAAGATGCCAAATAAGGTATGTGTGAATATTGAAATGCTTCAGTTTATTCTTGTGTGCAGTCAGATGCCATTGGTTTCAGTTGACGCCCTGAATGCACGTTTTGGTTTGACTGCGAAGAAGATGCCAAATAAGGTAGGTGTGAATATTGAAATGCTTCAATTTATTCTTATATGCAGTTAGATGCCATTGGTTTCAGTTGAAGCCCTGAATGCACGTTTTGGTGTGACTGTGAAGAAGATGCCAAATAAGGTATGTGCAAATATTGAAATGCTTCAGTTTATTCTTGTGTGCAGTCAGATGCCATTGGTTTCAGTTGAAGCCCTGAATGCACGTTTTGGTGTGACTGTGAAGAAGATGCCAAATAAGGTATGTGTGAATATTGAAATGCTTCAATTTATTCTTGTATTCAGTTAGATGCCATTGCTTTCATTTGAAGCCCTGAATGCACGTTTTGGTGTGACTGCGAAGAAGATGCCAAATAAGGTATGTGTGAATATTGAAATGCTTCAGTTTATTCTTGTGTGCAGTCAGATGCCATTGGTTTCAGTTGAAGCTCTGAATGCACGTTTTGGCGTGACTGTGAAGAAGATGCCAAATAAGGTAGGTGTGAATATTGACATGCTTCAATTTATTCTTGTATGCAGTTAGATGCCATTGGTTTCAGTTGAAGCCCTGAATGCACGTTTTGGTGTGACTGTGAAGAAGATGCCAAATAAGGTAGGTGTGAATATTGAAATTCTTCAGTTTATTCTTGTATTCAGTTAGATGCCATTGCTTTCATTTGAAGCCCTGAATGCACGTTTTGGTGTGACTGCGAAGAAGATGCCAAATAAGGTAGGTGTGAATATTGAAATGCTTCAGTTTATCACTGTATGCAGTTAGATGGCATTGGTTTCAGTTAAAGCCCTGAATGCACGTTTTGGTGTGACTGTGAAGAAGATGCCAAATAAGGTATGTGTGAATATTGAAATGCTTCAGTTTATTCTTGTCTGCAGTTAGATGCTATTGGTTTCATTTGAAGCCTGAATGCACGTTTTGGTGTGACTGCAAAGAAGATGCCAAATAAGGTATGTGTGAATATTGAAATGCTTCAGTTTATTCTTGTGTGCAGTCAGATGCCATTGGTTTCAGTTGACGCCCTGAATGCACGTTTTGGTTTGACTGCGAAGAAGATGCCAAATAAGGTATGTGTGAATATTGAAATGCTTCAATTTATTCTTGTATGCAGTTAGATGCCATTGGTTTCAGTTGAAGCCTGAATGCACGTTTTGGTGTGACTGCAAAGAAGATGCCAAATAAGGTATGTGTGAATATTGAAATGCTTCAGTTTATTTTTGTGTGCAGTCAGATGCCATTGGTTTCAGTTGACGCCCTGAATGCACATTTTGCCGTGACTGTGAAGAAGATGCCAAAAGTGTGGATACTGAAATGATCTGAATAATAGTCACCAAATTTTACAACACCCTTCATATCTGCATGCAATGAATGAACAATCTTCTTGGATGAAAAAAGGATTCTGTCAATTACCTTGAACAAACTGTCCATGGTTGCATGATCAAATACTTTCGTGAGGTCGATAAAGGCAATGTCCAGTGGTTGATATAAGTATATAAGCTTTCAAATAAGCATATAAGTAAATGAAGGCAATGTCCAGTGGTTGTCTCTGTTCTTGGCCTTTTTCCTCTAGTCGCCAAATGTCAATCAAGGAATATTTCGACTTGAAACCACACTACAATTTCAACTTTCAAATAAGCGTGTAAGTAAATAAGAGACCAATCTGCTTCCATCGATTAAATACAGTGTCCAGTTCAGTAGGTTTTTCAGATTGGCATACACCTGAAACATTGACATTGTAATAACAACAAAAAGGTCTGATTAAAGAGATTAGACTTTCTATCATTCTTTAAAATGGGTTCAGCAGAGTCAATATGAGAAGCGGGTCTGCATGAAGTATTAAGGCTCCAAGTTTGTAACAATAACCTGATGAATTAAAGTGTTGCTTTGTGAATTTGGTGACATAGTAATTGCAAGTTCAATCCCTGGGCTGGATAGCGCAAACTTGGATTCAGTGGAAACAGGGTGAGCAATATCTGAGAAGTACTAAATAAGAACAAGACATTCATAGACATGGACAGCAAAACAAGAACAATTTCTCCATGTAGATTAAATAAACAGTTTACTTCGAAATTTTTCTGGCTACCTGGATTGAAAGGCACTTGAAGAAGGCTGGCGGGATAACAAAATGTAGTGATGCTAAATGTTTTTTAATGTTATAGTTCCTGGGGGTTCATAGATGGTGATTTGCATGTGTCCCTGGGAAAATTCAATGGGACCTAACAAAAATTTTGCTGTATAAAAACTGCAGGGCTAGAGATTTCATTTTGGGGGGAGAAGTTTTTTTTACCATCGTCCCAAAAAACAATTTTAATCAGGCAAAATCACTTAAATTGACAGAACAAGTGTTTTTTTAATTAAATCAATAGTTTAATTATAAAAACAGCATTTTATACTTAATCACAATTCAATTATGAAAGTGTATTTTTTGAGTGTTATGAGAGAATAAAGATTTTACCTTGGCAAAAGAAAAGTTGTTTTTTTTTCTTTAAATTGAATCAATAATTTAAAACAAAAACACACTTCAATTAAAAAATAAAGAAATTTTTGATGTTTTGCAAATTATGACATGATAAAGCCTTTTTATAGACTGAACAGAACTTTAAAAATTATATACAAAACATTAATACAAAAAGAGACCAATCTATTTCCATACAAATACAGTGTTCAGTTCAGTAGATTATTAGATTGACATACACCTGAATTATTATTGAATTTGTTATTTAATCTCAGTTGAATACAAAAAATATATTTAAGAATTATGAGTTATTTTAAGCTGATGGAACAATGTTTTTTTTAAAATTAAATAAAAAAATTTCAATATGAAAAGAGTTCAATGAAGAAACTATATTTTGTGAGAATTATGGCAACAAAGTTTTTTAATAAATCTGATGTGTTGACTTTGGTTTCTTATAAAAAAAGCAAATCAGATTAGGTAAGCTCCCTTGAATCTGCTTAGATATATGGGACTAAATAATCAGGGATGCTCCCAACAATCTTTTGTCATCGTCCTAAAAGCAATTTTAATCAAGTCAAATCACTTAAATTGACAGAATAACAATAATTTAATCATAAAAACAACATTTTACACTTAGTCACAATTCAATTAAGAAAGTGTTTTTTGAAGATTATGACAGAACAAAGTTTTTACACTGACAGAGGAAAAGTTTTCTTTTTTAAATTGAATCAATAATTTAAAACACAAATGTAGTTCAATTAAAAATAAAGAAATTTTTATCTTTTGAGAATTTTGACAGGAACAATTTTTTTTTTAGAAATTGACCAAACAGAACTTTAAAAATTACATATAAAACATCAATACAAAAACAGTTCAATTAATTATTCAATTGATTTAATTTAAAACAAAAATCAATATTTACACTTAATCTCAGTTGAATGCAGAAAATATATTTCAGAATTATGAGTTATTTTAAGCTGATGGAACAAAGTTTTTTAAAATTAAATAAAAAAATTTCAATATGAAGAGTTCAATGAAGAAACTCTACTTTGTGCGAATAATGGCAACAAAGTTTTTTAATAAATCTGTTGACTTTGGTTTCTTATCAAAAAAAAGCAAATCAGATTAGGTAAGCTTTGCTTTAAAAGATTTAAGTAATCTCCCTTGAATCTGCTTAGATATATGGGACTAAATAATCAGGGATGCTCCCAACAATCTTTTTTTGTAACAACCTATAAAACACTAAAATAAGTTAACAAATAAAACAGAGATGAGTCTATTGCATGTGCACAAAACATTACAGAAATCAAAATAACAAAATGGTGATTGTAGAGCATAAGTACCAACAGAATAATAAGGGTATATAAAAAAATATTCTCATGAATAAAATATTGACATCACTGTGACAGAATCTACAAACTGTTACTAAGATCTGTGTGTCTGAAAATAATCAATTACTTCAATTATGATTTTAATTGATGAGAAAATTAATCCACTCAATCACTATGAAACATTTAGCATAGGTACCTCCACTGATTTGCT
Source organism: Acanthosepion lycidas (assembly GCA_963932145.1). Lineage (NCBI taxonomy): Eukaryota > Metazoa > Mollusca > Cephalopoda > Sepiida > Sepiidae > Acanthosepion > Acanthosepion lycidas. The sequence goes on along the minus strand of OZ010575.1, from coordinate 108,143,833 downwards.
AAAGAATTAGCAGACTGAAGAAAAAGAATGGCCCAAATGTAATAAAAACAGATTGTCAAAATCTTTGTTATTATTAAGTGGAATGACCAAAGGTTATTTTGATTATTAAATTATATTTGTAGAGTAACCATGGTTAAACATAAATAAATGGCAGATCTAACACACAAAATGGAGAAAGTTTGCAATAAACAATAGCAAGTAGAGAAAAGAACACAGAAAAAAGTATATAAAGGAAGGAAACAATATATATATAAGACATATTAACAGTAATAAGTCAAAGCTACAGTAATATGGCAAAAAGTTCACAAACTAAGAATTGGAGTTGACACACAAGAGCAATTTCAGACAAGCAAATGTAGCATTCTGACTTCAAGACAAGACACACCGAGACTGAGTCAAATGAAACTGAGAACTGGCCTATTTTATTGGTTAGGTAAAATCCCATTATGCATTTGTGTGGTTCTGCCTATAAATTGGGTAGGGGAAAGTATTTTACAATCATTTCATTCCAATACAGATTGGAATCAACTACCCACCTCAATCTAATGGTGAGTGACGTTGGACTGGCGAAAGTTGGTGCATTTGTTTCATTTCTGCAGAGATGTGCCTGTTTTATTATACTGAGTACAAATATCACAATACATAAAGATTTCATCTGAAAAGTGTCGCCATTTATATTTGTAAGAGACTACTTGAGAAAAGTTTGCTTTCTTTTGGAAGACGATTGGAATTCTTCTACAGCTGACTCCTCAAGTCAAAGAGGAGACAGATGTAGGTACAGGTTGTGTTGAATTACTCTCAGATGACTGAGCAAGCTCTGGAAAAGGTAGATTCGGTCAATGGCATTCCTATAACTTTTCTTCTCGTTGTTCACTCAGGAAAAAAAAGAAAACTTCTCTGACGCAATCAGAACATTAAAAACCAACATAGAAATTATGAGAAATTTCACAATTGCTAAATGTGTAATTTGGAATGGAAGAACATAAATTTGTTCTAATAACTGTAAAATCAAAGAGGATTTAACTGAGGGAAAATGAAAGGTGCAGAAACTCTTTCTCACTGGTGAGAAACAATTCCACTCAAACTGACAAATTACAGTAAAGATCAAAGTGGTAGAGGGAATAGATGGAGAATACATTTTTATTGTCCAGGAGACAGTCAAATGTAAAAAAAAATTGACTTATTTTGAAAAGTAACTAAGACTATCTTGAATGAAAATGCAGATCCACAAACTTCACAAGAACAGGGTTTTTCTTCAGTGTGTCTAATTTTTAAGATGCAGCCATGCATGCATTTCTACAAGAGTTTTAGTTTTACTGTCCATGAGATTGTTTAAAACAAGGGCAGGCAAACTTCAATTAGTTTAGGTGCTTCAAATAAATTTTTAAAAATGAACCAAGAAAGTGTCTAATAAGGCCACCTTGATGTCTATTTCATGCCACCCATACATCCAACCACCAAAAGGAAAGAAAGAGAAAAACTAGTAAAGAGTATTTGGAAGAATAACAAAAAATGATATGTGAAGTGTTTATTAAAAAGTTAATGACAAAAATACAAAATATTTAAAGAAAAAAGATATTTATGTATTAATTAATTGTCTATATCTTGTCCATCTGACAAATGATCCAGATTTACAGAAAGAATATATTCATTATATTTCACTGAGTTAAAGGAATTTATTGTTGGTTGATACTACATCATAATTATTATAGGTAATTATACTTTTTCTGCACTGTGTGTACACATATGACTGACCAAATCTGGGTTCCTTGAAAATGCAGTTCCACAAACTTTACAAGAATATGGTTTCTTTCCACTGTGTGTACGCATATGTTTGACCAAATTTGGCTTCCATGAAAATGCAGATCCACAAACTTCACAAGAAAAGGGTTTCTCTCCGGTGTGTGTACGCATATGATCAACCATATTTGACTTGCGTGAAAATGCAGATCCACAAACTTCACAAGAATAGGGTTTCTCTCCGGTGTGTGTATGCATATGATCAACCATATATGACATGCGTGAAAATGTAGATCCACAAACTTCACAAGAATATGGTTTCTCTCCAGTATGTGTACGGATATGACTGACCATATATGACTTGCGTGAAAATGCAGATCCACAAACTTCACAAGAATATGGTTTCTCTCCAGTGTGTGTACGCATATGATTGACCAAATCTGGCTTCTGTGAAAATGCAGTTCCACAAACTTCACAAGAATATGGTTTCTCTCCAGTGTGTGTACGCATATGTGTCACTAAGTGGGACTTCTGTGAAAATGCAGATCCGCAAACTTCACAAGAAAATGGTTTCTCTCTAGTGTGTGTACGCATATGTGTTACTAAGTGCCACTTCCGTGAAAATGTAGATCCACAAATTTCACAAGAATATGGCTTCTTTGTAATATGCGTTTCCATTTGGCTTATTATATCTGACTTTACAACAGTTGAGCAGAGGTCACATGAATATGGCCTATCATTCCTGTTTATTCATACATAAATCTAAATGTTTTTGTCTAAAATGAACCACACATTTCAAAGTACATTAATTCTTGCCCATTAAAGTTCATTGTCAAGCCTTTGACAATGAAGATCCATCAATTTCACATAAACCATATAGCATATACTTGTCTGTATTTTCAGGGAATGTAAAATGTCCTTTCCTTCACTGAAATTCTCAGTAATAACCACTGTGGTTTTTGTAAAGCCAAACCATCTGTGAACAAAAAAAGGCATAAATCATATATTAATAAGAGCAATGAATAATATATGAAAGCAGTTCTATATTATGAGAGATACACATAATTATGATTTCAATAATGCAGCAGGAGCCACCACTATTTTGCAGTGAAATGAAATTGTTTCACAATAATGTCATATCTGAATGAAATGTATGCAATAAAAATCAGAAAATTTCCAATTCAGCAATAATTCAAATATAGATGTTGAAAAATATCTTTTGATTTTTAAGTTTTTTTTTTAGACATAATTTTGGAATAATGTCACTGGCAACATGATCATGTCCATAGCTGGCAACACCTGGTGCAATATTATCTTCTGCAAGCATCACTGCTGAAGGAAAACAAACCAACATTCCCATCAGTGCCAAAAAGAAAAGATTTTTGGTAATACCACTTTCTATTTATTAACTAATAGTTAACAATTGAAAACAAATACAGTAATAATGACATAATTTCCACAATTAATGAGGTATTGTCCACTTGATTTAATTATATATAATGCAAAAGATGTTTTTATTTAAGAAGAGTAATTTGTGGAAATTAAGAACATAAAAAATTGATTAAACATTGATAGAAACACAGGAATGAAAGAAAAGTAATCCAAAGTGAAAAATAATGCAAATGAATTGACTGGTTATTTTACTGGCATTTCAACCACTATGAATCATTAATGCCAATATGGCTGGTTGGTAGTGAAATGAAGAAAATTCATTACTTCTGTAGATATAGTAGATACTGTCTATATGCACAACATTTCAGCCCTTGCAAACTCCAGGTTTCTTCAAGATAATTCTATATTTCTGAAATGAGGTATTGTAACTATTTACGTTTTTTTGACTGTTACCTTATCTTTATTGTTATTTTCACAATGTGTTGCCTTTTTGTACGTTCCAGCCTTCTTCAGGTAATATAGGTTGGAATTTTGAACCAAACCATTTGTTTAGTCTACAGGTGTAGATTGCTCTAATTCCATGTGCCAGGCCTGTGAGCAACGTTTTGGATGTCTCAGTATCAGTGAATTCTCTTTAGTAACTAAAGTTTTTTGTTCCCCCTGCTGTGGCCAGGTATTGAACTCACAACTCTTTGGGCTAAGTCACGCTTTGAATTACTCAAACAACACTTTTATCAACAGGAGAATTAACAGATACTGAGATCTCCAGAAAAGGCATGACACATCGAACACTAAAAAATGAGTACACATAATAAAAAAAAAAATGCCCCAAACTTAATAAAAACTGCCACAACCACGATATGCATTTGCAAGGGTGGTAGGTTCAACGAAGCGCAGTTTAAATGTTATTTTACATTTAAATGATCAAATAGATGAAGCCAATTTCTTTGTATTTAATAAATTTGCACCTAGTGAATTTAGTGATGCATGTGGCAACATCTGAAACAAATTCATGCTTTTGCAATGTGAATACACTATTGAGAAAGAAAAAATATGGTGAATGAATGTCTTAAATAAAGATTTTATTTAGAAAATAACATTCAATTCATTCAGTTGTTGTCCCCTACATTTTTAAAATTGAACGAAGAACCATATATGTCTGGAATTTTAAGCTTTATAAGAGTTATTATTTCCTATCATGTGTATCTTAATTTCTGAAAAGTTTGCAAGACAAATTATCTAACAAAATATGTGCATCTCTCAAAAAAGAATAAAAACCATTTTTATGAAATAGAAGTTAAAAGTAAAAATAAGATTTTAAAATTTTATAAGGAAGTTTCAAAATGAGAGGCAAATAAAATAATTAAGAAGTTGAAATGAAAATTAAATAAAGAAGAAATTTTGTTTGTAGAAACGTTTGGGTTTTATTTTGATTATTTATTATGGATTGAAACTAAAAGAAAAAAAAATTAATTGAAGTATGATTCACAGTAAATACATAAATTAAAAATATTCAGTGAAATAAAAAGGAAAATAAAAATAAATCTTACTTTAAAATGTTGAACGGATGATTTGCAAAAACCAGTTAATACGTCCACCTGGTAAAAGACAGAAAAGAAGTGAATGAGTTGCTCACAGCCAGAAGACAGACACTTTTGGTGTGATTTTTTCCCCAATAAGGGGAGACAACACTTAAAATACTTAACTTTTTAAGAAAGATGTATGGAAAACACAATACCACCTAGATAGAAGGTCTTGTTCAATGGGTGGGTCTTATGTACTGACATCACTTATACGTAGTATAAACTTGGAGAAATACTTTCATTAGTTTTGTAATGGTTTGAGTTTTCTCGGGTCAGCTTGATTTTTTTATTTGTTTTACAAATATTTTGTAAATATTTTCACTGAAATAATTTACAAAAAAAGAATGCCATATGGTTGTGCTGTCCCAAAATGCAAAGGAAATTATAAAAATGGGCCAAAAGTGAATGTATTTTCGTTTTGAAAAGATAAGGATTTATCCGTTGCATATGTGCTATCAAAAGGGGAAACTTCATACCAAACAAAAATAGTAAAGTGAATGATTTCTTATTTGTAAAAAGCAATAAAACTTAATGATTGAATTAATTTCATAATTCACGATACATGGAAACAAAATCATGACGTGGACTTCACTGTTAAAAGCTTTATTGAATTCTGTGGCTCAAAAACTCATCATTTTTTAATAAGATTTTTACAAAGACTTTTCATACAAAGGAAATTTTCATAATAATTTCTAATAAACATTTGAATTTTTTTATTTGTAAAAACAATATTCTCATAAAAATGTCCACAAATAAGCATGTCTAAACTGAACAAAATTTACTTAAGTTTACATATGATTTTCCCTATGTGTTTAGTATTTCTAACTAAATCATTTTGAATTTTGTTACTGAATTTTAGAACACCTAAAAACAAAACTCATTAAATTATCAATTTAATGAAATTACCATAAAAATATGGACAGCATTTTTTAAATTAAGTTCTCCCCCAACAAATTTGGAACTTTCCCTCAAGTTTTTATTATAGTTTTCTATCTTAGATTTTGAAAAGCATTTTAAAATAGGGTGTAATTGCCCTTTTAATTCATTTTTTCAGGTGTGAACTACATTTTCAAGCAGAGGACATGAGGCAAGAAACACTTAATAAGAAAAACTGGTACGACAAAAAAACAATTCTTCATTCAGGTGGGGAGATATATGTCAAGTGTTTGAGTGTGATAAAAGTCAAAATGATGTCAGTTTTAAAATTGTGCCTGCCACATAACCAAAGAACTGATTGAAGATGAAGTGACCAAGGAGGAAAATTTATGTATTCAACATTTAGATGCACAACTGATGAATGCAAAGAAGTTATTCCTGTTATATTATGCATATCAGGTTATGCAGTTTTTAAGAAAATAATTGCAACAGTTGCAAGAATTTAATATCTGGAAGTGATAATGAGGACAAAACACTTGAAATAAACAGTTATTTTCTGGGGATTAATAAATGTTCTCTGCTATATCCTAAAGATACTGCTACAAATGCTGTTCTTTACAATAATATAGTTATTGTTAAACTGACAAAAAATTCTTTTCTTGATTCAGTAAATCAAAAGGCAATTAGCTATGCATATAATCTTGAATGTTTTGGCAGATAATGATCATCTTTTTCATGTGGACTCCTACGGTGAGGGTCACAATATTGAAAAATTAGAAAGAATGCTTGTCTGGAGGTCGTCAAATGTTCTTTTGAATAATTTTTGTTTTACTAGAAACCAGTTAACCAAAAATAGAAAACTTCAAACCTTCGGATAAATTTTCCATATGTAACATTTTTACTGCAATTATTTAAATTTGTCTTTTATTTTTCACACAGCAAAAATGCCAATATTGTTACTTTACTACAAGAGAATAATTAAAATAAAAGATGCAAATTAAAAAACCATGTTGATTTTTTATTTTAAAGAAAATAGTTTTGAAATAATTTTACACAATCAAAATAAGGAGAAGGAATTTTACAGTCTTTAAATTCAACCATGAAACATACATTATTTAATATGGAAACAAATGTAAAACTTTAAATAATTTTCCTTTATAAAATAAAATTTATTCTAAGATAAAAATCAAAGCTTGGTTTCCTTCTTTTCTAATGTAATTGTAAATGTAAAAATCTATGTCGATATAGTAACTTCATGGAATAATCATGAAAATAAAAATCGATTTTAATTGTTTGTTTTTTCTTTATTTAATGATAAAAGGTAGAAATAGAACCTTGGTTTGTTTTCTTCGTTGATGAAAAATTATTCTGTCAATTTCAATTGTCAATATTATAACTTTACTCAATAAAACATTTTTATAATATTGTTTGCTTGTTTTTCTTTATTTTTATAAATGAATAATATTAAATGAAATTCTAAAATGAAATTCAAACCCTGGTTTCTTTTTGACTTTTTTAATTTGTAATTTAAAAAATATTCTTTACTTTATCACTTTCTTCTGCTCCACTTGAAAGCACTGTAAACCACACTACAATATAATTATATAAGCTTTCAAATAAGCATATATAAGTAAATTGGAGAACAATCTACTTCCATCAATTAAATAAAGGGTTCCATTCAGTAGGTTATTCAGACTGGCATATACCTGAAATGTCATTGAAATAACAACAAAGAGGTTTGATTAAAGAGATAAGACTTTGTGTCATTCTTTAAAATGGGTTCAGCAGCAGTCAGAATGAGAAGCAGGGATGAATGTTGCCCAGCATTATGTTTTAAGGTGCGATGTTTGGGACAATAACCTAGCAAATTAAAGTGTTGGTTTGTGAATTTGATGACAGTAATTTTGTAGTTCAATTCCTGGGCTGGTAGTGCAAATTTGAATTCAGTGGAAAAAGGGTGAGCAGTACTAAATAAGAACTAGACAAGATATCTCCAGACATGGAGAGCAGAACAAGAACAATTCAACACTGTAGATAAAATAAACTGTTCAGCTCAAAATTTTATCTGGCTACATGGATCAATGGACACCTGAAGAAGGCTGCAGGGATAACGATAAAGATGAGGCAGTGATGCAAAATGGGTTTTAATGTTATAGTTCCTGGGACCCACAGGTGATGATTTGGGTGTGTCCCTGGGAAATTCAATGAGACCTAACTAAAGTTTTGTTAGATAAAAACTGCAGAGCTAGAAATTTCATTTTGGGGGAGGAGGATTTTTTTTGCCATCGTCCTAAAAGCAATTTTAATCAAGTCAAATCACTTAAATTGACAGAATAACAATAATTTAATCATAAAAACAACATTTTACACTTAGTCACAATTCAATTAAGAAAGTGTTTTTTGAAGATTATGACAGAACAAAGTTTTTACACTGACAGAGGAAAAGTTTTCTTTTTTAAATTGAATCAATAATTTAAAACACAAACGTAGTTCAATTAAAAATAAAGAAATTTTTATCTTTCGAGAATTTTGACAGGAACAATTTTTTTTTTTATAAATTGACCAAACAGAACTTTAAAAATTACATATAAAACATCAATACAAAAACAGTTCAATTCAGAAACTATAATTTTTGAGTTTTTGAATTATTACAGTACAATTAATTATTCAATTGATTTAATTTGAAACAAAATCAGTATTTACACTTAATCTCAGTTGAATGCAGAAAATATATTTCAGAATTATGAGTTATTTTAAGCTGATGGAACAAAGTTTTTTAAAATTAAATAAAAAAATTTCAATATGAAAAGAGTTCAATGAAGAAACTATATTTTGTGAGAATTATGGCAACAAAGTTTTTTAATAAATCTGATGTGTTGACTTTGGTTTCTTATAAAAAAAGCAAATCAGATTAGGTAAGCTTTGCTTTAAAAGATTTAAGTAATCTCCCTTGAATCTGCTTAGATATATGGATGCTCCCAACAATCTTTTTTTGTAACAACCTATAAAACACTAAAATAAGTTAACAAATAAAACAGAGATGAGTCTATTGCATGTGCACAAAACATTACAGAAATCAAAATAACAAAATGGTGATTGTAGAGCATAAATACTAACAGAATAATAATAAGGGTATATAAAAAATATTCTCATGAATAAAATATTGACATCACTGTGACAGAATCTACAAACTGTTACTAAGATCTGTGTGTCTGAAAATAATCAATTACTTCAATTATGATTTTAATTGATGAGAAAATTAATCCACTCAATCACTATGAAATATTTAGCATAGGTACCTCCACTGATTTGCTAAAGAATTAGCAGACTGAAGAAACAGAATGGCCCAAATGTAATAAAAACAGAATTATTGTCAAAATCTTTGTTATTATTAAGTGGAATGACCAAAGGTTCTTTTGATTATTAAATTATATTTGTAGATTGAGTAACCGTGGTTAAATGTAAATAAAAGGCAGAACTGCCTAACACAGAATTGAGAAAGTTTACAATAAAAAATAACAAGTAAAAGAAAAGAACACAAAAAAAAGTATATAAAGGAAGCAAACAATATATATATGGCAAATTAACAGTAATTAAGGCAAAGCAACAGGAATAGGCAAAAAGTTCACAAACTAAGAATTGGAGTTGACACACAAGAGCAAATTTTGATAAATGAAAGTAGCATTCTGACTTCATGACAAGACACACAAGGATTGAGTCAAATGAAACTGAGCACTGGCCTATTTTATTGGTTAGGCAAAATCCCAGTATGCATTTTGTGTGCTTCTGCCTATAAATTGGGTAGGGAAAAGTATTTTACAATCATTCCAATACAGATTGGAATCAACCACCCACCTCAATCTAATGGTGAGTGAGGTTGGACTGGTGAAAGTTGATGCATTTGTTTGATTTCTGCAGAGATGTGAATTATTTTGACTTCTGCAGAGATGTGCCTGTTTTGTTATATTTAGTAAAAATGTCACAATACGTAAAGATTTCATCTGAAAAACATAGCCATTTATATTTGTGAGCCACTACTCGAGAAAAGTTTGCTTTCTTTTGGAAGACAATAAAGAGGATTGGAATTCTTCTACAGTTGTCTCCTCAGGTTGAGTTAAAGAAGAGACAGATGTAGGTACAGGTTGTGTTGAATTAATCTTGGAGAACTGAGCAGAAAATGCAGCTGCAATAGTCTGCTGACCAAAAATGTATTTTATCTTTTCCTTCAATTGCATTCTTATAACTTTTTCTCTCATTGTTGATTCAGGAAAAAAAGAAAACTTGTCTGAATCATGATCTATGTTCTGATGCAAAAGCACTGCAGAATTTCTAAGGAATTTCACCATAGCTAAATGCATCATTTGCAATGGAAGAACGTCAATTTGTTCTATCTGTAAAATAAAAATGGATTTAACTCAGGGAAATGGAAAGGTGAGGAAACTCTCTCTCTCTCATTTGAAACAATTCTACTGAAATTGACAAGTTGTGGTAAAGATCAAATTGGAATAGCAAATAGGATAGATGGAGAATATATTTTTATTACCCAGGAGGCAGTCAAATGTAAAAACTGACTTATTTTGAAAAGTAACTTCTTTTTATAGACAAAATATATATTTTTTACTGAGACTATCTTGACTGAAAATGCAGATTCACAAACTTCACAAGAACATGGTTTCTCTCCAGTGTGTGTATGTTTTTAGATGCATCCATGCATTTCTACAAGAGTTTCAGTTTTACTCTCCATGAGATTGTTTAAAACAAGGGCAGGCAAACTTCAATTAGTTCAGGTACTTCAAATAAATTTCTTAAATGATGAACCAAGAAAGTATTTAATAAGGCTACATTGATGCCTATTTCATGCGACCCATACACCCAACCACCCAAAGAAGGAAAGAAAGATTTTGTTACAGAAATAATATAATAAATACATTTGAAATTAAATCAATGGCATTTACTTAGTTAAAAGAAATTGCTGTTGGCTAATACAATGTTATAATTGTTATGGGCTGGATTTGTGCAGTTTCATGTGAAACTTAAAGTTACACCACTAGGATGCACAAATAGGGAAGTTGCAGCATAAAGATTTGTATGCAACTGTGTATGTGCACCTATCAGCATCGTAGCATGTTTATTGCATTTTGTAGGATTTGAAAATAACACATTACAGTTTTTACAAGAATACGATTCATATTACATACAGAATATGACACTTAGAAAGGGTTTCCCACAAACATATAAAGTGTGTTGTTTTCCATTTCTATGAGTTTTCATATAACGATCTAAAAAAGAATTTTCTACTGATTCAGAAACTAAATGTGTAATAAGTCAGGAATTCTATCCACTCATGCTACACCAAAAGTGATTTGTCTGAAAATGTATATCAGCAAACATAAAATATTTTTTCTCTACAGATAGTTCACCAAACATCACTACCATGAAAATGGAAACTAACAAAACTTACTGATTATAGTTTTGCTCAGAGTGTGTATGCATATGATTGACCAAACCTGAATTCTGTGGAAATTTCCGTCTAGTGTGTGTACATGTATGTCTCACTAAATGCGATTTCTGTGAAAATGTAGCTCCACAGACTTTACAAGGATATGGTTTCTCTCCAGTGTGTGTACGCATATGATTAACCAAATCTTGTTTCCGTGAAAATGCAGATCCACAAATTTCACAAGAGTATGGTTTCTCTCCAGTGTGTGTACGCATATGTTTGACCATATTTGACTTGTGTGAAAATGCAGATCTACAAACTTCACAAGAATATGGTTTTTCTCCAGTGTGTGTACGCATATGTCTCACTAAAGTTGTTTTCTGTGAAAATGCAGATCCACAATATTCACAAGAATATGGTTTCTCTCCAGTATGTGTATGCATATGATTAACCAAACCTGGCTTCCGTGAAAATGCACATCCACAAACTTCACATGAATATGGTTTCTCCCCAGTGTGTGTACGCACATGTCTCACTAAAGTTGTTTTGTGTGAAAATGCAGATCCACAATCTTCACAAGAATATGGTTTCTCTCCAGTGTGTGTGCGCATATGACAAACCAAATCTGGCTTCCGTGAAAATGCAGATTCACAAACTTTACAAGAATATGGTTTCTCTCCAGTGTGTGTACGCATATGTTTGACCAAATCTGGTTTCCATGAAAATGAAGATCCACAAACTTCACAAGAATATGGTTTCTCTCCAGTGTGTGTACGCATATGTTTGACTGAATCTGACTTCCACGAAAATGCAGATCCACAAACTTCACAAGAATATGGTTTCTCTCCCGTGTGTGTTTGCATATGTTTGACGAAGTCTGACTTCCGTGAAGATGCAGATCCACAAACTTCACAGGAATATGTTTTCTTTGTAATATGTGTTTCCATCTGACCTATCTTTTCTATTTAACATTAAATGTATTCTTGTGGAAAGATAAACCACACATTTCAAAGCATATTATTTCTTGCTAGGTAAGGTTTATTGTCATGAACTCATGACTTTCACATGAACCATGTAGCATATATTTCTGTGTTTTTATGGAAAGTGAAATGTCTTTTCCTTCACTGAAATTCTCAATGATAACTGCTGCAGTTTTTGTTCAGCCAAATCATCTGTGAACAAAGAAGGCATAAATGATATATGAATAGGGGCAGTGAATAATATATGAAAGCAGTCGATATTATGAAACATATAAATAATTATTATTTAATAATGCAGCAGCAGCCCCCTCTAGTGAAGATCAAACATTTTGCAGTGAAACAAGATTGCTTCCCCATCATATCTTATGAAATGTATACAAAAATTATGAAAAAGGAGTTAAAAGAAAAAAACAATATTTTAAAAGGAAGTTTCAAAATGAGAGGCAAGTAAAATTAAAAACTTCAAATGAAAATTGAACAAAGAAAAAATATTTTGTTTGTAAAAGACTGGGTTTCACTTCAGTTATTTATTCTGAATTGAAACTAAAAGAAAAACATTAATTGAAGTATGACACACTAAGTACAGAAATTTGAAATATTTAGTGAAATAGGAACGAAAAAATAAAACTTTAAAATGTTGAACGGATGATCTGCAAAACCTGTTAAGACATCCACCTTGTAAAAGATGGAAGCAACATGAACCAATTGCTCGCAACCAAAAGACGAACATTTTAGTAGGGTATTTTTTCCTCAAAAAGGGAGAAAACCCTTAAAATACTTTACTTTTTTATCATGTATGAAAATAAACAACCCCACCTGGATAGAAGACCCTGTTCAATGCGTGGGCCTTATGTGCTAACACCACTAGTATAAACCTGGAAAAATACATTCATTAGTTTTGTAACTGTCTTTTCTTGGTTCAGCTTGATTTTTTATTTGTTTTGTAAATATTTTCTCTGAAATAATTCACAAAAAAAAATATTGTATGGGTTGGCTGCCCCTAAATGCAAAAGAATGATAAAAATTGGCCAAAAGTGAATTTTTCTTAATTTCCAAAAGACAAGGATTTATCACATGCATATGTGCTATCAAAAGGAGAAATTTTCTTACACCAAACAAATAGTAAAGTGAATTATTTCTTATTTGTAAAAATCATTAAAACTTAATGCTTAATTACATGACTTTATAATACATGATACATTGAAACAAAGTTATGAGGTGGCCTCTGCCATTAAAAGATTTCTTGAATTCTATTTTCTAATAAATTTTTTAAACATATACTTAAAGATAATTGTTATAATTTCTAATAAATATATAAAATTAAGTGTTTGAAATGTTTTTATTTGTAAAAAAATATTTCTATAAAAATATCCACAAATATGCATGTGTAAACTTAAAATTTAAATTTTTGATATGATTTTGTGTCTATTTTTATAATAATTTCTAATAAACATTTATAAACAAATTTGCTTAAGTTTACATATGATTTTGCCTATGTGCTTAGTATTTCTACTGAAATTATTTTGAATTTTATTAGTGAATTTTAGGAGATCAAAAAAACAAAACTCAGTACTTCATCAATTTAAAGAAATTTTCCATAAAAATATGGACAACATTTTTTAAATAAAATTTTCCCCCTGAGACATCTGCAACTTTTTCTTTTTTTGTTATAAATATTATCATGTTGATGTGATAATGGAGTCTAGTTGTTGTGGACCTTGGAAACCAATCGATGAAAAAGTAAACCGCTTACTCTTGGAAGAGTGAAATTGTACTTTGAAAGTATGTCAGTACATTCACACTAGAAAAAACAGATATGCCACCAGTTCTATATAGAGGTGAGTCAACCAGAAGATAAGGAGAATTTCAGGTTCATCTGTCTTCAAATGCAGTCGAACTGAGTGGAGTGACATCAGAGATTGAAAGAAAGCATCCACCGTGTGTTGCTGAGGTGAGGGTGAGGAAGCAAAATATTGCCACTAAGATCTAAGTACTGCTGCTCCTGCTACTACTATTATGACTACTGAGAATGGGAACATCAAAGGTTGTAGTAGTTGCACTAAGAACAGACCAAAAAAGTTAAAATAAAGGCCACATCTCTCCTTACCAAAATTATTTGTGTTTGTCTATATTCTGAGATGAGGTGTTATGTACACTATTTACATTATTCAGACTATTGTCCTCATCTTTGTTGCCACATTTATCACAAATAAATATGCGATAAATGCGGCAACAAAGATGAGGACAATAGTCCGAATAATGTAAAGTGTATTTGTGTTTGTTTGGTTATTATTCACATACAAGAATCATTCAACCTTGTGCAACAAGAATTTTTTTTGTTTGTGTGTTTGCTTTTATATATATGAAAAAAAAAACTTTTGTCCTTTCAAAATTGAATCAACTTGGTTATTTATTTTGGTTTTAACCCGATTCTCACCCGACAAACTCACAGGTGGACCAACAGGGAACTTTTGGATTTCTACAATCTGATGACCACTCTCCAGGATCAAAACAATCACGACGTGGCTGGAGGGTGGCTTCAAACTGACATTGGCAATTGGAGACTTGTGTCTAACCTGTAATACCGGACCAATAGCCAGTCTGGTGGAGTGCATGGATCCAGTGAGGATACGGTGTTACAAAAAATATTTCTATAAAAAAAGTCCACAAATACAAATGTGTAAACTTAAAATTTAAGTTTACATCAGGATCAGGAATATCATATTCCCCAGTAGTATTAATTTCCCCATCACCACAGAACACGTACTGCAAAATCAGATTCAGTTATAACAGAATGAGTGATTTTGGGATATGAAGACTTAATGAAGCAACATATAAGAAAATTTAAGTTTACATATGATAGATGATAGTACCTATGAGTTTAGTATTTCTAACTAAATGGTTTTGAATTTTGTTAGTGAATTTTAGAACACCTAAAATATTTTTTGTTAGTGAATTTTAGAACACCTAAAAAACAAAACTCAATACTGCATCAATTTAATGAAGTTTTCCATAAAAATATCGACAACATTTTTTAAATTAAATTTTCCCCCAAGACATCTGCAACTTTTTCTCATGTTATTTTTATTGAAAATTTTTTTTATTATCTTTGATTTTAACAAGCTTTTTAAAATAGGATGTAATTGCCCTTTTAATTCATTTTTTTAGGTATGTGAATTGCATTTTTCAGCTGAGGACATAAGGAGAGAAAAATCAGCATTCAATAAGAAAACTGGTACCACAGTTATTAGTGTGAGCCTTAAGAAACCAATTCTTCATGTAGGTGCAATCCATAGAATTTTACCAAAGTATCCCTCACATTTATGTTCCCTAACCCCCTCTAGAGAGTCATCAGTCTTGAAAAATTCAACTAAAGAATTCTGCTCTTAATAGAGCTTCAGATCAAAGTATTGCTGATGACTTGGAATACAAACAGCAGAAGAAATTCCTCAGCATTAAGAACATATAGAGAGAGAAAATTAAATTTTCTTGATAGAAATTACTGGAATATAGTGAGGTAGAAAGAGACTCTTCTTATATGTCGCATCATCAAGTCTCCATATCCCAAAATCTGTTATAACTGAACCTGATTTTGCAGTACATGTGTTCTGTGGTGATGGGGAAATTAATACTATCAGGGAATATGAGATTCCTGATCATTTAAGTGATAAAAATACTTTGAAAATTATTATGGAAAACATGCAAAAAAATGGACATAGACAAATGTCAAAACAAAACTCAAAATGTGACTGCTGTATTACATTTGGTAATTTCTTTTTTGTTATCAGTTCAATACAAGTCATTTAGGCATTTTCATGCAGTTAAAATTAATGACACAGAGTATGTTTGATTATACAGCAGAAATTAATATTTTTTTTTCATTGTTGTAGAACTGCTCCACTCAAGGTTATAAGGCTGTCAAAAATATAATTTCACTTAGTTATTCAGCCATCAGAAGACTAACCTTATCAACCTATATGAATCCTATAGTTGAGTAACTTAATAACAATTACTGAATGTAAAAACACAAAGGGTTGGTGGCTTACCAATAAATATGCTAATCCACTGAAAGTAAATGATGAAAATTAGATATTTCTCAATTAATTCTGCAATTGGTTAGAAACTTGGAATAGAATTCTTGAAAATAATGGAAAGTTATAAATGAAACCTTCACAGCATTGCATCATATTACTCATGAAATTCTAGAACTGACCAAATGATGCATAGAAGAATTTTAAATGACTTATGTATTACCTGATAAATTTCAAACAGATCACCTTGAAGCTAGATTTGGCCTGTACCAGAAACTTGGTGGAGATCAATATAATATTTCTATACATACGCTGTTTGAATGTGAAAACAATCAGAATAACATCAGCCTTTAAAATTGTACCTGCCACTTAATAAGTAACTTGATGAATTTACAAACTAACTGGGATGAAGTGACACATAAATAAAGTTTAGATATTTATAAATTTAACATAGATGTCACAGATGAGGATGATAATGAATGCAGAGAAGTTGTTCCTGTTATATTATGCATAGCAGGTTATTGCGGTTTTGAAAAAAAATTAAATGCATATTTAAAACATACTTATACTTTGTGGAAATTACTGAATGTAAAAATGCCATATATAGCTTCATGTCTCGCACCTCTCACCTGTGGAACTCCCTTCCCTATTCCAGTTTCCCTGAGAGCTATAATCTCCAGCTATTCAAGTGTAATGTCAATCGACATCTCCAGTTGCCTTGATATTTCCACTACCCTCCTCCTTTCTTCTATCACTCCTATCTCATCTTGCTCTAAATTTTCTTTAACCCCTTGCGTCCTAGTGGCTCCCCGCTTTGCTTGGGGTGAAATGCTTGAAAAAAAAAAAAAAAAAAAAAAAATGTTGGCGGCATAACACCAAATTTGCTAATCCACTTAAAGTGAATGATAACAGTTATATATTTCTCAATGTATTCTGCAATGCTTGGAATCGCATTCTTGCAAATAATGGGAAGATAATAAATGAAACCTTCACAGCTTTGCATCATATTACTCATGAAATTCTAGAACTGACCAAATATTGCATAGAAGAATTTAAAATAACTTGTGTATTACCTGATAAATTTCAAACAGATCACCTTGAAGCTAGATTTAGCCTGTACCAAAAACTTGGTGGAAGTGTTTGAGTGTGAAAAAAAATGTCAGTTTTTAAATTATGCCTGTCCCTTAATAGCCAAAGTATCAATCTGAAGAATTTACAAACTGGGATGAAGTGGCAGGGTATAAAATTTAGATATTTATATATTAAACGTAGATGTAACAGATGAGGATGTTAAAGAATGCAGAGATCTTCTGGTTATATTGTACATAGCAGGTTATTGCTGTTTTGTAGGTTTTAAGGAAATGGAATGCAACAATTTAATACCTGGAAGTGATAATGAGGACAAAACACCTGAAATAAACAGTTATTTTCTGGATATTAATAGAGGTTCTCTGCTATATCCTAATGTTACTGCTACACATGCTGTTTTCTGTAATTATATAGTTATTGGTAAATTGACAAAAAATTCTTCTCTTCATCATTCAATAAATCAAAGGAAATTAGCCATGCACATAACCTTGAATGTTTTGGTAGATAATGATCATAATTTTCATGTAGACTAATGGCGAGGGGTTAGATTATTGGAAAATTAGAAAGAATGCTTGTCTGGATTTTTCAAATGTTCTTTGGAATAATTTTTGTTCTAAAGATAAAAATCACTAGAAATAAATTAAACACACACATACAAAAAGGATTCAAACGTTTGACTAAATTTCTATTATATCTATGTAACATTTTCTCCTACAATTATTTAAAATTTATCTTTTATTTTTACACAACAAAAATGTCAGTATTGTAACTTTACTACTACAAGATAATCAAAATAAAACATGCAAATTAAAATCATGTTGATTTTCTGTTTTTTCTTTTTATAAATTGATATTGAATAAAGTTCTAAGATGAAATTTAAACACTTTTCTTTAATTGGTAATTTAAAAAGTATTCTATACTTTTTCATTTTCTTTTCCATGTGAAAGTGCTGTAAATTCATCCTTGTTGCATTTTATTAACATCATCTATATTGCACTGCACTCTATTCAAACCAACATGTTCATCTTGGTTTCTATACTCATAATGTTTTAGTGATTTATACCCTCCACCCCTTTTCAGCTATCTGTTTTCCTTGGTTAACATAGACTGTTCTCATTCCACTTTCCATGCTCAGCAAATATCTTGTATCATTTATACATAGAAAATGGACCATGAACTGTCTACCCCATCACCTTGGATTGAATTAATTTGAATTCATGACATTTTCCTCACTTTTTAAAAGGGCCAATCACAAACCATAAAAGAGAATATCATAACTAAATCAAAGCAGCAAGAAAGTGCTTGTTAAATATTTCCTAATAATTGACAATTCTGCTCAAATGCTTTCACCATACACAAATGCTGCAACGAGGAAAAGAAAGTTAGGCAATACATTTTAATCAACCTTAACCATAAAGACTTTGTGAAATTTACTTTTAGAACTTTTCCGACATACACAATTCAAATGATTCCATCAGAAAATGCATGAGTTTCGTTTATAACATTCTCATTTTTTTTATTTGCTGATTGATTAATATTCATGTCAACTGAAGCCTTATGTTACCTTTTCACATATACACTGTTCAAATGATTCCATCAGAAAATGCATCAGTTTCATTTATAACATTCTCATTTTTTTTATTTGCTGATTGATTAATATTCATGTCAACTGAAGCCTTGTTACCTTTTCACATATACAATGTTCAAATGATTCCATCAGAAAATGCATCAGTTTCATTTATAACATTCTCATTTTTTTTATTTGCTGATTGATTAATATTCATGTCAACTGAAGCCTTATGTTACCTTTTCACATATACACTGTTCAAATGATTCCATCAGAAAATGCATCAGTTTCATTTATAACATTCTCATTTTTTTTATTTGCTGATTGATTAATATTCATGTCAACTGAAACCTTATGTTACCTTTTCACATATACACTGTTCAAATGATTCCATCAGAAAATGCATCAGTTTCATTTATAACATTCTCATTTTATTTATTTGCTGATTGATTAATATTCATGTCAACTGAAGCCTTATCCATATGTAATTAAACTCAAATATTTCATTGGTGGCCAACTTGTACAAGAATCAAAATTAGATGAAATTACATTTAATATAGCTCTCATGGAAAAGCATTCAAATATATTGACATCTAGGTCTGTTAAATTACGTAAATGTAATTGACACTTTTACTCCAATAATTTCTTTCCTTGCACTTCCCAGCTGTGGAACTCCGTTCCATTCCCTTGAACCCCATTCACCTTCGATCCTTTCTTCAGTCCCCACTGTACCCAGTCTTATCTCTCACCTTCACTCTCTATAACTCCCTGTATACAAGTGGCATTCCTGCCTTGCTGAGGATGAAATGATAAAAAAAAAAATTTAAATTAAAATATTTTTTATTTACTCATGACTTTTCTGCCTCTTTCACAAAATTCCAATCCCCTTCTAATATATTTTAATATTAGAATATTATAAATATAAAATTATTAATGCATATATAACCATCTTTTTTCCGCTAAAGTTGTTTTGAGCCATATGTTCATGGTGATTTCTATATTGCTATGCCTCTCTTACATGATCAAAATTTTAATTGTAGATTACAGGTAAATATATGAAATATTAACAACAATTATCTGTCAAAGACTTTCTCCTGTAAACTAAAGTATTTGGAGAATCTACAGTATTCCTAGGAGAACAAATTTTCTGGAATTGCAGAATTGTTAATCCTAAACAGAATCTGGGTTTTTAATGTAATTTTTAATAATAAATAACAAATTAATTATTTGATATTTTTTTCAGATTTTTTTAATTCTTTCAAAACTTAATCACTGCTTCCCTGATTTTAGTAAACATTTTAATAAATATAAAAATAACATGATGTAGTTATTTCCTTAAAATTTGTTTTTACAAATATTTGTGGTTATTTTTCCTTTTAAAACCTGAAAAATATTTAAGAACAAAAATGTTTACATAAGGAGAAAGAAAAGTGGGTCGTTGGTTTTCTGAGAATATGTTGGTTAGTCTATTTTTAAATATTTTAAAACTTTTCTAAGAAACTGTATGTAGCAAACGAGATGAAAGTCAGAAGGTCATGGCTCGGTTGTGGCCACTGAGATCCATTGCTAAAGTGGAAATGGGGAAGATAGACATTAGTTGATGTCAGAATTGGAGGGGACAGAAAGAGAGAGAGAGAGAGAGAGAAAGATGAAGATCAAACCAATAAATTCATTTTCTTTAAGGCCTCACACAATTTACAAGTAAAAGATTCTAACTTATTGTAACCTTGTTTTCTGAATATGAAAGAAAAATAAATGCTATCACATGTCGACCATATAATTTAGAAGTAAATAAAAAAAAAAAAATTCTCAAGAAACACCGTTCTATAAGATGATTAGCTTGTCTATTCTCAAGCTTACCATCACACAGCGATTATTCCGGATTAATAATTGCATCATATTAAGTGTTTCACCATTACAAACAAATTTAAATTGAACAAAAAAAAAAAATCCTTTAATAACATTAATTATAAATGATTATTTTTTCATATATTGAATAAGCAACAAATTGCCAAGACGACTGAATCAACCTCAAAAGTTGGGCATGCTCCTCTAGAAAAAAAAAAAAAAAAATGACCCCAGTATGTAAAATTTGTGCTACAGCCAAAGTAGAGCAATTTCCTGATGACTTTTATACAGAAGAAAATATGATATTTTGCAAATTTTGTCTCCATAGTGTTGACATTTTTAGGGTTGACGCAATCAAAGATCACATCCAAATCAAAAACTCATTTGACAAAAGACTTCAAAAAAAGTCGGCTCAACTGAAACACAAGACAGTCACAACTATTTTGTCCTTGATTTTCTGAAAATGTGCACTTTGTCTGACATTCCCCTACACAAAATTAACAAAAGGAGGCCATTCAGATTAAAACATTGTAAAGAAGCTGGTGTTATTCAAAGTGCCAATTGTGTTAGGCAACTTCTTTTCAAGACATACATTTAAGTTGTAATGTTTGTTGTTGAATAAAAAATTCTAACAACTGACTTTTTAAATTTTTAATTAATATTTTTTGAAAAGATTAAGATTTTCTTTGGAGGTACCTCATTCAGAGTAATAAGAAATAATGCCAGATTAAAAAGAAATCCAGTAATTGCTAAGAAAAATATACATGGATGGACAAACAAGCTAGTGTCCATTTTTAAATATTTGCCAAATATCAGAGTATTTTTAGATTCAATGGAAATTTTCAGTCCTTATTCTGTAATGAATGACTTGTGTACTGAATAGTTTGTTATTCTAAGATTTTGATGCAATTTTGTTTTGGGGTCTGTATCCCCTCAGACCTTTTCAATTTCAAATGTGTTCATTTTAAGTTAAATGGTATTCATGAAATTTTTTGTATTATGATGAAAACTGGCTGAATATTTTATTTAGGGGGCTTCCAAAAAAAAAAAAATTGTGCTTAAATTTTAAAAAACATTTAAATAAATGTTCAAATTCATTCTTGACGCTTATCGTTTAGCTTTATTGCCAAGCAAGTAAATTGAATTTAATATTTCTGGTAAGCAAAATACTTTGATGTATTTCAAATCACATTTAAATTTATTCAAATCCTTTTTTCTGATTATTAATAAAATTAAGGTTTTTGAAATGATATAAATTTTCCTTGCAATACATAGTTTTAAATGTACAGTGTAACCCGGATATAAGAGAGATTTTCTCTGGTCCCAAATTAGAGCCTGTGTTAATGTATATAAAATAGACCAGACCCGGACATTAGAGAGACCCGGACATTAGAGAGACCCGGACATTAGAGAGACCCGGACATTAGAGAGACCCGGACATTAGAGAGACCCGGACATTAGAGAGACCCGGACATTAGAGAGACCCGGACATAGTTTCCGGTCCTGACAACTCTCTTATATCCGGGTTACACTGTATATATGAAGACTTTTTGCAGTATATAATAACAAAGATAATTTGGTCAAGTTTAACAAATGTGTCCCCACCAAAAAAACACAATCTCTCACTTGTAGGGTTATTTAATGTTGAATTTTGTAGGAGTAACGATCAACTGGACAAGCTTTGGGAACCATTACACTTCACTGAAGTGATCTTATCAAGATTAAATTTATTTTTACTTACAGTAATAAAGAAAAAAAGGTTGAAAGAAATTACATTGCATTTTGGTTGCAATTTTTTCATTTTATTTCTGATGCATGATGATATGCGTCAGAAATAAATTCTAAAATTTATACAAATTAAAAAAAGATTAAAGAATTAAAGCTGAAAGTAAAACATTAATTTGATGGACTGAAATTGTTTGAGATGCTCACGTGAATACTAATTAACTACTATTACCTTGATTTGATTGTTGATTAATTCATTTCTTACTTTGCAGTTTATTTAAGGCCAGAATATTTCTTGAAATTTAATACAAATGAAAACAATATTCATCTCCTAGAAAGGTACACACGAGATATCAAAAGAAGATGCAGACCCCCACCCATATTTCCACAACGTTTTTTAATAAAATCAATAAACCTATTCAGTATACAATTCATTCATTAATGAAGAAGTTCTCAAAATTCTGTTTGAATCGGATATTTCTCTGACTTTATGTAAATATATTAAAACAGGTTTAGCGATTTTTTGCTTTCATTTAGGGAAAAGCATCCATTTTTGGTGGCACCTCATCTTCACACATCTACTCCATTCTCATCTCATTCACTGATACTTGAAAATTCAGTGGCAGTACCTGCCACTGAATTTTCAATACTTAAGGTTTAAAATGAATTTTTAAAAATGAAAAAGCATTCTCAAAAATTTCATTTCAGCTTTACTTGAAAGCTAGATGATTAAATTTACTATTTCCAGTAAAATATTCTTGTGTATTTCAAACAGAAATTATATTATATCTGAATCAGAACTTTATGGTCGATTTCAGAAAATCTTCTTACAAGTGACCATTTTCTTAGTTTTAAGAAATTTGTAAACAGAACCAAATTATCTGTTTTAAAAATCTTCTGAAACTAAAATATATATTTGTGACATGTTATTTGAGTAAAATTAGCAAATTTAAAGTTAAATTAATCTGATTTGAAATAAACATTACTTACTTATAGCATATAAAAGTAATATACAAGCATTTCTTAATGACAGGTCCTGTTTTTCTTTATCTTCAAAGTCTGCACTGTTTCTGTCCCTAAAATTGAATCTAAAAAAGAAAAAAATTATAATTGCAGTATGTCTCTCACTGGAAAAGAAAAAATTGATTATATTTAAATAAATGAACAGAAAATATGTAGTGAAATATGTAAAAAAAAAAAAAAAAAAAAAAAAAAAAAATTAGAAATTTCAAAAATGTAACAATGATGGTCAGTCAGTCATAGAATTTGACACAAAATAATCCTCACTGTCAGAAGAAACAACCCTTAAAACACAATACATTATTTCTAAATTGTGCCTCCTTATTTTTGCTGGGAATGTTTTTAATGCATTTTTTTGGCATATTAAAAAATTATTTTAAAAATACAAACTCTTCGCTGATTGTAATGAAGTTTCAAATTTAAGATCTGTAAAAATAGATCTTTTAATAAGAGCATTTCCAAAGAGACACATATTCAAACTTAATTTTAAATATTTAATAATTTTATCACATTTTGTATTTAAAATTGAAAAAAAAAAAAAAAAAAAAAGAAAATTCTTGTAAAAAATTTATTCTTCATTGGAAAAATATTTTGGCTTCAGACAATAATGTCCTTAACTTATATTATTCAGAAAAGCCATTAAAATCTTTCCTAATTAAATAATGTCTGAAGATTGCTAAAATAATTTCATCCATTTTTGAATAAGTTCTGAGAGTTTCATTAAAATCTGACAATTATCTAATTTTTGCAAGAATTTCCAAATTAATGTGCTCTTCAACTGAATAAGTGCTAAAAAAAACTTATGCTAAATATTATGCGACTGCTGACGTCAAAAAAGCAAGATTTTAACCAAAATTTTGAATATGCTAGAAAGGATTAAAAAATTAAAAAAAAATACTTTGGTATTTCCTCTTAATAATAACAAACATTTTGACAATAAAATTTTGTTTTTATTAAGTTTGGGGTCTTTTTGATCATGCTATGCTGTTTTTTTTTTTTATTGAAATATGGAATATACTTGTTAAAAGTCTTGTCTTTTTTGTCAGCAGTTGGCGTAATAATTACGATAATATTTTTTGTGCTTTTTTCTGTCTAAAAATACATTGATTTGGAAATGCTTGCAAAAATCAAATAATTGTTAGATTGTAGTGACACTTTCAGGACATATTCAGAATTGGATGAAACTATTTTTTAAACTTTTTTTTAGAACATCTTGGTAACAAAAATTTTTTTTTTTTTTCTTTTACATATGTAAAAATGTAAAAGTGGGTGGTAACATATGTAAAAGAAAAAAAAAAGAACGAAAAAAAAAAAAAAAAAATTTTTTTTTACCAAGATGTTCTAAAAAAAAATTTAAAAAATAGTTTCATAAAATTGTGAGAAATCAATTTTTAGGGCAGGGATTTTTTTTTCTTACAAGCAGGACTCCTTGGCGAATATAAATCATCAATATTTTTTTGTAAAACAGTTACACATTCACCAAAAATCTAATCTCAATTATAAAATAAAAAATGGAATAAAACTATGACATTATTTAGTTAGAAAAGCTTTTAATTACTTTTATAAATAAGATTTATTAAGGACACTATTGTCTAACAAAGAAAATTTTTTCGATGAATAATTAATTTTTACAAGAATTATTTTCACTTTTTAAAATTTCAACTAAATAATTTATAATATTAAAAAATCATTTAAAATTCTGCATTAATTCAAGGTGGTATTATTAAGTGAAAACATTTATGAATCAAAAATTGAAAAGCTCATAAGTCTTTTGGACCTAATATTTTTTAAAAACTTAAAATTTTTTTTAGTGTATAACCATTCACTATTTGTAACTATGGTAAGCCATAAATGACAATATCCTTTAAAAGCTCACATGATTTAAGAGTTGTCTGGAACTTTGCAATTCTTTAACTTTCATTATTTAGTTCTGTTTCATCGTTAACATTTTTGCAAATTATCCCTTCAACATTTTAAAGTAAGTTTAATATTTTAATTACTATTTCACTAAATATTTTTATTTTATGAATTTATTTTAATTTGAGTCATACTTCAATTAAATAATTATTTGTTTAAGTTAATAAAATGAAGATAAGAACCAAGAGACGAAACCCAAATTCCATAAAGCAGCTTTTAAAAGTCAATAAAATATTAGATAATTGCCGAAAATTTGTTAATTTGTAAAAATTACTAGGTAGTTAAAAAAAAAAAAAATGGGTTCACTAAGATTTCGTAAATTTATGTCAATTCTAGTCATCTATACTAGTCATCACCTCGGACCTTAACGATACATTCAATAGAGATAAAAGAAAAATAGGACCGGTCATTAAGAAATATTTGTATATCACTTTTCTTCTTCTTTTTTTTCTTTTTTTTAAAAATAAGTAATGTTTATTTTAAATCAGATTAAATTAACTTTAAATTTGCTAATTTTACTCAAATAAGATGTCACAATTATTTTCGGAAAAATTTTAAAACCGATAATTTTGTTCTGTTTACAAATTTGTTAGAATTAAGAAAATTGCCGCTTTTTCAGAAATCGGCCTAAAAGTTTAGATTCCAATTTATAATTGGTTAATTTGCAGTTAAGCACCAAAAGCCCACAGTAATGACAATATTCCATTTATGGTGTAAAATTGCCTGATTATTTTGAAAATGACAATAAAAGTTTGCGCTCGTTGATCGTTTAGGATTTATCAACAATGTAAGTTCGATCTCTTTCACGTTGTTCGGCCACCATTTCTGGCGTTGTTTACATACGTTTTTACTTTTACCGCTAGTAAAAATGCGCGGAAGCTTACTTAATGGCCTTTTTATTCGTCTTACTGCGCAATTTCCACGAAAGTTATTTTAATGAAACTTAAAAATGAATAGTTTTTTTAATTGATATAAATTAAATTCCTTTTTTTTTTCCAATTAAAAAAGTATTGTTTCTTTGTAGACATGAAGCTTTAAATAATGAATTCTTTTTTGTTTTAATTTTAAATAGGTTTAAAATTTGTTATATAATCAATTGAAATATTTTCTGAATAAGTGGCACCCATACCATTCAGAAGCCTTTTCTTTTAACAAACAAACAAAAAAATTGTTGAAAAAAAAAAAGAAAGAAAAAAGAAGGAAAACATTTTTTTTTGTTTACCTTTTTAAACTAAAGGCACGTAATTTCTATTTAATTTTAATTGTCGGATTTTAAGGAACATTTCACTACACAATTTTAGAAAGAAAAACATCATTGAAAAAAAGGAAAATTTCATTTTTCTTTATCTTTTCAGGCACATAATTTTGTTTTGATTTTATTTTTCGCTTTTTCATTTTTACTGCCATTTGGAATCGCCGGCTTCTGGTGCTTATATTGCAAATTAATCCTAATTTCTAGTTGAAATACGCCAGGATATTTGACTTACTGGAAATAGTAAATTTAACCAAAATTTCGAAGGATTAAAATTTATTTTTTGACAATAAAACTTTGTTTTTATATTGAGTTTGAGGCCTTTTTTCATCATGCTATGTTGTTTTACCGCGAAAAAGTGGATGTACCTATTTGACTTTTAAGCATTTCTAAAAAGACCCCTTTGTTGATTCAATTTCATCTTTTATCAGTTACTTCAATTTTCTTCATTTTCTATGATTTTTTTTTTCATCTATTTCTTTTGTTTCGATGGCAATACAAGTTTCGATTCCTTGCATCAATTCTGATTTCTTATCCACGTTTAATTTGCTTCTTTAAACCATTTTTAGCCACGTCAATTGTTCATAACAAATTAACTAAAAACATAAATATATTTACTAAAAAAATCGGTCGATTTACGATTTTACGAAAACAATTTTTTTGTCCCTAAATGTCATATAATTTTAAGTTTTAAAAAGGCTGAACAATGAACGGAACGGCACTGGTGAATGAGTTTTTAAAACGTGTAAAAATAAAATAATTCAGACATTTTAACCAACTATGTTTTCTGAAAAATAAATTAACTGTTTCTAAATATCTATATTAAAGTAAATTACACTTACCGTTTCGCCTGAGAAGAAATAAAAAAGGTTTCAATGATAAATAATAACAAACACGAAACGCGAGACAAAAGACAAGGGAGATAATCGCGTAAATTTTAACTGCCCCTTCTTTGTACAAGGAGTCCTTCACACATTTTTTAACAGATCATAGATTATTAAAAAGGAATAACTATAAAAGACAAAAAACCCATGCTTGTTTAATTTTATATACGAATGTTCCTAGAAAGAAGTACATAAATTTACTTAAGACACATTTATCGAAATCAAATATTAATTTAAAATTGTACCTTCCAATATCCATTATAAACACGTGGCAACTCATCAGTGTTGTTTTAAAATTTAAAACAAAAAAAAAAAATGAATTTTTGAAAGTAAAACAGTTTTACTTTAAAAAATACGTTTTTTTTTTGGGGGGGGGTTAATGATTTTTTTCGCCCTGTACAATGCCCGAGGGCAACACAAGGTGGTAGTTTATGTGGATATGTGTAGAAAGTAACACTCGACTTGAACGGATTTTAAGACTAGTAGTGTGGTTAGGGAAGCAGTTTGGGAGTCGGTTCCATTAAGGCAGTGTATCACGGGAAGAAGTTGCTCGAGTGAAATTCACATCTCACCAAAGGAATATAGAGATGTGATGGAATAATGTTTATAGAACAGAGTTCATATTTCACTTGGCACTGTGCTTCCTTCATAATGTTGTTGGGTAAAAACAGAAAACGACTTCAGATTTTGTTAGTCAAACTGATAGACATCTTTTACTCCCTGTCTTTTTCCTCACATAGATTGAAAAAGAGAGTGTGAAGGGGTAGATTTTGAAAACATTTGATCATCAGGTTTCAAAAGAGGAAGATTACTTCAATGTACAATATCATTCATATTTGGATGCTGAGAAAATCTAACCCACGGGTTTTACAGCAGGGATTACTTCATGCCATTTTAGATTTAAAAAGAAAATATTCCACAACAAATCACAAATAACTATATTCACATAAGTGTATATTATACACTGCAGAATTTTAACTAAATAGAACACCAGAAATTTCATAAAAGAAAATTTTTTGAAGTAGAAGAAAACATAATTTTTGTGGGATGAATTTTTGGAAAACTGGCAAAATTCCCAATAAACAATAAGAAAAGGAAGAATAAAGAAGAGAACAAAAATAATATGAAACAAATATGTATATAATACAAGTTAAAAGCAAAGCAAAGAAACTAAGTAAAAGGCTCACAAAGTAGGAATAGTGTTCACATGCAAAAGGGATACAGTACAGTGATTATTGCATTCTGAAAGGGAAGATATGGCAAGGAAAATGTTTAGGATCGTGCGCCATTTAGAGAATTTCCTCAATTTTACTCTGTTGAATGATTTCTTGGGGTATCTTTTGATAGAGGTTTCCACACTGGGATTGTTTTCCATATTACTGCTTGCATTATCTGGTTGTGGAAATTGACTTTTTCCTTCCCAACAAGGATTTCTTTGCAAATAGTTGGGAAGAATTGTTTAGTGAAAAAATAAGCCAAAATTTCACAATAGAAAGGTAGGTCACTTGACAGAGTGTATTAACTTGTGTCATTTGAGATTTGCATATAGTGAACAG
Organism: Acanthosepion lycidas; assembly: GCA_963932145.1. Lineage (NCBI taxonomy): Eukaryota > Metazoa > Mollusca > Cephalopoda > Sepiida > Sepiidae > Acanthosepion > Acanthosepion lycidas. The sequence continues at coordinate 108,114,933 of OZ010575.1, read as the reverse complement.
TTTATTACACAGATTTCACAGTGGAATGGTTTCTATACAGTGTGGGTATACATGTGTTGTGTGAGATGTGAAATGTGAGAAAAATCTAATCTGCAGATATCACAGTGGAAACATTTATCTACAGTGTGTTTGAGCATGTATTTTATGAGATATAAATTTTTGGCAAATTCAAATTCGCAGATATCACAGTGGAAACTTTTCTCTCCAGTGAGAATTTTCATGCTTGTTGTGAGATTTTACTTTGTGGAAAATGTAACAGCACAGATTTGATATGAAATGGTTTATTCCCTATGGGTGCTTTTTTAAGTTTCTCCTCTATAAACTTAAATATAACTACCAAACCACAAATTTCACAGTGTAAGAATGCATTCTTATGAATATTCATCAACATTTTAAGTTATTCTCAAATCTGAAAAAGAAAAAATATATCAATTTTGCAATGGAGTAAGAAAACACACTATATAAGGTTACAAAAATGCATTTTCTACTATTTTCTTAAATTTGCTCCCAAAATTGTAAATAAAATGCATTGTTAGACTATCTGTTGATCAAACAAAAATATGCAATTTGTTAATTTAATGGGATTTGTGATCAACAAGACTTTTGAATGCAAATAATAATGATTAATGACTTCACTTTACCTAGCCAGGCCTTAGAAAATCAGTATTGCCAATCACTCATAACTCCACATGTTATTACCTTCATATTCCCTGAAATTAACCAGATGGATTTTCTACCAGTCAAGGATTCCTTGTCAGAAAATGAAAAAAATGATGATTATATAATTTGCAGATGATTGTTGCAGAAAAGGGAAATCTGGTTTCTCTCTAGTCCTCAGCTTCAAGTTGATTTTGCTCCTTATCAGTTTCAAACCTTGAACTAACTCAATCCAAACAGACACTGTGACCACGATGGTGGAGATCATAAAACTTTAATGTGAAGTTTCATTTTAGAACTTTTTCTGATAGACTTTGTTAAAAGCATTCCATCATTAAATGCATCAGATTCATTTTCTAATATTCTTTTGTTTTTATTTGCACATTGATTAATATTCATGCCAAATGAAGTCTTATCCAGATCCAATTAAACTCAAATGTAACCTTGTGTATTTCACATCTCTTATGGAAAAGCATTCAAATATATATAATTGATGATCATTTTAAGACCTTATAAATATTCATTTTGCTCATGATTTTTCTTTCTGTGTGATAAATTTCAAATCCCTTCACAAATATATATAAAAGAAACTGTTTAATTATGGTTGCCCATGTGCACACCAGATTATTATCACATATACAGGGTGAATCAAAAATACTTCTAAAAATTTTTGGGTATTTTCCTCACGTCAAAGCAAGGATAAAAATTCATATAAACATAGATCCACTAATCCTTTGTTTTTGAGTTACTAAGTTTAAAGTTTATGGTAGACACTCTTAAAGGTAAAGTACAAAATACTTTTACAAACTTTGAGTGTGGCTTTCTAACACCAAAACAAGGTAAAATATCCATATAAACCTTCTGTCCAAAGGCCATCTTTGTACCTCATTTCAGCGATGTATGCATCCATTGGATCATTGACTGGCAGACCCTTTCAAATACTCACATACAGTGTTGAATGGATTCGTAGGCCCCCACTACTTGTTGTTGAAACCTCTCTGCATTATTAATGTCTGCTGCATGAACCAATAGTTTCAGGTGGCTTCACGGATAAAAATCCAAAGAACTGAGTTCGGAGGAATGTGCAAACCATGGAACCAGTCTTCCCCTACCTATCCATCTTTCATGGTAGATGTCAGTCAGAGCATTGCAAATAATATGAGTAAAATGTTCTGGAGCCCCATCATGCATGAACCATATGTATCTTCATATTAGCAGGGGTACATCCTCTAGCAGGTCTGGAGGTGTGTTCAAAATAATGTTGCTGTAGACTGCTCCTGTAAGATGTGCCGGGATAACATATGGACTTAGCAGTCACCTATAATTCCATTCCACACATTAATTGTAACGTGATGCTGGTGTCTAGCCTGTATTGTACCATAGGGATTCTGATCTGCCCATAAATATTAGTTGTGTAAATTTGTTATTCCATCTCTTCCAAATGTTGCCACATCCGTAAACAAGACTTGTGCAATAAACCATTGGCAAAGTTGTCCTGTGGTGAGTAATCAGATGGTGAAAGACCCTGAACACATTGAAATTGGAACTGATACAGGAGCTACTCTTGTAGTACCCTGTATATGGTATTATGAGATATACAACATGCTAGGGCCACTTGATGTGTGCTGACACCTGAATTGTCTCCGACAGCCTGCAGAAGGTGTTCTTCATGGTCAGGCATACGAGCAGATCTTGGCCTTCTTTGATCCATAGTTTGTGATGCCACGAATCTTGTCTCAGCAATGATAAACAGCAGCATAGGTTGGATGACTTGGCTGCCTTCATTCTGGAAGCAAAACTGGATACAGCTGTGTAGACTTGTGTCCTCATGTGGCCATATGTAAAAATCGTATCTGCCAACTCACAATATTAATATCCTGGAATTGTTAAACGAAACACTTCTCAGTTAACTCACTACTAGGAATGAAGACAGACTAGCCTGAAATGTACATGACTGAGAAATCTAATTTAGTCTATATGGCAACTAGGTACCATCTAATGTAAACTTTTTTCACTGTATTATACCATGGAGATTCCGATCCAACCACAAATGTTGGTTGCGTAAATTTCTTGTTCCATCTCTTCCAAATGCTACCACATCCGTAAAAAAGACTGAAGAGACAGACAACAGATTGGTAGTTTGTGCAATAAACCATCGACAAAAGTTGTTCCATGGTGAGTGACCAGATGCAGAAAGACCCTGCACACATTGAAATTGGTACGGATACAGGTGCTGCTCTTGAAATACTATGTCGTACTAAGAGATGCACAACATGCTAGGCCACTTGACGCGTGCTGATACCTGAATCATTTCAGACAGCCTGGAAACCCATGTAGTAAAAATATGAAGAATAAAATATAATATACACACTAAAACAATCCACATTATGACCAAAAACATTTGCGGTTTTTCTCTTTTTTTTAAAATATACATTTTTCTCTTGTTGGAACAATTATAACCTTTTCCTTTTATATTCTTGACAGAAGATAATTATTGATGTTGCATTTAAATTTTGAAGATTATAGTTGATAGGAAAGCAAGAAGAGAGTTTCATGGGCAAGAAACGTGAGAGATGAAACTGTCCACATAGAACTTACAGTTCCATGTAGCAATTTCAACATCAAAATAAGATCTGTGCTTAAATTCATGAAGTCAAATGACCAAGTAGAAAAGCTCATCAGAACAACTGCCATGAATAGTTTTTGTTTTTGCAATTATTAGGTTGGTGTAAAAATAATGACGCAATAATGTCGTTTTTTGACGTTAAAAATACGTCAAAAAACGACATTATTACGTCATTATTTTTTGCACCAACCTAATAGAATCACCCTAAGTAAGGCAGTAATGCCCCTAAAACACAAGGGGTTATAAGGTGTGGAAGAACTGAGTATAGAAACATTAATGATGAGCAGAAAGAGAAGAGAGTAATCAGGTGGACAGTAAATAGCAATTGATATGGCATTTAAATTTTTGCAGATTAAAGTTGGCTTGAAAACATGGAGTCAGTAGGGAGTTCCACAAACAAGAAGTGCAAAAGAAGAAACTGTTATCATAGAATTTACGGCAACAACTGGCCAGCTCAATTGTAAATTGATGAAATCTTCACACCACTCTAGTGTTGTATTTAAATACAAAACTCTAGATACCATAGTAAAAAGTACATTCAAACAATTACCATGAAATTATATATATATATATATATATATATAAGACATAGAGAGGTAACCTTATGGTGCTGGGAAAGTGACTGGAGCTGAGCCACCAGATCAGGACAAATAATATTGCAGATTCTTCTTTGTATCTTATCAAGGGAGTCAAGGTAAATAGCAGGGGCACCAGACCATATGTAGCATCAAGATTCTAAGCATGGATGAATTACCTACACAAAGAAAAAAACTACACACACTGCTTTCTGCACAAGATTCATACCAGTTCTAGTAGTTTCACATTCAGATTGCCTGTTCCTCCTGTGGGAACAAACAGAAAAATCTCTCAAGAAAATATCTACTTACGAAATTTGTTAATTGAGAAATCATACATTTTACCTGAAAAATACCACTATTTTGAACCCTTTGTTTTAACCATAAATAAAAGCTGTTAAACAGTTATTTCAAACCTTGGGTTTCTTTTATTCCACTCTCACTACTGAGCACACACGCAAGCAACCAGGAAAATTCCTACAATATATTGTTCTGGTTTCAACTTATAAAATAAGTATATAAGATTTAAAAAATAATATAAGTAAATACATATATAAGCTTTAATCTAAACATAGAAGTAAATCAGCTTTAAAATATGCATATAATATTTATTTGGCATCTGTCGGTCTTGAGAGTTATGCCTCAGCTGCTGATAGTGGTGCAGAATGTGTCATGGTTAAACAGGCCCACACAGGAGTGACAGTCTTGATTGCAACAAATACATGTCAAGACCCTCTTGCCTGATGTCAACTTTTCCATTTTCCCTTTCAGCAGCCTCTACCTTCAACTTCAATCATTGCTCAAAAGGATACTCAGTCTCTGCTGCAGAAGACATATGGCCCTTACCTGGCAGCTTGACTTCAGATTTCTCATTCTTTGTGGGAATAGTCAGAGAAATCTTCCTTCAAGTCAACTACCTAAAGGAAAAATTATACACAAACCTTACTGCAAAAAGCTCGTACCAGTCCCAGCAGTTTAACACTCAGATATTCCATTCTATCTGTGTGAAAAAAAAAATTAAAAAAAAATGGAGAAATCTCTCTCTCTCTACAAACATCTACTCAAGAACTTTGTTAACTGGGAAATCCCACATTTTTATACAAAATACCACTATTTTGAAGCCTCTCTTTCAACCACAAATTAAAGCTGTTAAACAGTTATTTCAAACCTTGGGTTTTGTTTATACCATTCTCAATGCTGACCACATACAACAAACAACCAGGAAAATTCCTACAATATATTGTTTTGGTCTTAACTAATAAAATAAGTATATAAGACTTAAAAAAAATAATATAAGTAAATACATATATAAGCTTTAATCTAAACATATAAGTAAATAAGCTTTAAAATAAGCATATAAGTATATATGTGGCATCCGTCATAAGACTTATGCCTCAGTTGCCGATAGTTGGACATCTTGTTTTCTTTCTGTCAAGGAAGCTTTTTTTTCTCCTCTTCCTACCTCAACCCTTCATATAAATTGTGTACCCAGGATGACTGATCGTTGGTGATATTTTCTTGTCTCTCAATGTTCATTGTCGTCATGTCCCTTTTGCAGACATCCTTGAAGCAAAAATAGAGTTGCACTCTTGTTAGCGATTAATTCGCTGTACAGAAAGACCTTTGGAACCCATTCATACAGTATATGGTGTACATGTCCAAGCCAGAAAAGGTGACTCAATTGAGCCAACTGATACCTAGAATGTGTCTCAAACAGCAAAGTTGAAAGGTGAAGATGTGTAGCTCTGGTCTGGGTGGTTGATTTTGTTTTTGATTTTGAATTTTAGCAGCATATGAAACTCTATAAATGTAAAAACCTAAATATTTTGAGCACAATTGTATGCCTCCAACTAACAGATAAAATGTATTGTTGGTAACTTTTACGAGAAATAGGTACTATCAGTAATTTTTTTATTTAAAATATATTGCTGGTACCTTTATACTTTCATAGTGTTTTGTTAGGAGTTTCACTATTTGCCTATAGCTGGGACCCAAACAGGTGATACCACCCCATGTCAGGATGGACATATGAACAACAGCAATTAAGAGGTGGTTCCATGCTTGTCAAAACCTCCAATCTCCTAATCTGCAGCCGATTCTGTTGAGCGTCTTGAACAAGCCATCCCTTCTCACAAGATTGCCTTTATCAGCCTCACAAAAGCATTCAATGTACAGTGGTCATCTCTGTTCTTGGCCTTTCTCCTGTCGTTGGAGATCATGTCAATTGTGGAATGCTCTGACCTGAAACTGCACTGTGATATAAGCTTTCAAAAGAGCACATAAGTAAATAAGAGAACAATCTACTCCCATAGATTAAATAAAGGGTTTAGTTCAATAGGTTACTTTAAATGAATCAGATGTGTTGACTTATAAAAAGCAAATCAGATTAGGTTAATTTTCCTTGAAAAAAAAAAAAAAATTAAGTAATCTCCCTTGAATCCACTTAAACATATGGGACTAATTAATCAGTAATGCTCCCAAACAAAGCATTTTTATTTCAAAATTATTAATCAACGTGATTTCACAAATTAAAGAGATGAGATTTTCTATCATTCTTTAAAATGGGTTCAGCAGCAGTCAGAATGAGAAGAAGGGCTGAATGGTGTTCAGCATAATGGTTCAAGGCTCCAATATGAGAAAACAATTTTTTGGTGGTTTTTTTTTTTACCATCATCCCAAAAGACAGACTGTTTTTTACAATGTTGATATTTTGGTTAAAAATTTTGTTTTTCTTGCATCAAAAGAGGGACTATATATTAGTATGGGTAATGTTAGTGTCTTCTTTGCAGGGAAATCAAAAATCAAATAATTGCTGAATTTCAACGAAAGTTTCTTAACTTATACACTAATGAATAAAATTATTTTAGAAATGTTTCTTTTTTTTTCTTAGATCTGTCAACACCCACTTAATTTTAAGAAATTTCAGGAAATCAAATTTAATGCTTATATTCCTTAAAAATGTAACTTTAAGAATGTAAATCATTTTATTTTGGAAAACAGAAATACCAATTACTGGAAATCTGCTCTGATTGTAAAATAAAAAATGCAATATAATTAAGACATTATTTAATCAGAATATATTTTAATTGCTTTTATGAATAAGATATATTATCAACACTATTATTTTAAGAAAATTTTTTTGTAAAACAGAAACATACTGACATTATTTAATCAGAATATATTTTAATTGCTTTTATGAATAAGATATATTTGGGTCAATATTAAGAAAAAATTTTTATGAATGATGAATTTTTACAAAAAATTTTTCATTTTCAAAACATTTAATTAGAATAATTTATAAAGTTTCAAATCTTCTAAATTTCTACATTACTTTGTTCCCATTAAGTGATAGTGTTAATAAATGAAAGCTGTATTTACCAATCATAATTAGAAAAGCTTAGTAAAAATCATCAAACACCAATATTTTGTCATTTTTGTTTGGGCACAAACGTGCTGATATTTGTAGATACATGACATCATCAGAAAATGGCAGTGATAACTATAGCAAAATTAAAGCTGGAAAGAATCTAAAATTCAATAAAACATTTTTTTCAAAGAATATTTTCCTAAATTTTAAAGATTACTGAGGATATAAAAATTACTAGCAGTAGAGCCCGGCATTGCCCGGGGATGTAACAGTAAGAGATAGATCAAATATCGACCATCATAAAGACTGAAAAATAAAATTGACAAACATTATTGTTTAAGGTTGACGGACACACGTCTTAATTAGTTTTACTTTTCTTTTTTTTTTTTTTTACCAATTGGTCAAACCCAAACTCAAACAAAAACATTGTTTTCAATTGTTATGAGTCTACTGATTGAATAGAATTTTATTATAAAAAATTGTCTTGTAAATGGAACTTTTAAAGCATTCTGAATGTAAAAATAAAGAAAAAAGTGTGCAAGACAATAAGAAACATTACCTGCCAAAAAAAGTGAAGTTTTGTTGAAATCGGTTGAAAAATGTAGGAAATCCGATCCCATATATAAATGAACACACACACACACAAACAACCAATCTGAGTTTTATAATAAGAATAACTCGATATTAATAAGTATAACTTGATATGAGTTGTCCCCTTTTCATTAATGCCTCTTAATCATGTTTCCAAATTGATTTCGTGAAAAACAATTGTGTTTTTCCAATTTTTGGTGCTGTCAGAACCCCCACAAGGTAATTTTATGTAATCCTGTGAAGTTTTGTTGAAATCGGTTGAAAAATGTAGGAAATCCAATCCAATATATAAACGTACAGACACACACACACAATCTGCGTTTTATAATAAGTAAGATAAAAATATGCATTTGCCTAATAAATTCTGACTTCTGTCAAAATGCAGACCCACAAGCTTCACAGGAAAATGTTTTGTGTATGTTTGTAGATGCATCCATGTGTTTCTGCAAGAACTTTGGTTTTAGTGTTTGTTAAATTGTTTAAAACAAGAGTTAGAAAACTTCGATCAGTTCAGCTGCTTCAAAATAATGGAGAAAAAGAACCAAGAAAGTGTCTTGTAGGCCAATATTGATATCTAATTCAAGCCATCCAAACATCCCACTGCTCAAAGAAGGAAAAAACTGTAGAAAAGAGTATTTGAAAGAAAAATATCAAATGATTTGTGCAGTATTTATTAAAAAATTAACAACGGAAATACAAAATGTTTAAAAAGAATAAAACACCTATGCACCAATTTCCATCAATAACTTGTCCATCTGAAAAATGATTTGTATTTGATTACAGAAAGAATATATAAGTTACATTTGGAATCAAATCAATGATGTTCACTTAGTATCAACCAAGAACAAATTCCTTTATCTATGTCACAACAGTTATGGTTTGGTTTTGTGAAAGGTGGGAAATTAATGCATTAATATTTTTATGCAGCTGTGACACAGGATGTGCACATATCAGCATTGCTGGATGTCTGTTGCATTTCGCAGTATTAGAAAATATGCATTACAGTTTTTACAAGAACATAATCCATGAAAGAATTTTCTACTGATTCAAACTAAATGTGCACTAAGAGATTTCTCTCAACTGCATATTCACATGCTGTACAAAAATGAATCTGTCTGAAAATACCTATCAGCAAGTATCACAAGAATATTTTTTCTCTTCAGTGTGTACATACTAACATCACATCCACGACAATGGAGAACAGAAAATTTGTTACATTATGGTTTTTCGCCAGTGTATACACGTATGATTGGCTAAATCTGCCTTCTGTGAAAATGCAGCTCCACAAACTTCACAAGAATATGGTTTCTCTCCAGTGTGTGAACACATGTGTCACTAAATGTGAGTTCCGTGAAAATGCACGTAAATGAATAACCAAACCTGGCTTCCATGAAAATGCAAATCCACAAACTTCACAAGAATATGGTTTCTCTCCAGTGTTTGTATGCATATGACTAACCATATTTGACTTTTGTAAAAATGTAGATTCGTAAACTTCACAAGAATATGGTTTCTATCCAGTGTGTGTACGCATATGTGTCACTAGAGTTGGCTTCTGTGAAAATGCAGATCCGCAAACTTCACAAGAATATGGTTTCTCTCCAGTGTGCGTATGCATATGTGTCACTAAAGTTGACTTCTGTGAAAATGCAGATCCACAAACTTCACAAGAATATGGTTTCTCTCCTGTGTGTCTTTGCATATGCGTCGCTAAAGTTGCCTTGTGTGAAAATGCAGACTTACAAACTTCACAAGAATATGGTTTTTCTCCAGTGTGTGTACGCATATGTGTCACTAATTGTGAGTTCTGTGAAAATGCAGCTGCACAAACTTCACAAGAATATGGTTTCTCTCCAGTGTGTGTACGCATATGTGTCATTAGACGTGAGTTGCGTGAAAATGCAGATCCACAAATATCACAAGAATAGGGTTTCTCGCCAGTGTGTGTACGCAAATGAATTACCAAACCTGGCTTCCATGAAAATGCAAATCCACAAACTTCACAAGAATATGGTTTCTCTCCAGTGTGTGTACGCATATGACTAACCATATTTGACTTTTGTAAAAATGCAGATTCGCAAACTTCACAAGAATATGGTTTCTCTCCAGTGTGTGTACGCATATGTGTCACTAGAGTTGGCTTCCGTGAAAATGCAGATCCACAAACTTCGCAAGAATATGGTTTCTCTCCAGTATGTGTACGCATATGTGTCACTAAAGTTGACTTCTGTGAAAATGCAGATCCACAAACTTCACAAGAATATGGTTTCTCTCCTGTGTGTCTTTGCATATGTGTCACTAAAGTTGCCTTGTGTGAAAATGCAGACTTACAAACTCCACAAGAATATGGTTTTTCTCCAGTGTGTGTACGCATATGTGTCACTAATTGTGAGTTCTGTGAAAATGCAGCTGCACAAATTTCACAAGAATATGGTTTCTCTCCAGTGTGTGTACGCATATGACTGACCATATTTGACTTGCGTGCAAATTCAGATCCACAAACTTCACAAGTATATGTTTTTTTTGTAATATGTGTTTCCATCTGGCCAATGGTATCCAACTTCATAACAGTTTAGCAGATGTCACATGAATGTGGCTTACCTTTCCTTGTACATAACACTAAATGTGTTTTTTTATAAAGATGAACCACACATTTTAAAGTATTATTTCTTACCAGTTAAAGTTCATTTTCTTGCTTTTGACAACGTAAATCCATGAATTTCACATGAAACATGTATTATATATTTTGTTTTCATGGATGGTGAAATATCTTTTCCTTCATTGAAATTCTCAATAATAACCACTGTGGTTTTTGTACAGCAGAACCATCTGTGAACAAAAAAGCAATGATATATTAATAGGGGCAGTGAATAATATATGAAAGCAGTCTATATACATACATGAAATTATTATTTCAATAATGCAGCAGCAGCTGCCACTGAAGATGCAACATTTTCCAGTGAAACAAGATTGTTTTACCATCACGTCATATCTTATGGAATACAAAATTAAAATCTGAACATTTTCAGTTCAGAAACAATACAAATATGGATCTTGAAAAATATCTGTTGATTTTTTAAGTTTTTTAGACCTCGTCTTGGAATAATGTCACTGGCAGCATGATCATATTTGTAGTCGTCATCACCTGGTGCAAGATTATCTCCTCCAGGCATCTCTACTGAATAAAAACAAAACATCACTTTCCTCAGTGCCAAGAAGAGAAGATATTTAGTTAATACCCACTTCTGTTTATTAGACTAATAGTTAACAATTGAAAAAATATACACAGCAATGACAAAATAAATCCCAGAATTAATGTGCTATTGTCCACTTGATTTAATTATATATCATGAGAAAAATGTTTTTATTTAAGAATAGTAAATTGATGAAAATTAGAAGAACATGTAAAATTGATGAAAACATAGAAACAGAAATGAGAGAAAGTAATATGAAGTGAAGTGAAAAACAAGGCAAATAAAAACTGTTTATTATACCGGCATTTCAAACACTATGGGTCATTAATGCTGAAAAAGTTAGTTGATGGGAAAAATGAAGAAAGTATATTTCTTTTGTAAGTATAGTAGATATTGTTTGTCTATATTCATAATGTTGCAGCCGCTGTATTTTCCAGGTTTCTTCAGGAACTCTCTTTATTTTTGAAATGAGGCATTGTAACTACTTACACTATTTTTATCATTCAGATTGTTGTCCTTATCTTTATTGCCATTTTCACAATGTTTCGGGCTTTTTCTTCTTCAGGCTTTCTCTATATTTTTGAGATAAGACATTGTAATTAATTACACTTTTTACACTGTTTGGACAGTTGTCCGTGTCTTTATTGCTATATTCACAACTTCTTTGTCAGCGTTCTTCAGGTGTTATCAGATGGAATTTCAAATCAAACCCTTTATTTAGTCTATGGGAGTAGATTGATCTAATTCTATGTGCTATGCCTTTGAGTAACGTTTTGAAACCTCAGTATCAGTTAATTCCCTTTAGCAACAGAATTCAACAAGTTTTTCATTTCCACTACTGTGGCCAGGTATTGAACTTACAACTCTTTCACTTAGTGAATTGCTCAACCTATCTATTTATCCACAGGGGGGGAGTAACTGAGACAGAGATATTCAGAAATGCCTTGTGGAATGCTATAAAATGAGGACACATGATGAAAAATAAAAAATGCCCCAAACTTAATAAAAATGAAGTTTTAATATCAAAATATAAGCTGAAAGACAAAAGGATTTTTTTTAAATATTTGTATTATTAATTCATTTATAAGTTTTGATTAAAATTTTATTTTTCTTGCATCAAATGGAGACCATTAAAAAAAACATCTGTAAAAATGGAAATTAGAAAATTACACAACCAGCACTTTTATCCACAGTTGATGTGAAAAATGAAGAAAGTAAATTTCTTTTGTAAGTATAGTAGATATTGTCTGTCTATATTCATAATGTTGCAGCCACTGTATTCTCCAGGCTTCTTTAGGAACTCTCTTTATTTTTGAGATGAGGTATTGTAACTATTTACAACTATTTTTATCATTCAGATTGTTGTCCTTATCTTTATTGCCATTTTCACAATATTTTGGATGTTGTATGCTCTAGACATCTTCAGGCTTTCTCTATCATTCTGAAATAAGGTATATTACCTATTTTCAGTGTTTGAACTGTTGTCCTCATCTATATTGCCATATTCATAATGTACGCTTGGACCTTCTTCATGTGATACACATTAGAATTTAAAATGAAATGCTTTGTTTAGTCTACAGTGGAAGATTGTTCTAATTCCATGTACCATGCTATGAGTAATGTTTTGGATATCTCAGTATAAGTTAATTCTCTTTAGTAACTGAACTTGCCAAGTTTTTTGTTCACTCTGCTGTGGCCAGGTATTGAACTCACAACTCTTTCAGTTAAGTCACTTTGTGGATTACTCAACCAATGCTTTTATCCACAGGGAAATTAACTGATACTGAAGTATCCAGGAAAGGCATGGCTCATGGGACACTATAAAATAAGTACACATGATGAAAAAATGCTCCAAACTTAATAAAAAACAAAGTTTTTTAGCATCAAAATCTATTATTAAGTTGAAAGACCAAAGGATTTTTTTTTAATATTGGTATTAAATTTTAGAAGATTTAAATTTTTAAAGATTAGTAAAAAATTATGTTTTTTGGTTAAAATTTTGTTTTCCTTGCATCAAAGGGGGATCGTATAGGAAATTTGAGTGTCTTTTTGAGGCAAAATTTCTTTTTGATGAAGAGCTGAATTTTATAATTGTGTTCATTTTTGAAATATTTTAATTTTAATACTTTTTATAAAGTTATAAATCTTTTAAAATTCCACATTAATTTACATTGGTTAGGTGATATTGTTATGAAGTAAAAACCATATTTACTAATCATGAATTGAAAAACTTTGCACAATTCAGTAAGCACAGTATCTTAAAAAGAATTGAATTTTTTTGTGTATGCATAAATGTGCTGATTTTTGTAAATATGGGCGTCCATACATGATATCAGAAAATAAAAGCAATAACTATTTAAAATTTATTGGGAATTTTCTAACATTTCATCAGCAAGTGTTTTTGTAAGTAAAGCTACAAATCTAAAGTACCTAAAACATACCAAGTCTGCAAGGATTTTTTACCCCAAATCCCTGCAGAACCACAACGACCAGTATACATAAATTTTTTATATCTGCCACCCTACCCCAGCTCATTTAATTCTTTTTTATATTGCTCCATGTTTATATTAGATATATGTACGAATACTTGGGGAATTAAAATAATCAATTTCTTCTTAAAAAACAGGAAGATATTATTTAATTAGAGAAGCTTTTAATTGCTTTCATTATTAAGAAATACTATGAATACTGTCTTAAGAAAAATCAATTTGGTGAATAATGTATTTTTACAAGAATTTTCATATTTTTTTAAAAATTTTAGAATATTTAAAAAACGTCGAAACACAGGGGAGTAATGGATAGCAGCTCGGATTGAAGAATCAGAGAGCCGAGTTCAAATTCCAGTTGAATCCATTACATTCATTTACGTGCTAATACCTTTGGGAAAGGTAAGAATCCTCTTTTTCTCCCCCCAGCTGTGGGTAAATAGCAGGACAGACCGGGTTCTATAGCCTTGGATGGCAACTGGTCTAGTGCAGAAAGAAATGGCAACCTACTGCAGGAAAAAATCTGCCTTGTCAGTCATATATCGAAAGATGCATGATCGCCTAAGCATGCATCATGCATAGCACATAACTGGCTGAATTAGGTGCTATTGTTATTAAGTAAAGCCTCAAGTCATAAATGGAGAAAGCTTACTACAATACAGTGACCCCAGTATTTTAAAATTTTGAATTTTTTTGTGTGTATATACAAACCAATTTCTGTAAATCCAGGCAACCAATCACTACTTTATCATGAAATTAGAATGGTACTATAGTAAATTTAAAGCCAAAGTTACCTTGAATACAATAAAACATAAATTCAATAATCATTTTTTGTGAGGTTCAGGATCAATAATTTATTAATCCTGAATCTTACAAAAAATAATTAAAAAGATCAAAAATAATTTTTTTCTATCAGTTAGTGCTCCCATAATTTAACAAAGCACGTATTTTTGCTTTCAGTATGGACAGAAAAAAAATTACACTTAATATTCATTTGTTAATCCAAATGTGATGTTGAAAAAATATTCACAATTATAAAATGAGAAAATTAATTTCAAACGGAAATGAAATACTATAAAAACAATTAAATTATGCATAAAATTTAAAAAAAAGAAAAAAGTTTGCCTTTCAAACGGTTTTAATTTAACAAATATGAAACTCTTCCCAAATAAACTATACAAAAATAAAATAAAACTCTTTTTATGTCTTGATTATTTCACTGCTGATGTTCCGTATTTTTTGCGTCTTTTTTTAAAAATATCTTTATTTTATACTGTGCATAAATATTTCAGTAAATCATTATGAAATAGGAGTTAAAAGTAAAAATAAGAAGAGTTTAAAATAGGCTTGTCCCTGGTAACGTTAAAAAAGTGGTATACCCTGGAGAAAAATGGCCCGAAAATTGAGAAAAAATTTTTTAACGTGTAAATGTTTATGTTAAAATTAAAGAGGGAAGACCAAAGTATTTTTTGAATATTTTTTCAGATTTTTTAATCCTTCCTATAGATTTTTAAAATTTTATTTAAAAATCTCGTTTTTCTTGAATAAAAAAAAAAAATTAGTAAATTCGATTTATCGGCCATTTCTGCCCGAATTTGTAAACAAAAAATCAAAATTAGTTCAAAAATCAATTAAAATTCAGTTACACTTTTTTTTTTTTTGTTATCTTAGGAAATTTAGATTGATTAAAGTATAATGTAATTTGAAAGAAACATTACTTACTTTTTTAGCAGAATTTTTTTTAATAGAGATATTTCCAACCGTGGTGCTTGCGCGTGAGCGTGATTGAAGGGTGTTTGTTAATTGGTGGGCGTCAATATATTGACAACTTACGTCAAGGGAATTTATCGTACGGTAGCGCAGAAGTGATATAATTCGTTCTAATTTTAAGTGAACCTGGTTAGTAAATTAAAAAAAAAAAAAATAACTTTCAATTTTTTTTTTTAACCTTACGTTTGAAGAAAAATTTCTGCACTGAAAATAACATTTAAATTGTGAAAAAAAAATCAAATTTTACAAGTAAAAATAAAACAGTAACAACATTTTTTAAAATTGAGTTATACATATTTTATTTATTAAAAAAATTAATATTGAAATGCTATGCAATCGATTTCAAATTTTGCTTTGTTGTTAACTGAATGAATGCAAAGTAATTTCTGAAGTAAAAAGAACTTGCTTCTATCTAGGGAAACAACTACCCACGTGATGTTATTTCAAAGCTGTGCATCCATACTTTTGTTGGAGACGATTTTAAATACAATTTTGGAATATTAAAAAATTATTTTAAAAATATCAACGGTTGTCAGATTTTAATAAGCTTTCAAATTTATGATCTATAAGAAGTAGAGAACATAATATGTCATTTCCATAAAGCTTCATAAAGAAACTTAATTTTAAAATATATAACAACATTTTGTCATATTGTGTATTTAAAATTAAAAAAAAGAAAAATTATTGTAAAAATTCATTTTTCATCAAAATTTTTTTTTTTTTTTTCAGATAAGAATTACCTTAGTATGTTATTCAGAAAAGTCATAAAAAGTTTTTTTAATTAAATATTGTCTTAGTTTTATTGGGTTTTGTATTTTTACAATTGAGGTAAAAGTTTGGACAATTTTGCACATTTTTTTACCAAAAAAATCGACGATTTAAGAATCTTCAGAGTCTTGTGCATTTAATTGGAAAAAAAATATCAGGCTTCGAAAAGAAATTTTTGAAGTTTTCATAAAATTAAGTTCGAGGGGTGTAACAGATATAAAAAAATTATTTATACCAAGACTTTCAAAAAGACAAACATTTCTAAAATAATTTAATTCATTTGTGAATAAGTTTTGAAAGTTTCATTAAAATCCAACAAGTACTTGATTTTTGCAAGATTTTCCAAATCAATGTGTTTTTTTTTTCAACTGAAAACAGTGAAAAAACAAGTAATGTTAATATTACCTAATTTTTGACCTAAAAAAAAAAAAAAACAAGATTTTCAACCTAAATTTAAAATATGCTGCAAATGAAAATTTTTTTTTTTAAATAATTAAAAAAATACCTTGGTCTTCCCTCTTTAATTTTAACATAAACATACACGTTACAATTTTTTTTTTCTCAATTTGGGGACATTTTTTCTCCAGGGTATACCACTTTTTTAGCGTTACCTGGGACAAGGCTAGAAAATTTTCAAAGGAAATTTCAAAATGAGAGGCAAATAAAAAAAACAAACAAGTTCAAATGAAAATTGAATAAAGAAGAAATATTTCGTTTGTAGAAGCTTTGGGTTTCGTTTCGGTTATTTATTCTGAATTGAAACTAAAAGAAAAACAAATTCATTCAAGTATGACTCACACTAAACTTAAAGACAGAAATTAAAAACTTTATCCTAATTGACATGCTATCCTGCGCCGAAAAATAAAATGTATATTTATGGAATTTGATGATATGAATGCATCAGATTCTGAAAAGACAGATGTGGAATATGAAATAAGCAGCAAGGACAGTAATTGAATTTATTTGTATTGTTTGACTAAAAAAAATCTATTGCAGGTGCGTTGTGATAATTAATTGAAGCATGACTCACATTAAATGTAAAAATATTTAGTGAAATAGGAATGAAAAAAAAAAAAAAAACTTACCTTAAAATATTGTACGGGTGCTTTATAAAGACTTTTAAGACGTCTACTTGGCAAAAGACGAAAGAGACGTGGACGAGTTGCTCACAGCCAAATAGACGTCCATTTTAGGAAGTTTTTTCCCCTCAGGGGAGACAACACTTAAAACCCATGACTTTTTATGGAGATGTCATGTTCGTCCATAACATCCCCCTTAAAGAGTCACATCGACAAAAATTGGCACATTTATAATGTTTTGATTATTGCACTTCTGGTGCCGTATATACTTTTTTTTTTTTTTTTTTTTTTTAATAAATAAGAGTATGAATATGTCAAAAATCTAATATAGTGTAAATTTATTAAATTTATTTATCTATTATTAACTGTACTTCGTAAAACTTTTTTACAAAATACAGTTTGATACATAAAATTAAAAAAGCAATACATTTAAAACTAAAGTATTCATTACTTCAGTTAAAAACTAAAAAGTTATATTTACTTTTTTTTTTACTTAAAAAGCTTAATGAAAATAAATAACGTTATGGGGGTCATAGGTTAAAAACAAAAATAAATGTATAATCATGCCACTTTTAAAAGCAGTCAAAAAATAAAAATTAAATACGGAACACCAGCAATGCAATAATCAAGACATTGGTACTGATGTTTAAAAATATTTTATATTTAACCTTAATATTTAACTTCTTAGTTTTAGAAGATTTTATTCTATATGATTTTATTAAAATTTTATTTCAGTACAATGAATAATTTTATTTTTAAAAATAGAAGTATTTTTTTAGCTTTCATTTTATCATTTTTTTTGTACCTGTTTGATGTCAAAAAAAAAAAAAAAAAATCTGTAACTGCGCTAAATATGGCGTTTTCTTTTTAACTGTGCATAGAAGAGTTATTATAATATATATTATTATTACTCTTCCAATAGGGAAAAATAGTCAAAGGCAGAAATTCAGAATCATTTCTTTTTTGAACATCCATAGCAAAAATGATCTAACATTTGCCAAAATAAAAATGAAATTAAAAAATAAAGTTCACACTTGAAAATGGCATTAAACTAATTTTTGATTCTTCATTCATGTCTTTATTTAATAAAAAGTAAATTCTTTAAAAATAAATATTAAGTGCAGATTTCTTGTCTGTCGAATCTGAAAATGACGTGTTTTTATGCAAGCTGCAAGCACCAACCGTTAGAAAAATTATGGTTTTGAGTTTTATTGAACTAATTTTGCTAAGATTCGAGACAAATTTTCTGTACCACTTGATATTGTATTACTTTTTTTTATATAGCTGTAAAAAAATTGAAGAACACTTTCAAAAAATGTGAGGGTGAAACAGATCACCATAAAAATTATTTCCACAAAGTTTTCTAATAAAATAACCTAGTCAGTATATAATTCATTAAATACTGAATAAATACTCAAAATTTTGTTTCGATTAGAGAATAATTCACTGATTTTTGGCAAATTAAAATAAATATTTAAATGAGTGGTTTTCAACCTTTTTTGCTGGAGCGGAACTACAAGGAAACATTCCAGTGGCTCAAGGAACCCCCTGCAATAAATTAATTTTCTTATGCAAAAAAAAAAAAAAGCTTTTAATTATTAAAATAAAATAAAAATACTCATCTTTAGATGTACGTATTTACAAAAAAAGTTTCATTAAAATCCGACAATTATTTGATTTTTGCGAGAATTTCCAAATTAATGTGTCTGTCACTGAAAAAAAGTGGGTGATATAATTTTTACGTTTTCCATTGTAAAACAGTCGTAACGTTTGTTTAACCGCTAACAAAATTTTCTGACAAAATTTCGAAAATGTTCGAAGGGATTAAAAAATTTGAAAAAAATAATTAAAAATTACTTTGATCTTTCCTCTTACAGTGTAACCCGGATATAAGAGAAACTCGGATATTTGAGACTTCTTCTCCGGCCCCGACAACTCTCTTATATCCGGGTCACACTGCATTAAAACTTGTAACCCGGATATAAGAGACCTGTGTATAAGAGAAACTCGGATATAAGAGAGATTTTCTCTGGTCCCAAATTAGAGCCTGTGCTAATGTATATAAAATAGACCAAACCCGGATATAAGATAAACCCGGATATAAGAGACTCATTCTCCTGTCCCGCCAACACTCTTATATCCGGGTTACACTGGAATAAAAATATAAACAAAAAATTTTTTTATTAATTTTGGGACCTTTATTTATTCATACCATGCTGTTTTGTTATTGATTTAGTCACTAGTGGAGGTACCTAAATCTGCACAGGAGAATTAAAAATTACCGTCAATCATAATACAGTGTAACCCGGATATAAGAGAAACCCGAATATAAGAGATATTTTCTCTGGTCCCAAATTAGAGACTGTGTTTAATGCATAAAATAGACCAAACCCGGATATAAGATAAACCCGGATATAAGAGACTTCTTCTCCGGTCCCGACAACTCTCTTATATCCGGGTTACACTGTACTTGTGTAACTTCTTGCAGAACCCCTGGGTTTTACTGGCGGAACGCTAGGGTTCCGCGGAACCCTGGTTGAAAACCACTGATTTAAATAAAAATGTTGTAGCAATTTTTTTTTTAATCTTATTTCAGAAATAAAACATCCATTTTGGTGGTACCCAGTTTGAGTTTGTCCATGAAGAAACAATTGTTTTTTTTGTTTCTTTTTCCGGTTGTTGTCAACATATTTTTGCTTGATTTTTTTTTTTTTTCAATGAATAATGCAGTTTTATAAGAATTTTTTAAAGTTTCAAATTAGATAAATTGAAAAGCTTTCTTAAATTCTGTATTAATTTCTAGTGGCCAAGTGGTTATTATTAAGTTAAGACTGTATTTATTAATCATATTTGGAAAATTAATTACAATTCATTGACATTCCATATTTTAAAACGTGTTGGATTTGTAAAATTCATCTGCTTTAATATATAGAGATTAGTCACATGATGTTAGGTGGTCTTTCATTGTTTAATAAAACCACATGGGATCAGAAAAAGCTGATTACCAGCAGGGAAGGAACCAAACCAGCTTTGAAATAACAAAGAAGAAATTCTCTCTGCTGCCAACGGTACCAATTGTTGAAGGTTTTAAATGTACAAACTCACTCCACCAGATGAGTAAGTCCGCCTGTCATATTCTCTATATATAGGAAAGGACATTGTGTTTATGTTAACCGTTGTATTCATGTTTAGGTGTAAATAAATATCTTTATTACATATGGATAAAGTATTCTTATTCATGTCAGTCCCAAAGTAAAGTGGGACTAGCACAATAAAAGAATTTAAATTTGTATCATTTTTTGATTATCAGTAAAATCTATCAAATTGTCCAAATTGATAAATCTCTTAAGACAACATAATTCTCAGTATTAAAAATCTTTTAAAAATAAAATATACTTTTCTGAAACATTGAGAATAATTAGCTGTTTTCAAGTTTAATTAATTGGAACTGAAACAGATATTTTTACTTTAAAATACAGCAGAAAAGTATATTTTTTTTAACATGGAGAGCTTGTTTTTCTGGTCTGTTAAGTGATTCATTGAAAGTCTAATGTTTAGGAAATTTAATTTAAGGGGACTGAACAGAAAGAAATTACTTGATGAATACATAAACACCTTATTTATTATAGAATCCAGATACTATATTATCCTTAAAAAACTCAAATTACAGGCTCCAAATTAAATTGCACAATTGATACATTTTGATTGGTTTAAAAATGTCAATTACATGTTGTCAACTATGTCCAAATGTGCCAACCCTGATTTTGACCTGAGCAGAAATATATTTCCACCAAAAATTCTGGAGCCTATCACATGACGCATATTATGTATATTAACAACACAAAATTCAGAACAGGACAGTGAAAGTAAAGCCCATTTCATTCATTCACTCACTCAAACAACTTTTCAAAAAATTAAACTCTTTATCTTCAACACAAACAAAATTATACTGAATTTTATTTTTTATTTTCACACACATTCACCACAAAATTTATTCAGTTTCCTTTCATCTCTACTGACAATGACGACACAACATTTAAATGTATAAGTTTTGTTTGCCACGGTTTTTAATCTATCTTGGAGTAGGAACACAACCTATGGTGACACAGATGTGATTTGTGCATGGACATACCACAAGTTGGTGACAAACTCTTCATCTCTAAAATGAAGATGAAGATGCCTTTGAATTCCATACTGTAAACAACTTGGACAACCTTACCGTGGTCACAGCAAAGATCAACATCAAAATCCTGGACAGAGAATGCCAACCAGCAAAACTCCTGGTGAAAGTAGACACTGGAGCTGAAAGGAATATCCTTCCGCTTAAAATATTCACACAAATGTACCCAAGACCATGATCAGAACTAATTAAAAAATCAAGTGATTTACTCACTGCATACAATGGGTCTGCCATCCCACACATTGTCACCTTCCAAGTAAAATGCAGGTAGGTAAATGGACTGAAGAAAAGTTCTATTAGGTTGGTGCAAAAATAATGTCGTTTTCTCACATAAAGTTGAAAAATAAAAATAAATAAATCTCCATAGACACTTAACCAGACTAGACGATGTCATCTTCCACTTTAAATTTAGACACCCCAACCTTACCCTGACATGACGTCTTTGAATGTAACTGAGATATTGATACAAATTATTAACCCTTACGCCCCTTTTCTTTAAATAATTGCTCTAGCCGTTACCATAGTAATTTTAATTTTAATAATGAATATGCTTATAAAATGCGTAAATTTCAGGAATTAGTTATTCCAAAAAAAATTTCGCTTGAAGATGGAACAGAGCTTGGTGCTTTAATTCAATTTAATTCAAATAATTATATTGAAGTTTTTGGCTCTTGTTTTGAAACATGAGAACTCTTATGTATCATTGGAATCATATTTTTAAATAAATAATTATATATATATAATAATATACATGCTCTTTCATTGCAGTATGGAGCACTTTTTTCTGATGTATCATTGAAGTATATTCCCTCAGATCTTATTCTCTATGCTAATATATATATATATATATATATATATATATATATATATATATATATGTAGACAGATGCTTGGAACCTGGTATATTGATTTTGGTTGTATAATCCTTTGCCATGGCCTAATTCTCTCTCTGACACTGAGCACACTTGTAGATATATTCTGATGTTTTGGGGTTTCCTTTCCTCAACTAGCAGTGATTTTTTGAGTATTGGATTTGTTGCCATGTCAGCATTTTCCCTGACTCTTGATGATTTTAGTTAATGAGTACATTGTTCATATTCACACACTATCTTCATTTTTACATCCTGGGTTAGACAAAAGGGTATAAACACCCATATCAATGAACAAAGTAACAAAACCTGAAGACCATGTGCAATGTGTGGAAGTATCTGTTAATCACAGTCAATGTTTATACAACTGATTGTTACGATAAATATATAACAGACCAATTTTAAATAGCTTATACAGTACGTCCCTGGGTTATAAACAGCCCCAACCTATAACGATTTGCATTTTCAGCGCAATCTTGTTTCAAATTAGGTTGTCTGTCTTGTACATCTGATGCACAGGATGTGGCAGAAGAATACATTGTGAGAGAGAAAAATACCTCCCTATGCAGTACAAGAGTGAGGAATGTGGCGCGCTCTGTTTCTGCTTATACGCCATATTGGATTTATTGCGCATTCACACTCATTTGCTTGTGTTCTGTTTGTGGAAACTTATTCCTGTTCAATATGGCTCCCAAGCATAGTGTAGCTACTTCTGATGGCAGTACTTCAAAGAAAAGGAAAGCCATCATCATGGAAGTTCAATAAGACATTGTTAAATGCTCTGAAAAGGGAGAAACAGTGACAAAAATTAGCTGGTTGCTGGGCTTTTAACACCTTCAACTATCCTTGAAACATGTACATCTGTGTAGACATAGTGATGAGCCCATAGTTTGTATTCATCAATTACTCTCATCATAACATCCTATTATAGCCAAACTGGTATAAATACCCATGTAACTGACTCGATTCCTATACATTGTTTTGTCACAAACAATCTTCGGTTGTCCATGTATATCTTTGTTTTGATAATACAGACTATCATTTGTTTCTATATATAGTTTTGTTGTTACTTTGTTTATTTATTACCTGGACTCACATACTGAGTCCACCATTTTGTTGTGGTATAAATATACCAGGAGACACATGTTTTCCAACTTGAACACTTGACTAGCATACTTCTGCGACAGGAAGAAAGTTGCAAGTAAAAAGTTCAGAGTTGTGCTCCATTTAGAGCATGAAAAAATTTTTTGATTTCCTTTATTGCACGATGGGGATTCTGACCTGCCCAAAAATGTTGGTTGTCTAAATTTAAGAATCTTACTTATTATAAAACGCAGATTATGTGTATGTCTGTATGTTTATATATTGGATCGGATTACTTACATTTTTCAACTGATTTCAACAAAACTTCACAGGACTACGTAAAATAACCTCGTGGTGGGTCTGACAGTGCCAAAAATTAGAAAAACACAATTGTTTTTGCACAAAATCAATTTGAAAACACGATTAAGAGGCATTAATGAAAGGGGGATAACTCATATCGAGTTATACTTATTATAAAACCTAGGTTGGTTGTTTGTGTGTGTGTGTATCTGTGTTCGTTTATATATGGGATCAGATTTCCTACATTTTTCAACCGATTTCAACAAAACTTCACTTTTTTTTGGCAGGTAGTATTTCTTATTGTCTTGCACACTTTTTTCTTTATTTTTACATTCAGAATGCTTTAAAAATTCCATTTACAAGACAATTGTTTATAATAAAATTCTATTCAATTGGTAGATTCATAACGATTGAAAACAATGTTTTTGTTTGAGTTTGGGTTTGACCAATTCGTAAAAAAAAACCCCGAAAAAACTAATTAAGACATGTGTGTCCATCAACCTTAAACAATAATCTTTGTCAATTTTATTTTTCACTCTTTATGATGGTCGATACTTGATCTATCTCTTACTGTTACATCCCCGGGCAACGCCAGGTGCTACTGCTAGTGAAGAAATAAAGAACGGAGTGACAGTTTGTGCAATAAGACATTGGCAAAAAATTATCTCGTGGTGAATGATCAGAGGGCAAAAGACACTGCACAAATTGAAAATGATACGGATAAAGGAGCTGCTCTTCAAGTTCTCTACATGTGGTACTGAGATGTACAACTTGCTAGGGCCACTTGACATGTGCTGATACTTGGATCATCTCCAACAGCATGGAGAATATGTTCTTCATGATGAAGGATAAGAGCGGATCTCTGCTTTGAGGAATCCATAGATTGTGATGCCACGGATACCGTCTCAGAAATGCAATGACAAACAGAAGCAAAGATTGGATGATTTGGCTGCATTCAGTATAGAAATACAATCCAATGCAGTCATGAAGCCTCACATCCATTACCATTTGCATGGCCATATATAAAAATCATATCTGCCTACTCATGACATGAATATCCTGCCACAGGTAAATGGAACACTTTTCAGTTAACTCACTACTACACATGTTAAAAAGTTGAAGACAGACTATCCACAAATGTATATGAATGACAAGTGTAACCTAGTGTACATAGCAACACAGTGCTATCTACTCTAAACTTAACAACTCAAAACAAAGGGTTTGCAGACATCTGTTTATATGGACATTTGACCTTGTTATGGTGTGAGGAACCCATGCCCAATGTTTGTAAAAGTATTTTTGATTCACACCTGCAGTATTGAGTACTTTTCTTCTGAGGTACCATTTCAGTATATTCCTTCAGGTCTTTACTATTTTTTGTATGGATGTTCAAAAAGGAAATGATTCTGAATTACCACTTTTGACTAGTTTTCCCAATTGGATGAGTAATATGATAAAAAAAAACCCAACACATATTGGGTGCAATTAGATTATTTTATATCAAACTGGTACAAAAAAAATATCATCTTTATCCCCCATCCTTGATTATTTTTTATTTATGAATATATTGTATGTATTCACTAGCTACCCTCATTATAAACAGCCAAACAGGTATAAATACTTGTATCAATAAACAGCAGCAAAGTGTAGATGACTCGACTTCCTTCAGCCTGGAAATGTAATCTGATATAGTGGTGCAGCTTTGAGTCCATTACCATTTGTGCAGCCATATGTAAAAATCATAACTGCCACCTCACAATATGAATATCCTGCTATTGTTAAATGAAACACTTTTCAGTTAACTCACTACTATACATATTAATGCTGAAAACAGACTAACCTCAAATATACACGAGTAACAAATTTAACCTAGACTACAGGGCAACACAGCACCATCAAGCATAAACATTCTTTAAACTTAGCAACTCAAAAATGAAGAATTTGCAGACATATTTGCAAGAGCATTTGTCTTGTTATGATGTGAGGAGCCCATCCCCAAAGTTTGTAAAAGCATTTTTGATACACACCTGCAGAATTGAGCACTTTTTTCTGATGTACCATTTCAGTATACTCAGTAATATGATAATTCAATAACTCTTAAATTCAGACTAATTAAAAAAACAAAAAAACATATTAGGTGCAATTAAATATTTTATGATATAAAACTGGTACTAAAATAAAAGAAAATCATTGTCCACCCCAAACCCTGATAATTTTTATTCATGAGTATATTGTATGTATTCACTAGCTACCCTGATTATAATATCTTGGATCAGCCAAATGGGTATAAATGCTCATAACACTGAACAGAGCAGTAGCCTGAAGACTCTGTGCAAAGAGAGCAAGTAACTGTTAATCATGATTTGCCATGTGTACACTGAATTATGATGATAAACATATAACAGATCAACTTTTACAAAGATTATACAGTAAGTGCCTGTCTTATGACAGTCACAAGCTATGACAATTTGTGGTTAAATTGATTACAACCATTTTGAGGATTATCAATAAAATCATCCATTTTGGCAAAACAGTCAATTATTAAAATGTCTTTTAAAAATAAAATATAATTTTCTGAAAATTTATTTGTGGAAGATTGTTTATCTTTTCCTTTAATAATGACAAGAAGATTTTGAAAATAAATTTGTTTTTATTCTGTTTGGGTCATTTTATTTTCATCCTCTTGTTTTCATAAATTTTTGGAGGTACCAAATTTTACTTCTTTAAAAATCATAAACACTTTCACAAAAAATTCATTAAGACCACAATATAGTAAATAAGAATTTCACAGTGTAAGAATGCTTCTTCATTTCATGAATAACCATCATGGCTTCAGGGTGTGTGTTAACGTGCAGTTTGAAATCTGAATATCAGGAACACTTAATTCCACAGATTTCACAGTGGAAACGTTTCTCTCCTGCATTTATAGGTTATGTGAGACTTGAACACCTGTGTGCGTTAACATGTGTTGTTTTAGATGTGAATTTAGTGAAAACAGAGAACCACAGATTTCACAGTGGAAACGTTTCTCCCCAGTGTGTGTATGCATGTGGGTCTTGAGAGATGAATTCAGGGAAAACTTACGTCCACAGATTTCACAATAGAATTGTTTCTCTCCTGTGTGTGTTAATATGTGCTTTTTGAGATCTCCATTTCGGGAAGATTTATATCCACAGATTTCACAGTGGAAAGGTTTCTCTCCAGTGTGTGTTAACATGTGTGTTTTGAGATTTGAACTTTGGGAAAATTTACAACCACAGACTTTACAGAGGAAACGTTTCTCCCCCGTGTGTGTATGCATGTGTGCTTTGAGATTTGAATTTTGGGAAAACTTACAACCACAGATTTCACAGTGGAAAGGTTTCTCCCCAGTGTGTGAATTCATGTGTGTCTTGAGAGATGAATTTGTGGAACACATAAATCCACAGGTTTCACAGTGGAAGCGTTTCTCCCCAGTGTGTGTAAGGATGTGTGTCTTGAGAGACGAATTCAGGGAAAATTTATGTCCACAGATATCACAATAGAATTGTTTCTCCCCTGTGTGTGTTAATATGTGCTTTTTGAGATCTCCATTTCGGGAAGATTCATATCCACAGATTTCACAGTGGAAAGGTTTCTCTCCTGTGTGTGTTAACATGTGTGTTTTGAGATTTGAATTTTGGGTAAACTTACAACCACAGACTTTACAGAGGAAACGTTTCTCCCCTGTGTGTGTATGCATGTGTGCTTTGAGATTTGAATTTTGGGAAAACTTACAACCGCAGATTTCACAGTGGAAAGGTTTCTCTCCAGTGTGTGTTAACATATGTTTTTTGAGATTTGAATTATGAGAAAACTTGAAACCACAAAGTTTACAATGGAAAGGTTTCTCCCCAGTGTGTGAATTCATGTGTGTCTTGAGATATGAATTTGTGGAAAACATAAATCCACAGATTTCACAGTGGAATGGTTTCTCTCCTGTGTGTGTTATCATGTGTTGTTTGAGATGTGAATTTTGGGAAAAGTTTGATCCACAGATTTCACAGTGGAAAGGTTTCTCTCCCGTGTGTGTTAAAATGTGTTGTTTGAGATTTGAATTTTGGGAAAACTTACAACCACAAATTTCACAAGTGAATGGTTTATCTCCTCTGTGTGTTAACATGTGTTGTTTGAGATTTGAATTTTGGGAAAACTTACAAGCACAGATTTCACAGATTTCACAGTTGAACGGTTTTTGTCCTGTGTGTGTTAATATGTGCTTTTTGAGATCGCTGTTTTGTAGGCATTTATATCCACAGATTTCACAGTGGAAACGTTTCTCACCACTGTGGGAATGCATGTGTACCTTGGAATGTGAATTTTGGGGAGAAAAAATCCACAGATTTTACAATGGAAAGATTTCTCTTCAATGTGTCATTTCAGTGATGAGCTTTAGGGAAACTCACATCCACAGATTTCATAGTGGAATTGTTTCTCCCCAGTTTATGTATGTATGTCTAATATGAAAGATGAATTTTGGGAACACACAAATACCCAGACTTCACAGTGTAATAGTTTCTCTCCTGTTTGTGTTAATATGTGCTTTTTGAGATCTCCATTTCAGCAAGATTTATATGCACAGATTTCACAGTAGAAATGTTTCTCTCCTCTGTGTATTAAAATGTGTTTTTTAAGACCAGATCTTAGGGAACACATAATACACAGATATCACAATGCAAACGTTTCTCTGCAATCTAAGGATTCTTTCTTGGTACACAAATATTCATCATAGTTTTCAGGTACTACCATGGAAGCTGCAAAAAAAAAACAAACAATTAACTCATAGGTAATGCAGGAATGAAACATATGATGTAGAATTATGAATTTGGTTTAAAATCAATTGTAGAATGATAGAGGATATTTATATTATGAATGGCATGTGAAACTAGAGCAGATTTGCCAATAGATTATTATTAAATCATGTATCAGTGGACATGGATGTGTGGGTGTTGAAATGGGCATAGGAAGAGAAAAACAAAATTAATTGTACAATGCAATAGGATATATTTTATTTTGGATGGCATGTGAAACTAGAGCAGATTTGCCAATAGATTATTATTAAATCATGTATCAGTGGACATGGATGTGTGGGTGTTGGAATGGGCATAGGAAAAGAAAAACAAAATCAGTTGTACAATGCAATAGGATATATTTTATTTTGGATGGCATGTGAAACTAGAGCAGATTTGCCAATAGATTATTATAAATCATGTATCAGTGGACATGGATGTGTGGGTGTTGGAATGGGCATAGGAAGAGAAAAACAAAATCAGTTGTACAATGCAATAGGATATATTTTATTTTGCATGGCATGTGAAACTAGAGCAGATTTGCCAATAGATTATTATTAAATCATGTATCAGTGGACATGGATGTGTGGGTGTTGGAATGGGCATAGGAAGAGAAAAACAAAATCAGTTGTAAAATGCAATAGGATATATTTTATTTTCGATGGCATGTGAAACTAGAGCAGATTTGCCAATAGATTATTATTAAATCATGTATCAGTGGACATGGATGTGTGGGTGTTGGAATGGGCATAGGAAGAGAAAAACAAAATCAGTTGTACAATGCAATAGGATATATTTTATTTTGGATGGCATGTGAAACTAGAGCAGATTTGCCAATAGATTATTATTAAATCATGTATCAGTGGACATGGATGTGTGGGTGTTGGAATGGGCATAGGAAGAGAAAAACAAAATCAGTTGTAAAATGCAATAGGATATATTTTATTTTCGATGGCATGTGAAACTAGAGCAGATTTGCCAATAGATTATTATTAAATCATGTATCAGTGGACATGGATGTGTGGGTGTTGGAATGGGCATAGGAAGAGAAAAACAAAATCAGTTGTACAATGCAATAGGATATATTTTATTTTGGATGGCATGTGAAACTAGAGCAGATTTGCCAATAGATTATTATTAAATCATGTATCAGTGGACATGGATGTGTGGGTGTTGGAATGGGCATAGGAAGAGAAAAACAAAATCAGTTGTAAAATGCAATAGGATATATTTTATTTTCGATGGCATGTGAAACTAGAGCAGATTTGCCAATAGATTATTATTAAATCATGTATCAGTGGACATGGATGTGTGGGTGTTGGAATGGGCATAGGAAGAGAAAAACAAAATCAGTTGTACAATGCAATAGGATATATTTTATTTTGGATGGCATGTGAAACTAGAGCAGATTTGCCAATAGATTATTATTAAATCATGTATCAGTGGACATGGATGTGTGGGTGTTGGAATGGGCATAGGAAGAGAAAAACAAAATCAGTTGTAAAATGCAATAGGATATATTTTATTTTGGATGGCATGTGAAACTAGAGCAGATTTGCCAATAGATTATTATTAAATCATGTATCAGTGGACATGGATGTGTGGGTGTTGAAATGGGCATAGGAAGAGAAAAACAAAATTAATTGTACAATGCAATAGGATATATTTTATTTTGGATGGCATGTGAAACTAGAGCAGATTTGCCAATAGATTATTATTAAATCATGTATCAGTGGACATGGATGTGTGGGTGTTGGAATGGGCATAGGAAAAGAAAAACAAAATCAGTTGTACAATGCAATAGGATATATTTTATTTTGCATGGCATGTGAAACTAGAGCAGATTTGCCAATAGATTATTATAAATCATGTATCAGTGGACATGGATGTGTGGGTGTTGGAATGGGCATAGGAAGAGAAAAACAAAATCAGTTGTACAATGCAATAGGATATATTTTATTTTGCATGGCATGTGAAACTAGAGCAGATTTGCCAATAGATTATTATTAAATCATGTATCAGTGGACATGGATGTGTGGGTGTTGGAATGGGCATAGGAAGAGAAAAACAAAATCAGTTGTAAAATGCAATAGGATATATTTTATTTTCGATGGCATGTGAAACTAGAGCAGATTTGCCAATAGATTATTATTAAATCATGTATCAGTGGACATGGATGTGTGGGTGTTGGAATGGGCATAGGAAGAGAAAAACAAAATCAGTTGTAAAATGCAATAGGATATATTTTATTTTCGATGGCATGTGAAACTAGAGCAGATTTGCCAATAGATTATTATTAAATCATGTATCAGTGGACATGGATGTGTGGGTGTTGGAATGGGCATAGGAAGAGAAAAACAAAATCAGTTGTACAATGCAATAGGATATATTTTATTTTGGATGGCATGTGAAACTAGAGCAGATTTGCCAATAGATTATTATTAAATCATGTATCAGTGGACATGGATGTGTGGGTGTTGGAATGGGCATAGGAAGAGAAAAACAAAATCAGTTGTAAAATGCAATAGGATATATTTTATTTTCGATGGCATGTGAAACTAGAGCAGATTTGCCAATAGATTATTATTAAATCATGTATCAGTGGACATGGATGTGTGGGTGTTGGAATGGGCATAGGAAGAGAAAAACAAAATCAGTTGTACAATGCAATAGGATATATTTTATTTTGGATGGCATGTGAAACTAGAGCAGATTTGCCAATAGATTATTATTAAATCATGTATCAGTGGACATGGATGTGTGGGTGTTGGAATGGGCATAGGAAGAGAAAAACAAAATCAGTTGTAAAATGCAATAGGATATATTTTATTTTGGATGGCATGTGAAACTAGAGCAGATTTGCCAATAGATTATTATTAAATCATGTATCAGTGGACATGGATGTGTGGGTGTTGGAATGGGCATAGGAAGAGAAAAACAAAATCAGTTGTAAAATGCAATAGGATATATTTTATTTTGGATGGCATGTGAAACTAGAGCAGATTTGCCAATAGATTATTATTAAATCATGTATCAGTGGACATGGATGTGTGGGTGTTGGAATGGGCATAGGAAGAGAAAAACAAAATCAGTTGTACAATGCAATAGGATATATTTTATTTTGGATGGCATGTGAAACTAGAGCAGATTTGCCAATAGATTATTATTAAATCATGTATCAGTGGACATGGATGTGTGGGTGTTGGAATGGGCATAGGAAGAGAAAAACAAAATCAGTTGTAAAATGCAATAGGATATATTTTATTTTGGATGGCATGTGAAACTAGAGCAGATTTGCCAATAGATTATTATTAAATCATGTATCAGTGGACATGGATGTGTGGGTGTTGGAATGGGCATATGAAGAGAAAAACAAAATCAGTTGTAAAATGCAATAGGATATATTTTATTTTGGATGGCATGTGAAACTAGAGCAGATTTGCCAATAGATTATTATTAAATCATGTATCAGTGGACATGGATGTGTGGGTGTTGGAATGGGCATAGGAAGAGAAAAACAAAATCAGTTGTACAATGCAATAGGATATATTTTATTTTGGATGGCATGTGAAACTAGAGCAGATTTGCCAATAGATTATTATTAAATCATGTATCAGTGGACATGGATGTGTGGGTGTTGGAATGGGCATAGGAAGAGAAAAACAAAATCAGTTGTACAATGCAATAGGATATATTTTATTTTGCATGGCATGTGAAACTAGAGCAGATTTGCCAATAGATTATTATTAAATCATGTATCAGTGGACATGGATGTGTGGGTGTTGGAATGGGCATAGGAAGAGAAAAACAAAATCAGTTGTACAATGCAATAGGATATATTTTATTTTGGATGGCATGTGAAACTAGAGCAGATTTGCCAATAGATTATTATTAAATCATGTATCAGTGGACATGGATGTGTGGGTGTTGGAATGGGCATAGGAAGAGAAAAACAAAATCAGTTGTACAATGCAATAGGATATATTTTATTTTCGATGGCATGTGAAACTAGAGCAGATTTGCCAATAGATTATTATTAAATCATGTATCAGTGGACATGGATGTGTGGGTGTTGGAATGGGCATAGGAAGAGAAAAACAAAATCAGTTGTACAATGCAATAGGATATATTTTATTTTGGATGGCATGTGAAACTAGAGCAGATTTGCCAATAGATTATTATTAAATCATGTATCAGTGGACATGGATGTGTGGGTGTTGGAATGGGCATAGGAAGAGAAAAACAAAATCAGTTGTAAAATGCAATAGGATATATTTTATTTTGGATGGCATGTGAAACTAGAGCAGATTTGCCAATAGATTATTATTAAATCATGTATCAGTGGACATGGATGTGTGGGTGTTGGAATGGGCATATGAAGAGAAAAACAAAATCAGTTGTAAAATGCAATAGGATATATTTTATTTTGGATGGCATGTGAAACTAGAGCAGATTTGCCAATAGATTATTATTAAATCATGTATCAGTGGACATGGATGTGTGGGTGTTGGAATGGGCATAGGAAGAGAAAAACAAAATCAGTTGTACAATGCAATAGGATATATTTTATTTTGGATGGCATGTGAAACTAGAGCAGATTTGCCAATAGATTATTATTAAATCATGTATCAGTGGACATGGATGTGTGGGTGTTGGAATGGGCATAGGAAGAGAAAAACAAAATCAGTTGTACAATGCAATAGGATATATTTTATTTTCGATGGCATGTGAAACTAGAGCAGATTTGCCAATAGATTATTATTAAATCATGTATCAGTGGACATGGATGTGTGGGTGTTGGAATGGGCATAGGAAGAGAAAAACAAAATCAGTTGTACAATGCAATAGGATATATTTTATTTTCGATGGCATGTGAAACTAGAGCAGATTTGCCAATAGATTATTATTAAATCATGTATCAGTGGACATGAATGTGTGGGTGTTGGAAGGGGCATAGGAAGAGAAAAACAAAATCAGTTGTACAATGCAATAGGATATATTTTATTTTGGATGGCATTTGAAACTAGAGCAGATTTGCCAATAGATTATTATTAAATCATGTATCAGTGGACATGGATGTGTGGGTGTTGGAATGGGCATAGGAAGAGAAAAACAAAATCAGTTGTAAAATGCAATAGGATATATTTTATTTTGGATGGCATGTGAAACTAGAGCAGATTTGCCAATAGATTATTATTAAATCATGTATCAGTGGACATGGATGTGTGGGTGTTGGAATGGGCATAGGAAGAGAAAAACAAAATCAGTTGTAAAATGCAATAGGATATATTTTATTTTGGATGGCATGTGAAACTAGAGCAGATTTGCCAATAGATTATTATTAAATCATGTATCAGTGGACATGGATGTGTGGGTGTTGGAATGGGCATAGGAAGAGAAAAACAAAATCAGTTGTACAATGCAATAGGATATATTTTATTTTGGATGGCATGTGAAACTAGAGCAGATTTGCCAATAGATTATTATTAAATCATGTATCAGTGGACATGGATGTGTGGGTGTTGGAATGGGCATAGGAAGAGAAAAACAAAATCAGTTGTACAATGCAATAGGATATATTTTATTTTGGATGGCATGTGAAACTAGAGCAGATTTGCCAATAGATTATTATTAAATCATGTATCAGTGGACATGGATGTGTGGGTGTTGGAATGGGCATATGAAGAGAAAAACAAAATCAGTTGTAAAATGCAATAGGATATATTTTATTTTGGATGGCATGTGAAACTAGAGCAGATTTGCCAATAGATTATTATTAAATCATGTATCAGTGGACATGGATGTGTGGGTGTTGGAATGGGCATAGGAAGAGAAAAACAAAATCAGTTGTACAATGCAATAGGATATATTTTATTTTGGATGGCATGTGAAACTAGAGCAGATTTGCCAATAGATTATTATTAAATCATGTATCAGTGGACATGGATGTGTGGGTGTTGGAATGGGCATAGGAAGAGAAAAACAAAATCAGTTGTACAATGCAATAGGATATATTTTATTTTCGATGGCATGTGAAACTAGAGCAGATTTGCCAATAGATTATTATTAAATCATGTATCAGTGGACATGGATGTGTGGGTGTTGGAATGGGCATAGGAAGAGAAAAACAAAATCAGTTGTACAATGCAATAGGATATATTTTATTTTCGATGGCATGTGAAACTAGAGCAGATTTGCCAATAGATTATTATTAAATCATGTATCAGTGGACATGAATGTGTGGGTGTTGGAAGGGGCATAGGAAGAGAAAAACAAAATCAGTTGTACAATGCAATAGGATATATTTTATTTTGGATGGCATTTGAAACTAGAGCAGATTTGCCAATAGATTATTATTAAATCATGTATCAGTGGACATGGATGTGTGGGTGTTGGAATGGGCATAGGAAGAGAAAAACAAAATCAGTTGTAAAATGCAATAGGATATATTTTATTTTGGATGGCATGTGAAACTAGAGCAGATTTGCCAATAGATTATTATTAAATCATGTATCAGTGGACATGGATGTGTGGGTGTTGGAATGGGCATAGGAAGAGAAAAACAAAATCAGTTGTAAAATGCAATAGGATATATTTTATTTTGGATGGCATGTGAAACTAGAGCAGATTTGCCAATAGATTATTATTAAATCATGTATCAGTGGACATGGATGTGTGGGTGTTGGAATGGGCATAGGAAGAGAAAAACAAAATCAGTTGTACAATGCAATAGGATATATTTTATTTTGGATGGCATGTGAAACTAGAGCAGATTTGCCAATAGATTATTATTAAATCATGTATCAGTGGACATGGATGTGTGGGTGTTGGAATGGGCATAGGAAGAGAAAAACAAAATCAGTTGTACAATGCAATAGGATATATTTTATTTTCGATGGCATGTGAAACTAGAGCAGATTTGCCAATAGATTATTATTAAATCATGTATCAGTGGACATGGATGTGTGGGTGTTGGAATGGGCATAGGAAGAGAAAAACAAAATCAGTTGTACAATGCAATAGGATATATTTTATTTTGGATGGCATGTGAAACTAGAGCAGATTTGCCAATAGATTATTATTAAATCATGTATCAGTGGACATGGATGTGTGGGTGTTGGAATGGGCATAGGAAGAGAAAAACAAAATCAGTTGTAAAATGCAATAGGATATATTTTATTTTGGATGGCATGTGAAACTAGAGCAGATTTGCCAATAGATTATTATTAAATCATGTATCAGTGGACATGGATGTGTGGGTGTTGGAATGGGCATATGAAGAGAAAAACAAAATCAGTTGTAAAATGCAATAGGATATATTTTATTTTGGATGGCATGTGAAACTAGAGCAGATTTGCCAATAGATTATTATTAAATCATGTATCAGTGGACATGGATGTGTGGGTGTTGGAATGGGCATAGGAAGAGAAAAACAAAATCAGTTGTAAAATGCAATAGGATATATTTTATTTTGGATGGCATGTGAAACTAGAGCAGATTTGCCAATAGATTATTATTAAATCATGTATCAGTGGACATGGATGTGTGGGTGTTGGAATGGGCATATGAAGAGAAAAACAAAATCAGTTGTAAAATGCAATAGGATATATTTTATTTTGGATGGCATGTGAAACTAGAGCAGATTTGCCAATAGATTATTATTAAATCATGTATCAGTGGACATGGATGTGTGGGTGTTGGAATGGGCATAGGAAGAGAAAAACAAAATCAGTTGTACAATGCAATAGGATATATTTTATTTTGGATGGCATGTGAAACTAGAGCAGATTTGCCAATAGATTATTATTAAATCATGTATCAGTGGACATGGATGTGTGGGTGTTGGAATGGGCATAGGAAGAGAAAAACAAAATCAGTTGTACAATGCAATAGGATATATTTTATTTTGGATGGCATGTGAAACTAGAGCAGATTTGCCAATAGATTATTATTAAATCATGTATCAGTGGACATGGATGTGTGGGTGTTGGAATGGGCATAGGAAGAGAAAAACAAAATCAGTTGTACAATGCAATAGGATATATTTTATTTTGGATGGCATGTGAAACTAGAGCAGATTTGCCAATAGATTATTATTAAATCATGTATCAGTGGACATGGATGTGTGGGTGTTGGAATGGGCATAGGAAGAGAAAAACAAAATCAGTTGTACAATGCAATAGGATATATTTTATTTTGGATGGCATGTGAAACTAGAGCAGATTTGCCAATAGATTATTATTAAATCATGTATCAGTGGACATGGATGTGTGGGTGTTGGAATGGGCATAGGAAGAGAAAAACAAAATCAGTTGTACAATGCAATAGGATATATTTTATTTTCGATGGCATGTGAAACTAGAGCAGATTTGCCAATAGATTATTATTAAATCATGTATCAGTGGACATGGATGTGTGGGTGTTGGAATGGGCATAGGAAGAGAAAAACAAAATCAGTTGTACAATGCAATAGGATATATTTTATTTTGGATGGCATGTGAAACTAGAGCAGATTTGCCAATAGATTATTATTAAATCATGTATCAGTGGACATGGATGTGTGGGTGTTGGAATGGGCATAGGAAGAGAAAAACAAAATCAGTTGTAAAATGCAATAGGATATATTTTATTTTGGATGGCATGTGAAACTAGAGCAGATTTGCCAATAGATTATTATTAAATCATGTATCAGTGGACATGGATGTGTGGGTGTTGGAATGGGCATATGAAGAGAAAAACAAAATCAGTTGTAAAATGCAATAGGATATATTTTATTTTGGATGGCATGTGAAACTAGAGCAGATTTGCCAATAGATTATTATTAAATCATGTATCAGTGGACATGGATGTGTGGGTGTTGGAATGGGCATAGGAAGAGAAAAACAAAATCAGTTGTACAATGCAATAGGATATATTTTATTTTGGATGGCATGTGAAACTAGAGCAGATTTGCCAATAGATTATTATTAAATCATGTATCAGTGGACATGGATGTGTGGGTGTTGGAATGGGCATAGGAAGAGAAAAACAAAATCAGTTGTACAATGCAATAGGATATATTTTATTTTGGATGGCATGTGAAACTAGAGCAGATTTGCCAATAGATTATTATTAAATCATGTATCAGTGGACATGGATGTGTGGGTGTTGGAATGGGCATATGAAGAGAAAAACAAAATCAGTTGTAAAATGCAATAGGATATATTTTATTTTGGATGGCATGTGAAACTAGAGCAGATTTGCCAATAGATTATTATTAAATCATGTATCAGTGGACATGGATGTGTGGGTGTTGGAATGGGCATAGGAAGAGAAAAACAAAATCAGTTGTACAATGCAATAGGATATATTTTATTTTGGATGGCATGTGAAACTAGAGCAGATTTGCCAATAGATTATTATTAAATCATGTATCAGTGGACATGGATGTGTGGGTGTTGGAATGGGCATAGGAAGAGAAAAACAAAATCAGTTGTAAAATGCAATAGGATATATTTTATTTTGGATGGCATGTGAAACTAGAGCAGATTTGCCAATAGATTATTATTAAATCATGTATCAGTGGACATGGATGTGTGGGTGTTGGAATGGGCATATGAAGAGAAAAACAAAATCAGTTGTAAAATGCAATAGGATATATTTTATTTTGGATGGCATGTGAAACTAGAGCAGATATGCCAATAGATTATTATTAAATAAGGTATCAGTGGACATGGATGTGTGGGTGTTGGAATGGGCATAGGAAGAGAAAAACAAAATCAGTTGTACAATGCAATAGGATATATTTTATTTTGGATGGCATGTGAAACTAGAGCAGATTTGCCAATAGATTATTATTAAATCATGTATCAGTGGACATGGATGTGTGGGTGTTGGAATGGGCATAGGAAGAGAAAAACAAAATCAGTTGTACAATGCAATAGGATATATTTTATTTTGCATGGCATGTGAAACTAGAGCAGATTTGCCAAAAGATTATTATTAAATCATGTATCAGTGGACATGGATGTGTGGGTGTTGGAATGGGCATAGGAAGAGAAAAACAAAATCAGTTGTAAAATGCAATAGGATATATTTTATTTTGCATGGCATGTGAGACTAGAGCAGATTTGCCAATAGATTATTATTAAATCATGTATCAGTGGACATGGATGTGTGGGTGTTGGAATGGGCATATGAAGAGAAAAACAAAATCAGTTGTAAAATGCAATAGGATATATTTTATTTTGGATGGCATGTGAAACTAGAGCAGATTTGCCAATAGATTATTATTAAATCATGTATCAGTGGACATGGATGTGTGGGTGTTGGAATGGGCATAGGAAGAGAAAAACAAAATCAGTTGTACAATGCAATAGGATATATTTTATTTTGGATGGCATGTGAAACTAGAGCAGATTTGCCAATAGATTATTATTAAATCATGTATCAGTGGACATGGATGTGTGGGTGTTGGAATGGGCAGAGGAAAAGAAAAACAAAATCAGTTGTACAATGCAATAGGATATATTTTATTTTGGATGGCATGTGAAACTAGAGCAGATTTGCCAATAGATTATTATTAAATCATGTATCAGTGGACATGGATGTGTGGGTGTTGGAATGGGCAGAGGAAAAGAAAAACAAAATCAGTTGTACAATGCAATAGGATATATTTTATTTTGCATGGCATGTGAAACTAGAGCAGATTTGCCAATAGATTATTATTAAATCATGTATCAGTGGACATGGATGTGTGGGTGTTGGAATGGGCAGAGGAAGAGAAAAACAAAATCAGTTGTACAATGCAATAGGATATATTTTATTTTGGATGGCATGTGAAACTAGAGCAGATTTGCCAATAGATTATTATTAAATCATGTATCAGTGGACATGGATGTGTGGGTGTTGGAATGGGCATAGGAAGAGAAAAACAAAATCAGTTGTACAATGCAATAGGATATATTTTATTTTGGATGGCATGTGAAACTAGAGCAGATTTGCCAATAGATTATTATTAAATCATGTATCAGTGGACATGGATGTGTGGGTGTTGGAATGGGCATAGGAAGAGAAAAACAAAATCAGTTGTACAATGCAATAGGATATATTTTATTTTGGATGGCATGTGAAACTAGAGCAGATTTGCCAATAGATTATTATTAAATCATGTATCAGTGGACATGGATGTGTGGGTGTTGGAATGGGCAGAGGAAAAGAAAAACAAAATCAGTTGTACAATGCAATAGGATATATTTTATTTTGGATGGCATGTGAAACTAGAGCAGATTTGCCAATAGATTATTATTAAATCATGTATCAGTGGACATGGATGTGTGGGTGTTGGAATGGGCATAGGAAAAGAAAAACAAAATCAGTTGTACAATGCAATAGGATATATTTTATTTTGGATGGCATGTGAAACTAGAGCAGATTTGCCAATAGATTATTATTAAATCATGTATCAGTGGACATGGATGTGTGGGTGTTGGAATGGGCATAGGAAAAGAAAAACAAAATCAGTTGTACAATGCAATAGGATATATTTTATTTTGGATGGCATGTGAAACTAGAGCAGATTTGCCAATATATTATTATTAAATCATGTATCAGTGGCCATGGATGTGTGGGTGTTGGAATGGGCAGAGGAAAAGAAAAACAAAATCAGTTGTACAATGCAATAGGATATATTTTATTTTGGATGGCATGTGAAACTAGAGCAGATTTGCCAATAGATTATTATTAAATCATGTATCAGTGGACATGGATGTGTGGGTGTTGGAATGGGCAGAGGAAAAGAAAAACAAAATCAGTTGTACAATGCAATAGGATATATTTTATTTTGCATGGCATGTGAAACTAGAGCAGATTTGCCAATAGATTATTATTAAATCATGTATCAGTGGACATGGATGTGTGGGTGTTGGAATGGGCATAGGAAGAGAAAAACAAAATCAGTTGTACAATGCAATAGGATATATTTTATTTTGGATGGCATGTGAAACTAGAGCAGATTTGCCAATAGATTATTATTAAATCATGTATCAGTGGACATGGATGTGTGGGTGTTGGAATGGGCAGAGGAAAAGAAAAACAAAATCAGTTGTACAATGCAATAGGATATATTTTATTTTGCATGGCATGTGAAACTAGAGCAGATTTGCCAATAGATTATTATTAAATCATGTATCAGTGGACATGGATGTGTGGGTGTTGGAATGGGCATAGGAAGAGAAAAACAAAATCAGTTGTACAATGCAATAGGATATATTTTATTTTGGATGGCATGTGAAACTAGAGCAGATTTGCCAATAGATTATTATTAAATCATGTATCAGTGGACATGGATGTGTGGGTGTTGGAATGGGCAGAGGAAAAGAAAAACAAAATCAGTTGTACAATGCAATAGGATATATTTTATTTTGCATGGCATGTGAAACTAGAGCAGATTTGCCAATAGATTATTATTAAATCATGTATCAGTGGACATGGATGTGTGGGTGTTGGAATGGGCATAGGAAGAGAAAAACAAAATCAGTTGTACAATGCAATAGGATATATTTTATTTTGGATGGCATGTGAAACTAGAGCAGATTTGCCAATAGATTATTATTAAATCATGTATCAGTGGACATGGATGTGTGGGTGTTGGAATGGTCAGAGGAAGAGAAAAACAAAATCAGTTCTACAATGCAATAGGATATATTTTATTTTGGATGGCATGTGAAACTAGAGCAGATTTGCCAATAGATTATTATTAAATCATGTATCAGTGGACATGGATGTGTGGGTGTTGGAATGGGCAGAGGAAAAGAAAAACAAAATCAGTTGTACAATGCAATAGGATATATTTTATTTTGGATGGCTTGTGAAACTAGAGCAGATTTGCCAATAGATTATTATTAAATCATGTATCAGTGGACATGGATGTGTGGGTGTTGGAATGGGCATAGGAAGAGAAAAACAAAATCAGTTGTACAATGCAATAGGATATATTTTATTTTCGATGGCATGTGAAACTAGAGCAGATTTGCCAATAGATTATTATTAAATCATGTATCAGTGGACATGGATGTGTGGGTGTTGGAATGGGCATAGGAAGAGAAAAACAAAATCAGTTGTACAATGCAATAGGATATATTTTATTTTGGATGGCATGTGAAACTAGAGCAGATTTGCCAATAGATTATTATTAAATCATGTATCAGTGGACATGGATGTGTGGGTGTTGGAATGGGCATAGGAAGAGAAAAACAAAATCAGTTGTACAATGCAATAGGATATATTTTATTTTGGATGGCATGTGAAACTAGAGCAGATTTGCCAATAGATTATTATTAAATCATGTATCAGTGGACATGGATGTGTGGGTGTTGGAATGGGCATAGGAAGAGAAAAACAAAATCAGTTGTACAATGCAATAGGATATATTTTATTTTGGATGGCATGTGAAACTAGAGCAGATTTGCCAATAGATTATTATTAAATCATGAATCAGTGGACATGGATGTGTGGGTGTTGGAATGGGCATAGGAAGAGAAAAACAAAATCAGTTGTACAATGCAATAGGATATATTTTATTTTGGATGGCATGTGAAACTAGAGCAGATTTGCCAATAGATTATTATTAAATCATGTATCAGTGGACATGGATGTGTGGGTGTTGGAATGGGCAGAGGAAAAGAAAAACAAAATCAGTTGTACAATGCAATAGGATATATTTTATTTTGGATGGCATGTGAAACTAGAGCAGATTTGCCAATAGATTATTATTAAATCATGTATCAGTGGACATGGATGTGTGGGTGTTGGAATGGGCATAGGAAGAGAAAAACAAAATCAGTTGTACAATGCAATAGGATATATTTTATTTTCGATGGCATGTGAAACTAGAGCAGATTTGCCAATAGATTATTATTAAATCATGTATCAGTGGACATGGATGTGTGGGTGTTGGAATGGGCAGAGGAAAAGAAAAACAAAATCAGTTGTACAATGCAATAGGATATATTTTATTTTGGATGGCA
Source organism: Acanthosepion lycidas (assembly GCA_963932145.1). Taxonomy (NCBI): domain Eukaryota; kingdom Metazoa; phylum Mollusca; class Cephalopoda; order Sepiida; family Sepiidae; genus Acanthosepion; species Acanthosepion lycidas. The sequence goes on along the minus strand of OZ010575.1, from coordinate 108,072,574 downwards.
TGTGAAACTAGAGCAGATTTGCCAATAGATTATTATTAAATCATGTATCAGTGGACATGGATGTGTGGGTGTTGGAATGGGCATAGGAAGAGAAAAACAAAATCAGTTGTACAATGCAATAGGATATATTTTATTTTCGATGGCATGTGAAACTAGAGCAGATTTGCCAATAGATTATTATTAAACCATGTATCAGTGGACATGGATGTGTGGGTGTTGGAATGGGCAGAGGAAAAGAAGAACAAAATCAGTTGTACAATGCAATAGGATATATTTTATTTTGGATGGCATGTGAAACTAGAGCAGATTTGCCAATAGATTATTATTAAATCATGTATCAGTGGACATGGATGTGTGGGTGTTGGAATGGGCATAGGAAGAGAAAAACAAAATCAGTTGTACAATGCAATAGGATATATTTTATTTTGGATGGCATGTGAAACTAGAGCAGATTTGCCAATAGATTATTATTAAATCATGTATCAGTGGACATGGATGTGTGGGTGTTGGAATGGGCAGAGGAAAAGAAAAACAAAATCAGTTGTACAATGCAATAGGATATATTTTATTTTGGATGGTATGTGAAACTAGAGCAGATTTGCCAATAGATTATTATTAAATCATGTATCAGTGGACATGGATGTGTGGGTGTTGGAATGGGCATAGGAAGAGAAAAACAAAATCAGTTGTACAATGCAATAGGATATATTTTATTTTGGATGGCATGTGAAACTAGAGCAGATTTGCCAATAGATTATTATTAAATCATGTATCAGTGGACATGGATGTGTGGGTGTTGGAATGGGCAGAGGAAAAGAAAAACAAAATCAGTTGTACAATGCAATAGGATATATTTTATTTTCGATGGCATGTGAAACTAGAGCAGATTTGCCAATAGATTATTATTAAATCATGTATCAGTGGACATGGATGTGTGGGTGTTGGAATGGGCATAGGAAGAGAAAAACAAAATCAGTTGTACAATGCAATAGGATATATTTTATTTTGGATGGCATGTGAAACTAGAGCAGATTTGCCAATAGATTATTATTAAATCATGTATCAGTGGACATGGATGTGTGGGTGTTGGAATGGGCAGAGGAAAAGAAAAACAAAATCAGTTGTACAATGCAATAGGATATATTTTATTTTGGATGGCATGTGAAACTAGAGCAGATTTGCCAATAGATTATTATTAAATCATGTATCAGTGGACATGGATGTGTGGGTGTTGGAATGGGCAGAGGAAAAGAAAAACAAAATCAGTTGTACAATGCAATAGGATATATTTTATTTTGGATGGCATGTGAAACTAGAGCAGAGTTGCCAATAGATTATTATTAAATCATGTATCAGTGGACATGGATGTGTGGGTGTTGGAATGGGCAGAGGAAAAGAAAAACAAAATCAGTTGTACAATGCAATAGGATATATTTTATTTTGGATGGCATGTGAAACTAGAGCAGATTTGCCAATAGATTATTATTAAATCATGTATCAGTGGACATGGATGTGTGGGTGTTGGAATGGGCAGAGGAAAAGAAAAACAAAATCAGTTGTACAATGCAATAGGATATATTTTATTTTGGATGGCATGTGAAACTAGAGCAGATTTGCCAATAGATTATTATTAAATCATGTATCAGTGGACATGGATGTGTGGGTGTTGGAATGGGCATAGGAAGAGAAAAACAAAATCAGTTGTACAATGCAATAGGATATATTTTATTTTGGATGGCATGTGAAACTAGAGCAGATTTGCCAATAGATTATTATTAAATCATGTATCAGTGGACATGGATGTGTGGGTGTTGGAATGGGCAGAGGAAGAGAAAAACAAAATCAGTTGTACAATGCAATAGGATATATTTTATTTTGGATGGCATGTGAAACTAGAGCAGATTTGCCAATAGATTATTATTAAATCATGTATCAGTGGACATGGATGTGTGGGTGTTGGAATGGGCATAGGAAGAGAAAAACAAAATCAGTTGTACAATGCAATAGGATATATTTTATTTTCGATGGCATGTGAAACTAGAGCAGATTTGCCAATAGATTATTATTAAATCATGTATCAGTGGACATGGATGTGTGGGTGTTGGAATGGGCAGAGGAAAAGAAAAACAAAATCAGTTGTACAATGCAATAGGATATATTTTATTTTGGATGGCATGTGAAACTAGAGCAGATTTGCCAATAGATTATTATTAAATCATGTATCAGTGGACATGGATGTGTGGGTGTTGGAATGGGCAGAGGAAAAGAAAAACAAAATCAGTTGTACAATGCAATAGGATATATTTTATTTTGGATGGCATGTGAAACTAGAGCAGATTTGCCAATAGATTATTATTAAATCATGTATCAGTGGACATGGATGTGTGGGTGTTGGAATGGGCATAGGAAGAGAAAAACAAAATCAGTTGTACAATGCAATAGGATATATTTTATTTTGGATGGCATGTGAAACTAGAGCAGATTTGCCAATAGATTATTATTAAATCATGTATCAGTGGACATGGATGTGTGGGTGTTGGAATGGGCAGAGGAAAAGAAAAACAAAATCAGTTGTACAATGCAATAGGATATATTTTATTTTGGATGGCATGTGAAACTAGAGCAGATTTGCCAATAGATTATTATTAAATCATGTATCAGTGGACATGGATGTGTGGGTGTTGGAATGGGCATAGGAAGAGAAAAACAAAATCAGTTGTACAATGCAATAGGATATATTTTATTTTGGATGGCATGTGAAACTAGAGCAGATTTGCCAATAGATTATTATTAAATCATGTATCAGTGGACATGGATGTGTGGGTGTTGGAATGGGCAGAGGAAAAGAAAAACAAAATCAGTTGTACAATGCAATAGGATATATTTTATTTTGGATGGCATGTGAAACTAGAGCAGATTTGCCAATAGATTATTATTAAATCATGTATCAGTGGACATGGATGTGTGGGTGTTGGAATGGGCAGAGGAAAAGAAAAACAAAATCAGTTGTACAATGCAATAGGATATATTTTATTTTGGATGGCATGTGAAACTAGAGCAGATTTGCCAATAGATTATTATTAAATCATGTATCAGTGGACATGGATGTGTGGGTGTTGGAATGGGCATAGGAAGAGAAAAACAAAATCAGTTGTACAATGCAATAGGATATATTTTATTTTCGATGGCATGTGAAACTAGAGCAGATTTGCCAATAGATTATTATTAAATCATGTATCAGTGGACATGGATGTGTGGGTGTTGGAATGGGCAGAGGAAGAGAAAAACAAAATCAGTTGTACAATGCAATAGGATATATTTTATTTTGGATGGCATGTGAAACTAGAGCAGATTTGCCAATAGATTATTATTAAATCATGTATCAGTGGACATGGATGTGTGGGTGTTGGAATGGGCATAGGAAGAGAAAAACAAAATCAGTTGTACAATGCAATAGGATATATTTTATTTTCGATGGCATGTGAAACTAGAGCAGATTTGCCAATAGATTATTATTAAACCATGTATCAGTGGACATGGATGTGTGGGTGTTGGAATGGGCAGAGGAAAAGAAAAACAAAATCAGTTGTACAATGCAATAGGATATATTTTATTTTGGATGGCATGTGAAACTAGAGCAGATTTGCCAATAGATTATTATTAAATCATGTATCAGTGGACATGGATGTGTGGGTGTTGGAATGGGCATAGGAAGAGAAAAACAAAATCAGTTGTACAATGCAATAGGATATATTTTATTTTGGATGGCATGTGAAACTAGAGCAGATTTGCCAATAGATTATTATTAAATCATGTATCAGTGGACATGGATGTGTGGGTGTTGGAATGGGCAGAGGAAAAGAAAAACAAAATCAGTTGTACAATGCAATAGGATATATTTTATTTTGGATGGCATGTGAAACTAGAGCAGATTTGCCAATAGATTATTATTAAATCATGTATCAGTGGACATGGATGTGTGGGTGTTGGAATGGGCAGAGGAAAAGAAAAACAAAATCAGTTGTACAATGCAATAGGATATATTTTATTTTGGATGGCATGTGAAACTAGAGCAGATTTGCCAATAGATTATTATTAAATCATGTATCAGTGGACATGGATGTGTGGGTGTTGGAATGGGCATAGGAAGAGAAAAACAAAATCAGTTGTACAATGCAATAGGATATATTTTATTTTCGATGGCATGTGAAACTAGAGCAGATTTGCCAATAGATTATTATTAAATCATGTATCAGTGGACATGGATGTGTGGGTGTTGGAATGGGCAGAGGAAAAGAAAAACAAAATCAGTTGTACAATGCAATAGGATATATTTTATTTTGGATGGCATGTGAAACTAGAGCAGATTTGCCAATAGATTATTATTAAATCATGTATCAGTGGACATGGATGTGTGGGTGTTGGAATGGGCATAGGAAGAGAAAAACAAAATCAGTTGTACAATGCAATAGGATATATTTTATTTTGGATGGCATGTGAAACTAGAGCAGATTTGCCAATAGATTATTATTAAATCATGTATCAGTGGACATGGATGTGTGGGTGTTGGAATGGACAGAGGAAAAGAAAAACAAAATCAGTTGTACAATGCAATAGGATATATTTTATTTTGGATGGCATGTGAAACTAGAGCAGATTTGCCAATAGATTATTATTAAATCATGTATCAGTGGACATGGATGTGTGCGTGTTGGAATGGGCAGAGGAAAAGAAAAACAAAATCAGTTGTACAATGCAATAGGATATATTTTATTTTGGATGGCATGTGAAACTAGAGCAGATTTGCCAATAGATTATTATTAAATCATGTATCAGTGGACATGGATGTGTGGGTGTTGGAATGGAATGGAAATAGGAACAGAAAAACAAAATTGATGGTGGGAAAGTGACTGTAACTGATACAAAGCAGAAGTAACCAGACCAGATGTGGCAGCAATATTAATTGTGTGGACAAATAACAGACTTATAAATGTGCAAGATATATTCTGATGAGAAAAATTGTCTAGCACAACACAGATTTCAGTTCATTTTGATATCTGTTGCCGGTTCAAATTTTATGAGCCAATCAGATTTACCATTAAGTCAGGATCATCATAGATATTGAGTTGGGAAATGATGACATCACGAAGGTTGTTGATGGAAATTTAGAACAATGTAGGTCCAAGGAAAGAGCCTCAGGAGAGACTTGCATTAATTAAAAAAGATCTAAATGAGTGGCTATTCAGATTTACCATTAAGACAGGAGTAAATTCAAATTTCAATGGATGCAGAAGACTAGCAGGCCATACCCTGCCAACATCTTTTGAGGTATCTGAGCATTACTATTCTTAACTAAAGCATGATAGACTCTTTCAGCAGTAATTGTTAACACATTAGCAGTTGAAACAAAAGCCATATTGCTTGCATGAAAGAGCCTCCAAGGTGCGATACTTAAACAATTCAAAAATAACTGGAGCCTCTAGTACTTTGCCAAAATGTGCAGAAGGCTAATAGCCTGACAAAAGGATCAAATTCTCTTAACAAAAGAAAATTTTCAGTGAACAATAAATTTTTACAAGAATTGATTTCATTTTTAAAAATTTTAATTAGAATGTTTTTTAAAGTTTTTAAATCTTTTAAAATTCTGTTTCAATAATTTAATGGTTAGGAGATAGTGTTATTAAGTAAAAATTATATATACTAATATTTTCTAATCAATAAAATTTCCTATTTTCAAACATGAAATTGGAAATTTTTGTAAACATCAAATGTTGAATTTTAATTAAATTTTCAGATTTTATTCACAGATTAAATTGTTTTTATAAGAAAATCTTCATAAAAATATTTTTTATGTATGTTGCACCTCCTTATTTTATTTTATGAATAAAATTAGGGTAGAATTCTAGCAGTCAGCACTACATTGTGTGGAAGATATTCCCAAAATATTGATATGGTTGGCCATATCATTAAACATATCTTGACAACTGACGGTGTCAACAAAAAATTTGTAGGTTACATCATGGAGCTTTCCAATTCATATTATCAGATTTATTACCTTCATGATGATAATCTAGACAAAGACTGTCAACTGGACAAATATCAATTTGGTGCTGATTATATTATGTGGGACCTAGCTCTGTAAAATTCCAGTCAGAAAGCTAATGCTACAGTAAAATTATTTTAATAGTTAAACTAGTACACTAAGAAGAAATACATGGCACAAGGCACAGCTTGTGAGTTGCAACAACCTGAGACTAAGAAAATGTAAGGTTACAATTTTTCCTTCTCTATAGCACTGGTGACCCGTCTTGTAAAACTAGGTTACTTTTTGCGTCTTGAATATTACCAAACTTTGGTTTTTCCTTTTAATAATGACAAATACTTTGATAATAAAACTTAGTTTTTATTAAGTTTGGGGCCTTTTTTTATCATGAATGCTGTTTTTTAGTCAAAAAGTGAAGGTACCTATTTAAATATCAATCCTTTTTAGAAAGAGTAATTCATTACTTGAGACAAGAAAAAAAAAACAGTATTTTAGTATTTTCCATTATTTATAATTAACATGCAATATTGATAGAATGTGTTCAGGAATTAATGTTTTGAAAGTAAGTATTATTGTTTTACTTTAAAAATAAAATAAAACTGAGAATAAACATAAAAATAATAGACTTAATAATAAATGAATTTTTTTCCTTTATTACGGGCTACCATACTTACAAACGGAAGCAATGTCAACATGAATGACAGAGGTAAAAAAAATCATGTTTCAAAAAAGCATCTTTTTAAATATTTTTAAACCAAATTTAGCAAGTATTGCGATTTTGTGGCTTTAAAGTTTAAAGTTAGGATTTTATCAGCAATTCCTCTCAGAAAATTATTTTAAAATCTTTAAGAATAAAAATAAAATCCTTTATTAATTAGCAAGGCCAAGGGATACTGTTATTAAATTTTTACTATGGAAATGTTCACTACAATTCATCAGTCCACCCTCTACAATATTGGAATTTTAAATTTGTTGTTTTCAGTTTTTTTTTGTCTAAAATGGCGATCCAATGAAAGACGATAAAACGTGTCAATGCTTTAAAAATGCCTGTAAAAAATATTTTATTTATTATCTTTCAAATAAAACCGAAATGTAACCGAATTCCTTTCGAAGAAGACATTTTTCATTTATTTGAAAATATTTAAAATGGGTTTTTTTCGAGACTTACCTTTTCTGTTCAAGGCGAAAAAAAAAAAAAGCATTAAAATTGCTGTTGTTGTTGGACTTTTCTTTCCCAAGATCGACAATATTTTGTATTTACTAAAACTTCCTATTTTTTGAAGAAATTGCAATTAAAAAAGATGAATTATTTGAAAATAGAACGTATGCAATTTTAGAACAGATCTAAGGAATTACCGGACACGGTGTAAAAGAAGAAATTATTCCTTGCTCAAAAATAGTCTCGGTGCACACAATATGCAAGAAGAACGTTGTATCACAATCTGTTTTTTGTTTCTGATTTTTCATAAAATTTTATTATTGACGAAAAGTGAAAAGAACAAAATAAAAACCTCTTAAAAGTCCAATGAAGATTCAAGTCTTGTGCTATCATTTAATTGGCAACCTCCACTTATTATGCATGGAAAAGGAAAACTACTGGAAACGTCTCACTTTCATAATGTCATCCTTGACAATAAAAGACCACATGAATTTGAACTCCATGAATTTGTATTATTCGTCTGCCATTGAGAATTTGGCACAATTGTAAATATATTCTGGTATTTGGGGGTCTGTTTTCCTTAATGGCATTTTCTTATTCGATAGTTACACTCAACATTGCGTCTTACCTAAACAGGTATAAATGCTCATATTATAACTGAACAAAGCTTGAAAACTGTGTGTAGCATGTGCAACTAACCGTTCACTATGTTCAGTTATGTGTACATAGATTATTATGATAAATTAACAGTAATAGATCAATATTCATTTTGCTCATCACTCTTCTTTCTGACAGAATTTCAAGACACTTCTAATTTTAAGATTAAAATGACAAATGATCATTCCATAATGCTTATCTTTCTTTTTAGCTAGAACTCATGTCTCTGTTAGAATATTGTGGCGGACTTCCATCACATTTATTTTTTGTTTAGGAAGCCAAACTGATGTGAAGAAAGGACAAACAAACAAGACCGATATATATATAAACCAATATATTTTTATTAAACAAAAAACATTTACAAAGCACGTACAGTTAACATTGTGTTTGTATGAGTGTGTGAACGTTCGTATTAGCGAATGTTCGCGGTGAATATTCGTACGTACGTGTATGTTGGTAAAATGTTCTTTAACGTCTGACCGCAAAGTCAAGACGATAATTCTCTGGGACTACATTTTGCAGCAAGAATAGAGAAGAGAGAGAGAGAGAAGTAAATCCATGTTTGTCTTTATAGATAACGTAATCACGTGACAGGATCAGAGCGCTTTGGCGGGAAACTTGACTTAGTCACGCACTGGAAAAATATATTGTGCGTGGGTGGACTGCAACGCCCACCTGTGTGTTTATTGACCAATTAGAAGCTAATATTTACTGAAGTAAAAAGGCTCTTGAGAAAGTGCACAAAATCTACTATACGAAAATATAGCGATTTCAAAATTGTCGCATAAGATAGCAGCGTTGATTCTATCCAATGAATGAATGCTGTTGAAGATTTGAATTTGTAAGGGTGTATGTATATGCGCAACATCGCAACATGATCAAGGACATTTTCATTTTGTAGTTTAAAGTTAAATATAATAACAATATTAACAACAATTATCACTGAAAGACTTTCTCCAGTAAGCTAAAGTGATTGTGGAATCTATATATTTGCATTATTTGGGGATGTAAGGTGATTAGTATAAAAACGTTCAACACGTAATTATTAAATAATTCATCTTCTTTTTATTAAAACAAGGTCAAAATTAATATCAGAACATACTTAATATGAAATTTAAAGCATCATATTTGTTCATGAAACAAATTAAAAGTAAAATTCATTGGTACCGATAACAAAATCAAAAATTTATTGTAATTTTAGAGCATTTTCTCAAAAGGCATCTTTATAAACAAGGCGATAATCTTATATAAACTAGAGTGCATGCTTGTGTGTTTGTGCATGCGTGTGTCCAAGCAACACTTCCGACTGGTCCAATTTCAATGATTCATAGCTCATTCAATAGCCCGGGAAAAGTTAGGCGCAGGGAACGATTTTTGTTGAGCTTGTTGCGGATGTGTGATGTGCGTTGTAGAGGAATAGAGGGTTTGAATTATCAGAAGGTTTAAAATTGTGTGTGTTCAATAATCTGCCATCCACAGTAATTAATACAAGACAGAGAATAAAGATTCATAAACATCTTGTTTCAAAACATAACAATTGAATTTATTAATATTTGATATACATGCATGAATACTGAGTGAAAAGGTTAGACAGAGTTGTGTCTCTTAGATTAGGTAAATATTTGTACCTACGTTCATAAAGTGAAAGTAATTATTAAACTGTAGTTTAGAAGAATAAAGTTTCTTTAGCATGTTTGGAATTGTGTATTGTACAAGTGGGTAAAAGTTCAGAAGAGATTTCAGAGTTCGTACTTGCGTGAATGTTGATAATGGTCTTTAACGTCTGACCGCAAAGGCTAAGACGGGAGCTCTTGAAGATTACATCTTGGTACTTGGTAGCAAGGAATGAGACGCGACAGAGAGAGAGAGAGAGAGAGAGAGAGAGATGAAAAGAAACACGAGGGAGTTTACACGTGTTTTGTTTTTTTAATTTTGTTGAACCATGTGGGAGGCTCACATGAAGAACGCGGGAAAACAGATTTGTCGCGTGCAGTCGGTTTGGTTGGTCGGAACTGACCAGTCATCAAGCTAGATTAAAGGTTGTTAACCAATGAATGCTTGTTATATATTTGTAAGATGGTGATGGTGAAAATTACAGTAGGAATAGTGCATTTACTAGCAGGGGTTAACTGGCTTGTTTGGAAGATTCCACAAGCTCAGATTCAGGGTTACCAGATAATGCGAGGTTAAATATTTATATTGATATATTATACTAGCCATTATCATTGCTTTAATCGTTCAAGGGGAGTAATTTTTATTTTCCTTTTGTATCCAAAGCTAGATAGTTACAATTTTAAGCAAGCTTAAAAGCCGCCATATCGGGCGGCCTTTAAGCTAACTCCTGTGGAGGACTCTTGGTTTGGCCATCATTACAATAGCTAGGGAGAAGTATATGCGATAGGCAGCAATAACACAAAATTGCATTTAAATGTTTAAGCTTACCTTTTAAGAATTCAATGATAATTCTTCTGCTGCCACTTAATTTAAAGACGATTTGATGTACGTAGGTCCTTATTTTCAATACAAACAGTTATTTTTATTTCATGTGTGACAGAACAGGCGACAATTTATAAGATAAAATTAATATAGTGCAAAGATGGGAGAATAAAAATTAGAATTAGTTAAACATTCAACATTTGAAGAGTTAGAGGAATGTAATAGCTAATTAAGTAAATTCTATATTATGGTATGCATATGAATAAATGTTAAATTGGAGCTCAGTTCTCCCACAAATTCTGTGATTAGAAAGCCCAAGCTCTACTTTATAGTAATTTGGTATTTACTCGATCCCCCACGAAGTCGCGGTGTGACAAAAGGTCAGTTTAATGTGGGGAGTCCGAGCGCGTACACCTAGGCTAGCAACAAAAATTCCCCGAACCTTCGCAACCGTCGTTTGCGCTGGCCTCGGTGAGAGCACCAATCCCTCTCTTTGGTGCAATGACCAAAGACAGAGACACAACTGAGAGATGATAAATAATGTGTTACACACTACTCGAGAGAGTAATTTACACACAGTATTTACTCTGCCCCCCTACTAAGACAAGATGTGTTCTTAAGGTGGAGACCCGAGCGCATATGCCCGGGCTAGCAACAAAAATTGCGCGCAGCTCCCACAACTATCAGTTGTGCTGGCCTCGGTACAAACACTGTCCCTCTCTCTGGTGCAAGAAGAGGGCGTGGCTTCGAGCAGCTGTTCCTCGGAGTTGGGCACCCCTCAGTATAATTTTCCGCAGTTACGACTCTGTCCTTTGACAGAGCCTCCCCTGAGCACACTTTGACCAAAGACAGAGACGCAACAGAGAGATGTGTTACAAAATACTAGAGAGAGAGAGAGAAATTTACACACTAAAAGCTCAATATCCGTATACTATACTTCCAGGCAAGATCACTTCAGGTTTAACTAATTTTTACATTTTTAAAGTTTATTTCATTAACCGTCCTTCCTTACTGTACTTTTCTTCGAGGATTGCTTTTATTTTCGTATCAAAAATAGTTCCGTTTAGGAATATATAGTGCAGAAAAGTGTTTGAAAATTTGCATTTTACTTGGCCTTCTACAAATTGTCATCTATTTGTAAAACTTTCCTTAACAATACCAAGCCAATTTATGAATGAAAACTACGAAAATTCAACTACAAGCAGTGAAAACTTAATTACAAACATTACGGGACATTAAACTCTTCTGACGCTAAAAGATTTACTCAACATATTCTTAGCCTTAATTCTTTCAATTCTCTAACAGTGAACATTTTCAGCAATGAGTTCATTTCCACTTTTGTGAGCTCGGATAAAAATATTTCATTAATAAAAACTTTAAATCAGTCAAAGGGACATAACACCAACAAAAATAGTAACCCCTATGCTTGTACATCATTATACAAATATGAATATAAATCTTGTTGTTATAAAACCGTTTTGTGTTTATTCTTGTTGTTTCATATTTTGTGGTATTTTGAGTTAAATATAAATTCAGAGGACATATCAATTAACGGGCCTCAACAAATGGTAACCCCAACGTTTCAAAAGGAATAAAAATAATAAAAGTCCTCTACATGCATACCTTTCTTACTAATACAAGCTTGGCTTATATTCAGAGTGTGGAAATGCAATCCAATGCAGCCATGAAGCCTCACATCCATTACCATTTGCATGGCCATATATAAAAATCATATCTGCCTACTCATGATATGAATATCCTGCCATTGGTAAAACGAACACTTCCCAGTTAACTCACTATTACACATGTTAAAAAGTTGAAGACAGACAAATGTACATGAATGACAAATGTAACCTAGTGTACATGGCACACAGTGCCATATAAACTTTCTTTAAACTTAACAACTCAAAAACAAAGGGTTTGCAGACATCTGTTTATATGGACTTTTGGCTTTGTTATGGTGTGAGGAACCCATACCCAATGTTTGTGAAAGTATTTTTGATTCACACTTGCAGCATTGAGCACTTTTCTTCTGAGGTACCATTTCAGTATACTCCTTCAGGTCTTTACTATTTTTGGTATAGATGTTCAAAAAGGAAATATTTCTGAATATCCTGCTATTGTTATTAAATGAAACACTTTTCAGTTAACTCACTACTACACATATTAATGTTGAAGATTAAGCTCAAATGTACACAGGTGACAAATTTTAAAATGCACTTTCTTGAAGCATATATTTTAGTTTTAATTCCAAGCTAATAGATTAAACTTAATTTTCCAATAAATAAAATCTTTTATTTTATTTCAATTCACATTTAAATTGATTACAACCATTTTTGGGATTATCAATGAAATCATCCATATTGATAAATCAGTCCATGCAATATTGTGGAAGACTATGTTTATCATTTCCTTTTATAATGACAAAAAAGATTTTGACAATAAATTCTGTTTTTATTATGTATCCTCTTTTTTCCATAAAGTTTTGGTGGTACCTAATTTTATTTCTTTAAAAATCATAATCACTATCACAAAAAAATTCATTGAGACCACAAAATAGGAAATATATTTGATTTCTTCTTACTTTCTTTATAATCAACATTTCATATAACAATATTTTCCAAAAGTTAATGATTCTTTTAAATGAAATCTGTTCAGTCTCGAGCCATCAACATGATTTTTTTAAATCACTGTCAGAGGTGAATTATCAATCTTGTAAAACATTCTATTTCAAAAAAACAGTTTTGGCAATATTTTAGTGCAGTTAAACTGAGTAATGATGAAAGTAAATATTTTCATAAAAATGTCTTCACATTATGATTATTTTTATTTACAATATCATCCATTAGACAATGGCTATTGTGATTTTTGCCAATTGAAGGGAGTCTTTTTATTCAAAGTTTATTAATTAAAATTGATATTTCTTCTTTGCATGAGGTAACTTTGGGCTGTTATGCTTGTCATGAAAGTAAGAAAAGTTGTAAGATCTCACGTTTTAAATTTTTTATGAAGATTTATCAAAAAAGATATAAAATCCTAGTTTTTAAGGAATATAAAATGGTGCTTGAATAAAAGAAATCCAGTAATTGCTAAAAAATATATAAGTATACATAGACAAATATATTTATATGTCTAGCTGCTTGTATCCAAGCACACCAATCACCATATGTGTTAAAACTCAAACCCAGATCACATAGCCAGAACATTTGAAACACAAGGCCATGCACACATATGCATGTGGTAGGCAACACCAATAATAATGAAATATATATATATATATATATATATATTATAGAATTGACTATATTATGTAATATTTCTGTGTGATTTTGAAATTCTTTCAATTGCTGAGGACAAAAAATATCATTTTTATTAAATTAAGATGTATTTGAGGAACTGAAAAAATTAGTTTCATGCATTTTCACATAAGAAATATAATTAAAAGAATTTTATTTCCTTATTTTCACAACTGTTTATTTCTTTTGTATGGCAGATCAAATATTAAATGGTTATACTTGCATTTTTATTTTTGTTTACAATATCATGTTTCTATCCATCAGACAATGGATGCTGATTCAAGGGAAAATTTCTCTTTGTAGTCTCTTAATTCAATTAATTTAATTTTAATTAAGTTTATTCATTAAAATTGTTTTCTTGTATGATGCAGCTTTGGACTGTTTGTCATGAAAGAAAATTTTTAAGATCTCATTTCTTAAATTTTTAAATAAGATTTATCAAAAAAGATATAAAATCCTAGTTTTCAATAAAGAATGATGCCTGATTAAAAGAAATTCAGTAATTGCTCAAAATATACATTTATACATAGACAAGCACTTTTAAAAGTCGACACTTGTCTCTGAGTACACCTGTCACCTACCTTACAAATCAACAATCTTGTGACTTAAACATGGCTTTATTAGTTGAAACATTCAAACACAAGCTCATGCAACTATATGCATATATAAAAGGTAACACCAATAAAAATGAGAAAAAAAATACATATATAAAGAAAATTTATTTGTATTATTTCTTTCGGATTTTGAAAAGTCTTCCAATTGCTGCTGACAAAAGATGTCTTTTTGATTAAATGTTTCTCTCCAGTATGTGTTAACATGTGTTGTTTGGGATTCAGATTATGTCAAAAATTAAATACATGTGCCCTTGGATTGATGATTTTAAGGAAAAACTTACTCAACAGATTTTGCAGTAGAATTGTTTTTCCCAAGTCTTGAAGGTTTGATTTTGAAAGAATTCAAATTCACAGATTTCACAGTGGAAAATTTTCTTTCCAATTTGTGTTAAACTATGTGTATTGAGAGATGAATTTTGGGAACACTTAAATTCACAAATTTCACAGTAGAATGGTTAAAAATGTATAAACATGTGTCATTTGAGATTTGAATTGAGGGAAAATTTAATTCCACAGACTTCATGGTGGAAATGTTCCTCTCTAGTGTGTATAAACATATAATTTCAGAGTGATGATTCTAAAGAAAATCTTACTTTACAGATTTTGCAATGGAATGGTGTTGAGATGTGCATTTTGGGAAGATTTATATCCACAAATTTCACAGTGGAAACATTTCCCTCCAGTGTGTAACATCATGATTTTTATATTTGAATTCATGAACAATCTAACTCCAGTTTTCTTGTACATCAGTTTGCCCCTGTGAGCAAACAACTATTCCAAGAATTTCACAGTGTAAGAATGCTTCTTCGTTTCATGAATAACCATCATGGCTTCAGGGTGTGTGTTAACGTGCAGTTTGAAATCTGAATATCAGGAACACTTAATTCCACAGATTTCACAGTGGAAACGTTTCTCGCCTGCATTTATATGTTATGTGAGACTTGAACACCTGTGTGCGTTAACATGTGTTGTTTTAGGTGTGAATTTAGTGAAAACAGAGAACCACAGATTTCACAGTGGAAACGTTTCTCCCCAGTGTGTGTATGCATGTGGGTCTTGAGAGATGAATTCAGGGAAAACTTACGTCCACAGATTTCACAATGGAATTGTTTCTCTCCTGTGTGTGTTAATATGTGCTTTTTGAGATCTCCATTTCGGGAAGATTTATATCCACAGATTTCACAGTGGAAAGGTTTCTCTCCAGTGTGTGTTAACATGTGTGTTTTGAGATTTGAATTTTGCGAAAACTTACAACCACAGACTTTACAGACGAAACGTTTCTCCCCTGTGTGTGTATGCATGTGTGCTTTGAGATTTGAATTTTGGGAAAACTTACAACCACAGATTTCACAGTGGAAAGGTTTCTCTCCAGTGTGTGTTAACATATGCTTTTTGAGATTTGAATTATGAGAAAACTTGAAACCACAAAGTTTACAATGGAAAGGTTTCTCCCCAGTGTGTGAATTCATGTGTGTCTTGAGATATGAATTTGTGGAACACATAAATCCACAGATTTCACAGTGGAAAGGTTTCTCCCCTGTGTGTGTAAGCATGTGTGTCTTGAGAGATGAATTTTTGGAACACATAAAACCACAGATTTCACAGTGGAAAGGTTTCTCTCCTGTGTGTGTTATCATGTGTTGTTTGAGATGTGAATTTTGGGAAAAGTTTGATCCACAGATTCCACAGTGAAATGGTTTGTCTCCTGTGTGTGTTAAAATGTGTTGCTTGAGATTTGAATTTTGGGAAAACTTACAACCGCAAATTTCACAATTGAATGGTTTATCTCCTCTGTGTGTTAACATGTGTTGTTTGAGATTTGAATTTTGGGAAAACATACAACCACAGATTTCACAGTTGAAAGGTTTTTGTCCTGTGTGTGTTAATATGTGCTTTTTGAGATCGCCGTTTTGTAGGCATTTATATCCACAGATTTCACAGTGGAAACGTTTCTCACCAATGTGGGAATGCATGTGTGCCTTGAAATTTTTGGGACAAACAAATCCACAGATTTTACAATGGAAAGATTTCTCTTCAATGTGTCATTTCAGTGATGAGTTTTAGGGAAACTCACATCCACAGATTTCACAGTGGAATTGTTTTTCTGCAGTTGGTATATGTATGTCCAATATGAAAGATGAATTTTGGGAACACACAAATATCCTGACTTCACAGTGTAAATCTTTCTCTCCTGTATGTGTTAATATGTATTTTTTGAGATCGCCATTTCAGCAAGATTTATTTGCACAGATTTCACAGTAGAAACGTTTCTCTCCTCTGTGTATTAAAATGTGCTTTTTAAGACCTGATCTAAGGGAACACTTAAATCCACAGATCTCACAATGCAAACGTTTCTCTGCAATCTAAGGATTCTTTCTTGGTACACAAATATTCATCAGAGTTTTCAGGTACTACGATGCAAGCTGCAAAAAAAAAAAAAAATTAACTCATAGGTGTGATGTAGGATTATGAATTTGGTTTAAAATCAACTGTACAATGATATAGGATATTCATATTATGAATAGCATGCGAAACTAGAGCAGATTTGCCAATAGATTATTATTAAATCATGTATCAGTAAACATGGATGTGTGGGTGTTGGAATGGGCAGAGGAAGAGAAAAACAAAATCAGTTGTACAATGCGATAGGATATATTTTATTTTGCATGGCATGTGAAACTAGAGCAGATTTGCCAATAGATTATTATTAAATCATGTATCAGTGGACATGGATGTGTGGGTGTTGGAATGGGCATAGGAAGAGAAAAACAAAATCAGTTGTACAATGCAATAGGATATATTTTATTTTGGATGGCATGTGAAACTAGAGCAGATTTGCCAATAGATTATTATTAAATCATGTATCAGTGGACATGGATGTGTGGGTGTTGGAATGGAATGGAAATAGGAACAGAAAAACAAAATTGATGGTGGGAAAGTGACTGTAACTGATACAAAGAAGAAGTAACCAGACCAGATGTGGCAGAAATATTAATTGTGTGGACAAATAACAGACTTATAAATGTGCAAGATATATTCTGATGAGAAAAATTGTCTAGCACAACATAGAATTCAGTTCATTTTGATATCTGTTGCCGGTTCAAATTTTATGAACCAATCAGATTTACCATTAAGACAGGATCATCATAGATATTGAGTTGAGAAATGATGACATCAGGAAGGTTGTTGATGGAAATTTAGAACAATGTAGGTCCAAGGAAAGAGCTTCAGGAGACACTTGCATTAATTAAAAAAGATCTAAATGAGTGGCTATTCAGATTTACCATTAAGACAGGAGTAAATTCAAATTTCAATGGATGCAGAAGACTAACAGGCCATACCCTGCCAACATCTTTTGAGGTATCTGAGCATTACTATTCTTAACTAAAGCATAATAGACTCTTTCAGCAGTAACTGTTAACACATTAGCAGTTGAAACAAAAGACATATTGCTTGCATGAAAGAGCCCGCAAGGTGCAATACTTAAACAATTCAAAAATAACTGGAGCCTCTAGCAATTCAAATTAGTTTTGAAATAGAACAAAGTATTTTACTTATTGGAAATATTAAATTTAATCTACTAGCGTGAAATTACAACTAAAATAAAAGCTTCAAGAAAGAATTTACATTTTTAAATATTCATGTTAAACCTTAGGTATCGTGAAACGGTGGAGACAAGCTTTAAGTTACTTTGAAGAGTGAAGCTGAAATTTTTTATACAAAAATAAACAAGATTAAGTTGTTGTTGGATTTGATATTTCTTCCCTAAATTTGGGAATATTTTCTAATAAATAAAACTTTCTATTTTCAAGCATTAATTTAGAAATTTTTGCAAAAATCAAATGTTGAATTTTAATGAAACTGTCACAGAAGAAATTGTTTTTATTAGAAAATCTTCATAAAAATATTTTATGAATAAAATTCTGGTATCATGGTAGAATTCCTGCAGTCAGCACCACATTGTGTGGAAGATATTCCCAAAATATTAATTGGTGATATTGTTGGCCATATCATCAAACTTACTTGGACAATTGATGGTGTCAACAAAGAATTTGTAGGTTACATCATGGAGCTTTCCAATCCATATTATCAGATTTATTACCTTCATGATGATAATCTAGACAAAGACTGTCAACTGGACAAATATCAATTTGGTGCTGATTATATTATGTGGGACCTAGCTCTGTAAAATTCCAGTCAGAAAGCTAATGGTATAGTAAAATTATTTTAATAGTTAAACTAGTACACTAAGAAGAAATACATGGCACAAGCCACAGCTTGTGAGTTGCAACAACCTGAGACTAAGAAAGGGTAAGCTTACAATTTTTCCTTCTCTATAGCACTGGTGACGAGTCTTGCAAAACTATTAGGTTGGTACAAAAATAATGTCGTTTTCTCACATAGTAACATATGTGAGAAAACGACATTATTTTTGCACCAACCTAATAGGTTAATTTTGTGTTTCGAATATTGCCAAACTTTGGTTTTTCCTTTTAATAATGACAAATACTTTGATAATAAAATTTAGTTTTTATTAAATTTGGGGCCTTTTTTCACCATGAATGCTGTTTTTTAGCGAAAAAGTGAAGGTGCCTATTTAAATATCATAATCATTTTTAGAAAGAGTAATTCATTACTTGAGACAAGAAAAAAAAAAAACAGTATTTTAGTATTTTCCATTATTTATAATTAACATGCAATATTGATAGAATGTGTTCAGGAATTAATGTTTTGAAAGTAATTATTGTTTTACTTTAAAAAATAAAATAAAACTGAGAATAAACATAAAAATAATGGACTTAATAGTAAATTAATTTTTTTTCTTTATTACGGGCTACCATACTTACAAACGGAAGCAATGTCAACACGAATGACAGAGGTAAAAAAATCATGTTTCAAAAAAGTATCTTTTTAAATATTTTTAAACCAAATTTAGCAAGTATTACGATTTTGTTTGTGGCTTTAAGTAAAGTTGGGATTTTATCAGCAATTCCTCTCAGAAAATTATTTTAAAATCTTTCTTTAAGAATAAAAATAAAATCCTTTATTAATTAGCAAGGCCAAGGGATACTGTTATTAAATTTTTTACTAATTATGGAAATGTTCACTACAATTCATCAGTCCACCCTCTACAATATTGGAATTTTAAATTTGTTGTTTTCAGTTTTTTATTTTTGTCTCAAATGGCGATCCGATGAAAGATGAAAACGTGTCAACTGTCAATGCTTTAAAAATGCCTGTAAAAAAATATTTTATTTATTATCTTTCAAATAAAACCAAAATGTAACTGAATTCCTTTCGAAGAAGACATTTCAAGCATTTTAAATAATTTCAAATAAATGAAATGATTTCATTTTCATTTATTTGAAATTATTTAAAATGCTTTTTTTCGGGACTTACCTTTTCTTTTCTTTTCAAGGCGAAAAAAAAAAAAAAGCATTAAAATTGCTGTTGTTGTTGGACTTTTCTTTCCCAAGATCGACAATATTTTGTATTTACTAAAACTCCCTATTTTTTGAAGAAATTGCAATTAAAAAAGATGAATTATTTGAAAATAGAACGTATGCAATTTTAGAACAGATCTAAGGAATTACCGGAAACGGTGTAAAAGAAGAAATTGTTCCTTGCTCAAAAATAGTCTCGGTCCACACAATATGAAAGAAGAACCAAGAACGTTGTCTCACAACCTCTGTTTTTTGTTTGTTTGTTTTTTTTTCCGATTTTTCATAAAATTTTATTATTGAAGAAAAGTGAAAAGAACAATATTAAAAACCTCTTAAAAGTCCAATGAAGATTCAAGTCTTGTGCTATCATTTAATTGACAACCTCCACGTATGCATGGAAAAGGAAAACTACTGGAAACGTCTCAAATAAAATATGTCATAAACCCTTGCTTGACAATAAAAGACCATATGAATTTGAACTCCATGGATTTGTATTATTCGTCTGCCATTGAGAATTTGGCTCAATTGTAAATATATTCTGGTATTTTGGAGTCTGTTTTCCTTAATGTCCACATGACAGCCGCATCGGCATTTCTTATTCGATAGCTACACTCATAATAACATTGTCTCTTACAGGTAAATGCTCATATATCACTGAACAGAGCAGTACCAAAAGCTTGAAAACTGTGTGTAGCATGTGCAACTAACTGTTTTAATTATGTTCTAATTTAATTTGTTTTTATTTCAAAGATTTCAAGTAGTGATATATATCTTACTTAGCGAATCGATAGTGAGTGGGCGAAGTCTGTCTGTAGATGACAATAGCTTCCGAAAATAAATTAATTCGGCCGAAAAAGCGCAATATTTGTAATGACTATTACTGCTAATAATGCAAGACTCTGCCAACGGATTGAGTCCTCTAGGTCACTGGCTTGTTTATAAAAATAAATATGCAAAAATTCGCCTTTCTCTCTGCCGAGCATTGATAGCCTAGGGTTTAATAATATCTGATACCAAATCAGTCGGGTTTCGGTCCTGGCTTGAAGTGATTGGATGTCGAGCCACACTGAGGAGGTGTGATAAAGTAAAACAGTCTTCTTGTGGATGACAATATATATATATATATATATATATATATATATATATATATATAATTGCTGTCAACTCCTATCTTAGAGTTGATGGCTAATCCCTTCAGAAGCCTAATCAGGTACATTTGATTTTTTTCAACACCCATAGAACCCACCTGTGATTTATACTGAAAGTCATGTCCGCAATATATGTGTGTGTGTGTGTGTGTGTGTGTGTGTGTGTGTGTGAACATTGAAGTCAACACTCAGAGGCGACAAGCTGTTTCATGCTAGACGCAATCGTTAGGCCGCCTGACGATTGCGTCTAGCATGAAACAGTCTGTCGCCTCTGAGTGTTGACTTCAATGTTCACTTTTACATTTATATTTACATATGCTCTATCTCTGATATTGAGCACTTTATCCCATAGATATAAAACACCTTAAAACTATATTTCTCTCTCTCTCTATATATATATATATATATATATTATACCTCACTACATGTGTGATATATTGTAATAATACTTATGATTGTAATCATATTTAATGTCTTTAAAAATCATAACTTTTACAAAAAATGGCGGATTTTAGAATTTGCCAGTATGTTAACATCTCCATATTACCCAATATGGCCAAGATGTATATCTTTAGAAAGCGCTTTGCATGCTGATTAATATTCACATAAGAACAATGATCATAAAATCAACAGAATTTGTGCTATTTGAGGCTAAATGTTGACCAATTCAGTGGCAAATAACTTTATTATCGGTTTTATCATGATGGACCAAATTTAAAATGGCAGATTTCAGTATTTGCCTCTATATGTTAACATTTTCATATTTCCCAATATGGTCAAGCTGTATATCTTTAGAAAGCTCTTTGAATGCTGATTAATATTCACATAAGAGCTATGATCATAAAATCAAAAGAATTTGTGTTATTTTTGTAAAATTTGGCCAATTCGGTGGGAAATAAACAACCTTATTTTTGGTTTTGTTTACATTTTTATTATAGAATAGATTTTTATATGAAAAAGTGAAAGAATGAAAATAATTATTTTAAAAAGTATCATGAATTAATGTTAAAATAAAATAAAATGTGAAAATATGCAACAAATGATGTTAATGGGTAACAAATTTTTGACATTTGACATGGTTTACTAAATGCAGAAAACAATGCAATTTTTATTTTTCTATATTTAACACAATTAAGTGTTGATCTGAAAAAGTGATTAGATTGAAATGAATATTAAAAAAAAGATTTTTAACATTTACAAATGCAGGTGTCCCCAAGGGCTTCATACTTGATCCTATTCTATGTTTAATTTTCATTAATGACCTTCCTGGTGGCATCAGCTCATAACATGGTATCTAGGCTGGTGACACAATTTACTCCTGCTTCAATAGTAAGGTTTAGCAGTCTAACAAAGTCAAAATGGCAGCCAATGACCAAAACGACCTGAAATCCGTTGTTAACTGGGGTAAAAGATAGCTGGTTGATTTTAATACCTCCAAAACTCAACCTCTCTATTAATTTTCTGAGTGACCCCTTTCTGCCTTCCTTCAACATGGCTGATGCTAATCTCTAGGAAAGTGACTCATTGTGTCTAAGTTAGCTGCTAAGAAAATTTGTTCACTATGTTTGGCGAGACAATTTTTCTCACCAGTATCTATCTACAGATATACATAGATATCTATAGATATCTATCTCTGTATATAGATATCTGTGAATAAGCCCTGCACTGTTGTTACTTCTACTGCATGCTAGAGTTTAGCATCTCACTACCACTTTCTTATCAATGTTGTATTTTGTACAAATCTGTGCAAAAATGGATCATAGAGCTTATCAAGCTTCATACATATTTTCAGGAAATCTCAACTTCTGATTGGTCATTTAATATTTAAATCATGTCCGAATAAAATCAACTTACTTGACCTGACAAAAAATAATTCCACGCAAATCTGTCAATGATTTTTCGATCCTGTCACGTGATTACATTGATTATAAATATCAAACATAAATTCATTGTCTCTTTCTTGATTTTATTCGCATACAAAAATGTAGCCTTAAAGGAAACAATGTTCTGATTCCCAGTTTGGGCGGACGCTGAAAACATTCACACATGCACACATACACGTACATACGAAATTTTCAAAAGTACATTACAAACATACAACACTTTTCAAACTTCATTTCAAACTACAAAAATTCAACTACAGCAATGGAAACTTAATTACAAACATTACGGGACATTCAACTCTTCTGAAGCTAAAAGTTTTTACTCAACATATTCTTAGCCTTAATTCTTTCAATTCTCTAACAGTGAACATTTTCAGCAATGAGTTCATTTCAACTTTTGTGAGCTCGGATAAAAATATTTCATTAATAAAAACTTTAAATCAGTCAAAGGGACATAACACCAACAAAAATAGTAACCCCTATGCTTGTACATCATTATACAAATATGAATATAAATCTTGTTGTTATAAAACCGTTTTGTGTTTATTCTTGTTGTTTCATATTTTGTGGTATTTTGAGTTAAATATAAATTGAGAGGACATATCAATTAACGGGCCTCAACAAATGGTAACCCCGACGTTTCAAAAGGAATAAAAATAATAAAAGTCCTCTACATGCATACCTTTGTTACTAATACAAGCTTGGCTTATATTCAGAGTGTGGAAATGCAATCCAATGCAGCCATGAAGCCTCACATCCATTACCATTTGCATGGCCATATATAAAAATCATATCTGCCTACTCATGATATGAATATCCTACCATTGGTAAAACGAACACTTCCCAGTTAACTCACTACTACACATGTTAAAAAGTTGAAGACAGACAAATGTACATGAATGACAAATGTAACCTAGTGTACATGGCACACAGTGCCATATAAACTTTCTTTAAACTTAACAACTCAAAAACAAAGGGTTTGCAGACATCTGTTTATATGGACTTTTGGCTTTGTTATGGTGTGAGGAACCCATACCCAATGTTTGTGAAAGTATTTTTGATTCACACTTGCAGCATTGAGCACTTTTCTTCTGAGGTACCATTTCAGTATACTCCTTCAGGTCTTTACTATTTTTGGTATGGATGTTCAAAAAGGAAATAATTCTGAATATCCTGCTATTGTTATTAAACGAAACACTTTTCAGTTAACTCACTACTACACATATTAATGTTGAAGATTAAGCTCAAATGTACACAGGTGACAAATTTTAAAATGCACTTTCTTGAAGCATATATTTTAGTTTTAATTTCAAGCTAATAGATTAAACTTAATTTTCCAATAAATAAAATCTTTTTTTTTATTTCAATTCACATTTAAATTGATTACAGCCATTTTTGGGATCATCAATGAAATCATCCATATTGATAAATCAGTCCATGCAATATTCTCCTTATTAAAAAATCTTTCAAAATAAAATTTTCCTAATCTTTATTTGTGGAAGACTATGTTTATCATTTCCTTTTATAATGACAAAAAAGATTTTGACAATAAATTTTGTTTTTATTATGTATCCTCTTTTTTCCATAAAGTTTTGGTGGTACCTAATTTTATTTCTTTAAAAATCATAATCACTATCACAAAAAAATTCATTGAGACCACAAAATAGGAAATATATTTGATTTCTTCTTACTTTCTTTATAATCAACATTTCATATAACAATATTTTCCAAAAGTTAATGATTCTTTTAAATGAAATCTGTTCAGTCTAGAGCCATCAACATGATTTTTTTAAATCACCGTCAGAGGTGAATTATCAATCTTGTAAAACATTCTATTTCAAAAAAACAGTTTTGGCAATATTTTAGTGCAGTTAAACTGAATAATGATGAAAGTAAATATTTTCATAAAAATGTCTTAGCATTATGATTATTTTTATTTCCAATATTATCCATTAGACAATGGCTATTGTGATTTTTGCCAATTGAAGGGTGTCTTTTGATTCAAAGTTTATTAATTAAAATTGATATTTCTTCTTTGCATGAGGTAACTTTGGGCTGTTATGTTTGTCATGAAAGTAAGTAAAGTTGTAAGATCTCACCTTTTAAATTTTTTATGAAGATTTATCAAAAAAGATATAAAATCCTAGTTTTTAAGGAACATAAAATGGTGCTTGAATAAAAGAAATTCAGTAATTGCTAAAAAAATATATATGTATACATAGACAAGCACATCTATATGAATGTCTAACCACTTGTATCAACGCACACCTGTCAAATCTACCATGTTGAGACTCAAACCCAGGTCGCATAGAACATCTGAACCACAAGGCCATGCACACATATGCATATGTAACAGGTAATACCAATAATAATGAAAAATATATATATCGAAAATTTACTATATTATGTAATATTTCTGTGTGATTTTGAAATTCTTTGAATTGACAATGACAAAAGATGTCTTTTTCATTAAATTATGATGTATTTGAGGAACTGAAAAAATTAGTTTCATGTATTTTCACATTAGAAATATAATTAAAAGAATTTTATTTCCTTATTTTCACAACTGTTTGATTATTTCTTTTGTATGGCAGATCAAATAGGTAATAATAGTTCTGAAACATCTTGCTTTTTTATTAGTAGCAATAACAGAAATTATTGGTGTTATAAAATTTCTGTGGTTATATTTGCATTTTTATTTTTGTTTACAATATCATGTTTCTATCCATCAGACAATGGCTATCGTGATTTTTGCTGATTCAAGGGAAAATTTCTCTTTGTAGTCTTTTAATTCAATTTAATTTTAATTAAGTTTATTAATTAAAATTGTTTTCTTGCATGATGCAACTTTGGACTGTTTGTCATAAAAGTAAGAAAATTTTTAAGATCTCATTTCTTAAATTTTTAAATAAGATTTATCAAAAAAGATATAAAATCCTGGTTTTCAATAAAGAATGATGCCTGATTAAAAGAAATTCAGTAATTGCTCAAAATATACATTTATACATAGACATGCACTTTTAAAAGTCGACACTTGTCTCTGAGTACACCTGTCAACTACCTTACAAATCAACAATCTTGTGACTTAAACATGGCTCTATTAGTTGAAACATTCAAACACAAGCTCATGCAACTATATGCATATATAAAAGGTAACACCAATAAAAATGAGAAAAAAATACATATATAAAGAAAATTTATTTGTATTATTTCTTTGGGATTTTGAAAAGTCTTCCAATTGCTGCTGACAAAAGATGTCTTTTTGATTAAATGTTTCTCTCCAGTATGTGTTAACATGTGTTGTTTGGGATTCAGATTATGTGAAAACTTAAATACATGTACCTTTGGATTGATGATTTTTAGGAAAAACTTACTCAACAGATTTTGCAGTAGAATGGTTTTTCCCCAAGTCTTGAAGGTTTGAATTTTGGGAAAATTTAAATTCACAGATTCCCACTGGAAAATTTTCTTTCCAATTTGTGTTAAAATACGTGTATTGAAAGATGAATTTTGGGAACACTTAAATTCACATATTTCACAGGAGAATGGTTCCTCGCTAATGCGTATAACATGTGTCATTTGAGATTTGTATTTAGAGAAAATTTAAAGCCACAGACTTCATCGTGGAAATGTTCTTCTCCAGTATGTGCAAACATGTCATTTCAGAGTGATGATTTTAAAGAACATCTTACGTCACAGATTTTGTAGGGAAATGGTGTATTTTGAGAAAATTTATATCCACAAATTTCAGAGTGGAAACATTTCCCTCCAGTGTGTTACATCATGTGATTTTTATATTTGAATTCAGGGACAATATAATTTTACAGTTTTCTTGTACATAAGTTTTCCCCTGTGTGGCATTTGAGTGAACAGCTATTCCAAGAATTTCACGGTGTAAGAATGCTTCTTCGTTTCATGAATAACCATCATAGCTTCAGGGTGTGTGTTAACGTGCAGTTTGAAATCTGAATATCAGGAACACTTAATTCCACAGATTTCACAGTGGAAACGTTTCTCTCCTGCATTTATATGTTATGTGAGACTTGAACACCTGTGTGCGTTAACATGTGTTGTTTTAGATGTGAATTTAGTGAAAACAGAGAACCACAGATTTCACAGTGGAAACGTTTCTCCCCAGTGTGTGTAAGCATGTGGGTCTTGAGAGATGAATTCAGGGAAAACTTACGTCCACAGATTTCACAATGGAATTGTTTCTCCCCTGTGTGTGTTAATATGTGCTTTTTGAGATCTCCATTTCGGGAAGACTTATATCCACAGATTTCACAGTGGAATGGTTTCTCTCCAGTGTGTGTTAACATATGCGTTTTGAGATTTGAATTTTGGGAAAACTTACAACCACAGACTTTACAGAGGAAACGTTTCTCCCCCGTGTGTGTATGCATGTGTGCTTTAAGATTTGAATTTCGGGAAAATTTACAACCACAGATTTCACAGTGGAAAGGTTTCTCCCCAGTGTGTGAATTCATGTGTGTCTTGAGATATGAATTTGTGGAACACATAAATCCACAGATTTCACAGTGGAAAGGTTTCTCCCCAGTGTGTGTAAGCATGTGTGTCTTGAGAGATGAATTTTTGGAACACATAAATCCACAGATTTCACAGTGGAAAGGTTTCTCTCCTGTGTGTGTTAACATGTGTTGTTTGAGATGTGAATTTTGGGAAAAGTTTGATCCACAGATTTCACAGTGAAATGGTTTGTCTCCTGTGTGTGTTAAAATGTGTTGCTTGAGATTTGAATTTTGAGAAAATTTACAACCACAGATTTCACAGTGGAAAGGTTTCTCCCCAGTGTGTGAATTGATGTGTGTCTTCAGATATGAATTTGTGGAACACATAAATCCACAGATTTCACAGTGGAAAGGTTTCTCTTTTGTGTGTGTTAACATGTGTTGTTTGAGATGTGAATTTTGGGAAAAGTTGAATCCACAGATTTCACAGTGAAATGGTTTGTCTCCTGTGTGTGTTAAAATGTGTTGCTTGAGATTTGAATTTTGGGAAAACTTACAACCACAGATTTCACAATTGAAATGTTTCTCTCCTCTGTGTGTTAATATGTGCTTTTTGAGATCTCCATTTTGTAGACATATATATCCACAGATTTCACAGTGGAAACGTTTCTCACTAGCATGTGAATGCATGTGTGTCTTGAAATATGAATTTTTGGAACACATAAAGCCTTAGATTTTATAGTGGAAAGATTACTCTCCAGTGTGTCTTAACATCTGTTGTTTCAGTGGTGAATTTTAGGGAAACTTAGATCCACAAATTTCACAGTGGAATTGTTTCTCCACAGTCTAATATAAAAGATGAATTTTGGGAACACATAAATCCAGACTTCACAGTGTAAACTTTTCTCTCCTGTGTTAATATGTGCTTTGCGTTTTGAGATCTCCATTTCAGCAAAATTTATATGCACAGATTTCACAGTAGAAATGTTCTCTCCTCTGTGTATAAAAATGTGTTTTCTGATCTTATCTTAGGGAACATTTAAAATCCACAAATTTACCAGTGCAAACGTTTCTCTCCAATGTAAGAATTCTTTTTTGTTACACATATATTCATCATAGTTTTCAGGTAATACCATGGAAGCTGCAAAAAAAACAAAAAACAATTAACTCATAGGTAATGCAGGAATGAAACATATGATGTAGGATTATGAATTTGGTTTAAAATCTATTGTACAATGATAGAGGATATTTATATTATGAATGGCATGTGAAACTAGAGCAGATTTGCCAATAGATTATTATTAAATCATGTATCAGTGGACATGGATGTGTGGGTGTTGGAATGGGCATAGGAAGAGAAAAACAAAATCAGTTGTACAATGCAATAGGATATATTTTATTTTGGATAGCATGTGAAACTAGAGCAGATTTGCCAATAGATTATTATTAAATCATGTATCAGTGGACATGGATGTGTGGGTGTTGGAATGGGCATAGGAAGAGAAAAACAAAATTAGTTGTACAATGCAATAGGATATATTTTATTTTGGATGGCATGTGAAACTAGAGCAGATTTGCCAATAGATTATTATTAAATCATGTATCAGTGGACATGGATGTGTGGGTGTTGGAATGGGCATAGGAAAAGAAAAAGAAAGTCAGTTGTACAATGGAATAGGATATATTTTATTTTGGATGGCATGTGAAACTAGAGCAGATTTGCCAATAGATTATTATTAAATCATGTATCAGTGGACATGGATGTGTGGGTGTTGGAATGGGCATAGGAAGAGAAAAACAAAATCAGTTGTACAATGCAATAGGATATATTTTATTTTGGATAGCATGTGAAACTAGAGCAGATTTGCCAATAGATTATTATTAAATCATGTATCAGTGGACATGGATGTGTGGGTGTTGGAATGGGCATAGGAAGAGAAAAACAAAATTAGTTGTACAATGCAATAGGATATATTTTATTTTGGATGGCATGTGAAACTAGAGCAGATTTGCCAATAGATTATTATTAAATCATGTATCAGTGGACATGGATGTGTGGGTGTTGGAATGGGCATTGGAACAGTTAAAACAAAATCAGTTGTACAATGCGATAGGATATATTTTATTTTGCATGGCATGTGAATCTAGAGCAGATTTGCCAATAGATTATTATTAAATCATGTATCAGTGGACATGGATGTGTGGGTGTTGGAATGGAATGGAAATAGGAACAGAAAAACAAAATTGATGGTGGTAAAGTGACTGTAACTGATACAAAGCAGAAGTAACCAGACCAGATGTGGTAGCAATATTAATTGTGTGGACAAATAACAGACTTTTAAGTGTGCAAGATATATTCTGATGAGAAAAATTGTGTAGCACAACATAAAATTTAGTTCATTTTGATATCTGTTGCCGGTTCAAATTTTATGAACCAATCAGATTTACCATTAAGACAGGATCATCATAGATACTGAGTTGAGAAATGATGACATCAGGAAGGTTGTTGATGGAAATTTAGAACAATGTAGGTCCAAGGAAGGAGCTTCGGGAGACACTTGCATTAATTAAAAAACATCTAAATGAGTGGCTATTCAGATTTACCATTAAGACAGGAGTAAATTTAAATTTCAATGGATGCAGAAGACTAACAAGCCATACCCTGCCAACATCTTTTGAGGTATCTGAGCATTACTATTCTTAACTAAAGCATAATAGACTCTTTCAGCAGTAACTGTTAACACATTAGCAGTTGAAACAAAAGACATATTGCTTGCATGAAAGAGCCTGCAAGGTGCAATACTTAAACAATTCAAAAATAACTGGAGCCTCTAGTACTTTGCCAAAATGTGCAGAAGGCTAATAGCCTGACAAAAGGATCAAATTGTCTTAACAAAAAAAATTTTCAGTGAACAATAAATTTTACAAGAATTGATTTCATTTTTAAAAATTTTAATTAGAATGTTTTTTAAAGTTTTTAAATCTTTTAAAATTCTGTTTCAATAATGTAATGGTTAGAAGATAGTGTTATTAAGTAAAAACTATATTTACTAATAATTAATCAAAAAGCTTATTACAATTTAAGGATCCCCAGTTTTTCAAAAAGAATTTTGAATTTTCTTTGTGTATAATGGTGCCAACTTTTACACATATGGATGTTCATACATAACATTATCAGAAAATAAGATATATTAAGAGAATTACATAGTGATGAATGACAAAGAAAAAAAATATTCCAGGCAATTCAAATTAGTTTTGAAATAGAACAAAGTATTTTACTTATTGGAAATATTAAATTTAATCTACCAGCTTGAAATTACAACTAAAATAAAAGCTTCAAGAAAGAATTTACATTTTTAAATATTCATGTTAAACCTTAGGTATCGTGAAACGGTGGAGACAAGCTTTAAGTTACTTTGAAGAGTGAAGCTGAAATTTTTTATACAAAAATAAACAAGATTAAGTTGTTGTTGGATTTGATATTTCTTCCCTAAATTTGGGAATATTTTCTAATAAATAAAACTTTCTATTTTCAAGCATTAATTTAGAAATTTTTGCAAAAATCAAATGTTGAATTTTAATGAAATTGTCACAGATGAAATTGTTTTTATTAGAAAATCTTCATAAAAATATTTTTTTATATCTCTTGCACCTCCTTATTTTATTTTATGAATAAATTTCTGGTATGGTAGAATTCCTGCAGTCAGCACCACATTGTGTGGAAGATATTCCCAAAATATTAATTGGTGATATGGTTGGCCATATCATTGAACATATTTGGATAACTGATAGTGCTAACAAAGAATTTGTAGGTTACATCATGGAGTTTTCCAATCCATATTATCAGATTTATTACCTTTATGGTGATAATCTAAATAAACACAAAGATAATTGGACAAATATCAAGTTGGTGCTAATTATATTATGTGGGGCCTAGCTCTGTAAAATTCCAGTCAGAATGCTAATGCAACAGGACAATGATGTACCGTGTATGAGAATGAACTACATCTGGAAGCAATGACTCCAAGCATTATGTTGGATGTTTTGAGAAGTGTAGAACGACCTCTTAATTGCTATTCTTCCCAGGTCCAAGTTGTAGTACCTGTTAGGGTCCTAGTGATGGGCAAACAATTGAAAAAAATTATACAAATGGCCCTAAGTAACACTAAAAATATAGACATTAATAAATACCATAAAATTTCATGAATGATAATTTTATTAATTTTTTATTTCTGAAAGAATATGTTATAGTTTTATTGCTTGTTTTATAAATTGAAGCCAATTTTTGTGGAAATGAGTATTAGTTTGAAAAAAAATATTGATTTAGATTCTCCAAGGTGTCCTGCTTTTAGCTAATAAAAAAAAAATTTGGGGATAAAATTGAATTTCTTAAAATTTCATGAAATATCTTTTTTTTTTTTTTTTAAATTAAAGTCATGGTAATTTTTTTTTTTTTTTTTAATATTTATTCCCCCTCCATAACTAATTTTATGAAAATTCTTGAAATTCAAATGTGTACATTTTTAGTGATTAATTATTTAAAAGCACAAGGCTTTGAGGAAAGTAAATCATGTTTTGTTTTTTTTAGCTGACACACCTCTACCATAAAATCAGCTCTGAATTGTAACATACAAAACTCAATAGAACAAAGATTATTTCATTTAAAAAGCTTCTAGTTCCTTTTACTTGTTTTTATGAATATGGATAATATTGTTTGAAAGCAAAAAACGTTTTCGATGAGAAATAAATTTTTACAACAATTATTTCCTATTTCTTAAATTAATTTATTTGTTTCACATTAAATTTGTTAAATATCCTAAAATTAATGAAAATGGTGTACAGTTCGGATGATGGTGTTATTTAAAGTATCATTACAGATAATAATTTGAAAAGCTGGTTACAATCAGCAAACACCAAATAGATAAAAATCTAATATAACGTGTTTTTTGGAGTCCACGAAATGTAGATACCTCCACGAAATCGCTAAAAAAATAGAGCATAGTCTGATGAAAAAGACGCCAAACTTTATGAAAACAAAATTTTATCGTCTAAATGCTTATGTTTTTATGAAGAGGATAGACCAAATTTCTTTTTAATTATTTTTAAAAAATTTTTCCATCTTTTTAGAATATTCTAAATTTTGATTTAAAAACCTTGTTCCTCTTTGTTGCAACAATGGGTAGTAAATAACAGATAATTTTTAGCACGTTTTTTTTGTATTACACACATTAATTTGAAAAATCTTGCAAAAATAGAAATAATTGTCAGATGTTAATGAAACTTTCAGCAACTATTCACAGAATATTGAAATTATTATAAATATGTTTTTTTTTATTAAAGTCATGGCAGAAATATTTTTTTTTTATATTTATTAACACCCCCCATAACTAATTTTATGAAAAACTCTAGAAATTCGAGTGCATCAGGTTTAGTGATTACAATAGTTAAAAGCACAAGGCTTTGAAGAATGCAAATCATGTTTTTTTTTTTTTAATTGGAGCCCACGTACCTGAAAATCAGCTCTGAATTGTAACATACAAAACTCAATAAAACAAATATATTATTTAATTTCAAATGCTTTTATTTGTTTTTAGTTGTTTTTATGAATATGGACAATATTTTCAGAAAGCAAAAAATTTTTTCAATGAAAATTGGATTTTTAATACACAAATTGATAAAAAAAATTGTAAAGTGTAAATGTTTATGTTAAAATTAAAGAGGGAAGACCAAGGTAATTTTTAATTATTTTTAAAATTTTTTTTTCATTTGCAGCATTTTTTAAATTTAGGTTGAAAATCTTGTTTTTTTTTAGGTCAAAAATTACGTAATATTAACATTACTTGTTTTTCACTGTTTTCTGTTGAAAAAAACACATTGATTTGGAAAATCTGGCAAAAATCAAGTACTTGTTGGATTTTAATGAAACTTTCAGAACTTATTCACAAATGATTGAAATTATTTTAGAAATGTTTGTCATTTTGAAAGTCATGGTATAAATATTATTTTTTTTATATCTGTTACACCCCTCGAACTTAATTTTATGAAAACTTCAAAAATTTATTTTTGAAGCCTGATAATTTTTTTTCAGTTAAATGCACAAGACTCTGAAGATTCTAAATCATCAATTTTTTTGGTAAAAATATGTGCAAAATTGTCCAAACTTTTACCTCAATTGTAAACATACAAAACCCAATAAAACTAAGACTAATATTTAATTCAAAAAACTTTTTATGACTTTTCTGAATAACATATACTACGGTAATTCTTATCTGAAAAAAAAAAAAATTTTGATGAAAAATGAATTTTACAATAATTTTTTTCTTTTTTTCTATTTTAAATACACAATATGACAAAATGTTGTTATATATTTTAAAATTAAGTTTCTGAATGAAGCTTTATGGAAATAACATATTATGTTCCCTACTTTTTAAAGATCATAAATTTGAAAGCTCATAAAAATTTGACAACCGTTAACATTTTTAAAATAATTTTTTAATATTCCAAAATTGTACTTAAAATCGTCTCCAATGAAAGTATGGATGCACAGCTTTGAAATAATGTCATGAGGTCGACTTGTTTCTCTTGATAGAAGCAAGTTCTTTTTACTTCAGAAATTGCTTTGCATACATTCAGTTAAGAAAGTTATTTTTTTTTTTTAAATTTACTAACCAGGTTCACTTAAAATTAGAACGAATTACATCACTTCTGCGCTACCGTACGATAAATTCGCTTGACGTAAGTTGTCAATATATTGACACCCGTCAATTAACACCCTTCAATCACGCACCCGCGCGAGTACCTCGGTTGGAAATATCTCTATTAAAAAATTTTCTGCTAAAAAAGTAAGTCATGTTTCTTTCAAATTACATTAAGTATACTTTAATCATACTAAATTTCCTAAGATAACAAAAAAAAGGTGTAACTGAATTTTAATTGATTTTTGAACTAATTTTTTTTTTTTTTACAAATTCGGGCAGAAATGTCGATAAATCAATTTTACTGATTTTTTTTTTATTCAAGAAAAACGAGATTTTTAAATAAAATTTTTAAAATTTATAGGAAGGATTAAAAAATCTGAAAAAACTTTGGTCTTCCCTCTTTAATTTTACCATAAACATTTACAAGTTAAATTTTTTTTTTATCAATTTGGGGACCTTTTTTCTCCAGGGTATACCACTTTTTTTAGCGTTACCTGGAACATACCTATTTTTAAATGAATATCAAAGTCAGATTTTCTTCTTTTTTATAAAATGGAAAAAAATGATTGAAAATGATTGATTATCTGTCCTTTTTTTTTGACAAAAAAAAATATTTTTAACCAAAATTTCAGACGTGCTAGGAACGATTAAAAAAATACCCCAAAAATACTTTGATCTTTCCTCTTTAATAATAATATGAACATTAGACGATAAAATTTTGTTTTCGTCAAGTTGTTTACATTTTCGTGGAGCTACCTAACGAAACGGCTGTAATTCAAATGTACGGAAGACTGGAAGAATCATGAAAATAGAAAAAAAATGTATAATATTTCAAATGATAAGGGTATTATGTACCTATCTTAGGAAATTTATATGATCTTATTTTTATATTTCCTCAGTTATGACATTTTTCCATAAATGAAATATCAAAATTAATAAAATGAATGGAAATACAAATAATACCGAAAATGTATATTAAATTATGTACACTTAACCTTTCATAAGAAAGATACCTAATAAATTTTATGCACCTTTCTTATGAAATTTTATCTCACTTTCAATACAACAGTCTTAGTTTAAAAATGTTCCTTAAGAATAACGAGGTAAATAAGTTGGTACAATAAAAAGCTAAATTGTGTCACTTCTGTCCTTCAGTACGATAACTTTTCTTTGCGTAAGCTGTCAATACGTGCTGAAAACATCAATCATCACATAGTTGCACGTCGCCGCTGTTAAGATCCGCTGTCTCTTGTTTTTAAAATACATTTTTTGGGCGTATAAAGTAAAAAATGTTTTAAAATATATTGAATTCACTTTAAAATTTTTAATTCTGTTAAAATGAATTTTTAAATAAAGTAGAATTGATTTTTGACAGAATATTAAACGGAAAAATTAACTTTTGTTTACAAAATTGCAACAAAAAAAAAATGGCTGACGATCGATTTTTGCGGACTAATAAAAAATATAAACGTGCTAAGAATAAAAAATGTAAAAAAGTAATCAAAAAAACTACTTTGATCTTTCCTCTTTAACTTTATAATAACATAAACATTTAGACAATAAAAAATTATTTTCAAGTTTAAGGCCGTTTTTATCATGCTATGCTCATTTTCCAGCAATCTCCTGCCAGTATCTCTTGTTTTTCAGCGAAAAAAGTGGATGTACCTCTTAATATTTTTGTGAAAGTCTGCTGAAGTAAGTGTGAATCTGAAAAATTGATGATGCTCTAGCTCTAATGACAAAATTATTTGGTCAATAGAGAGTAGCATCAATTTGGTCCAAATTTTTTTTATGTCGTCATTTTTCATCTTTAAAAATAAAATAATCCTGCATTTTTAAAAACTAAAAAGTAAGTTTTTAACGGAAAAAAGAAAAAAAATGTAATGTACATTTTCTGAGACGATCACAACTGAATTTTTATATTTGCATTTGTTTTTCTCTTGCTAACAGCCCCGACGCTCAAATAGTGAGAGAAATCAGTTAAGAACTAAATTATTCTTCAACCAAAATTATCAGTATTTCTTCACTTACCTTTTCTTTTTCAGATCAGAAAATTCAATGAGAAAAACAAAATCGTCTGTTTGTTTTCCCATGATTGCGTTGAAATTTCTACTTCAAGTGATCGAAGTTTTGTTCAGTTGATATAATTTTAATGTCAAAGTTCTAACGAATGTGACAAGGAAAGAATTAAGAAATGGAAAAACACAAAATTACTTTTTATATTTTTCAGACAATATTTTGCTTGATAATAACAGACGAACGCGATGTGACGGTGTTAGAGAAAATATGGTTCCTCGTGTTTAAACATCATTAGCTTTCTTGGTATTCAAAAATAAAAGCCTTGTTTGTTCCTGGCAGCTGACAGTGCCAGAATCCTGAATCTATGATACGAGGCCCCTATACGTCGGCATTCTATCAAAATGTTGAGAATACACTTTTAGGTGAAGAGAAAAATACGAAAATGAATAAAAACAATAAACATTTTTCTTTCAGGTAACTACAACATTTTCCTATTATTGTATAATAATTTGTAATTTATTTCTCAAGATACGTTTTTTTACCCGTAACATGGTGATAGGATAATTAGTTGACCAATTAATTTTTATTGTGTGCGTTCATTCACAAAAGTAAAAACTATTATACAAAAAAAATTCACCTTGAAAGAAACTAATTCTTTTCTCATCATTAAAAAAAAAAATGGTTAATTTGCAGTTTAGCACCCGCATTCAGTTCGCATTTAGAATTATCAGAATACTTACATTTATGAAAGCTAAGCTAAGCACGGAAGAATGTACTGATCTAACTTGACTCAATTAATGCGTAAGAGAACTATTTACGTACACATGATCAATTGTGCGCAATAATCTCTAGACATGTTACTCATAGTTATCACGCAGCAAATGTATGTACATTGTAAACAATGCCAGTATAATGGCTAACGCGACGCGAATGAATCCAAATTTTGCTGTCGATAACTCCAAAACAGTAGATTCTATCAAATTTATCAAGCCAGGTTCGAATGAAGCATGTACAATTACACATAAATGATAATGTATTCTCGAAATTTTTAATGCGGACTGAGCGCGAGTGCTAAACTGCAAGTGCAAATTAACCTAAAAATAAAATTATCAGAATGGCTTCATAAATTATTTTGTAAGTCACTTAAAAATTACATATCGGCAGAGTTCAAAGCAAGTAAAAAAAACAAAAAAAAAACACGGTGGTTGCAAAAAGTATTTTTATTATGGATAAAAAAAAATAAAAAATGTACTTACTTTTTTTTTGCATTCGTTTGTTTGAGTTGTGTAAAAAATGGTAAATATTAATAAAATTTTAAATAATGCTTTTTCAGGTTGAAAAGTTGAATGAAATTTAAGATCAACCAGCATTTTTTCACCAAAGTAAAAGGATTTCCAAAAAACTAAAATCAATGGACTTTCAGTTAACAATTGAAATCTGAAATTTTTTAAAAGTTTAACATGCTTTTAGTTTTAGGTTTATATTTCTTTGTTTTTATTCCTGTAAACACAAGGCCATTTCTGCTGGTATGAAGTGATCCCACAAACCTGAACAAAATATTACAAATTCTTTTGTCAGCAAATTGTATAACAGAAATTTTCAAAGGTGAGCTGACTCTCCAACTTTTGCTAAACCTAAGTGAAAAATAAAAAAAAATTTACCGCTTTGACAGGCATTATTAAACTGATATCGTTGATTCGTGGAACCGACTCCCAAGAGATGCTTCCCCGATCACTACCATCTTAAGCTATGCAAATTTTAATGTCATTATCTTCCCAATATTTAGCCATAAAGTGTGCATCTTACCCTGTCTCTATCTTGAGAAAAAGAAAAGGGATTTTTTTTATATAATTGTAAAAATATTGTACAAACACCCCAAACAGAAATTAAAATGTATCCACACGATATCAAAAAGAGAAGTGGGGAAAAATACTTCCCAAAATTTTCTTTAATAATATAACCCATTCACTAAAATATTCATTCATTATTGAATATATCCTAAAAATTTTATTTGAACTGGATAATTCCTGGTTTTTCAAACGAGCATGTTCATCTTGGTTTCTGTACTCACAATGTTTTACTTTTATCCATTGTGCCCTCCACCCTTTCCCAGTTATCTGTTGTACTTGGTTCTCATTCCACTTTCCAGGCTCAGCAGATATTTTGTATCACTTAACATAGGAAATGGAATATGAACAGACTACCCCATCAACTTGGATTTTCCCTCTGCCATTGAACACTCTACTGGCACAATTATTCTGGTGTTTTGTGGTTTCTTTTTGTCAACTTAAAAAAGCTCAGGTGAATGCAAGATAAGTTGCAGCAGGTGTAAAAAAAAAAGAAGAAATCCTCAGAAATGAGGACCCAGTACATTATGCCCATTTTTCCGATAGCCCAAAAGTTCCGATTTTTCCGATTCTCGATTCCGATTAATCGTCCCAACACTAGTAGATATATTCAAAAGTATATCACTCAATGGAAAATTGTATCTCAGCGAATTGATGCACAGGCAAGACTGAAATTGTTGCACTTTTGGCTTCGTATTTCGCTTTGTTGTTATTAATGATGCAGAGTTAAAACACCATATCATCCGATAAAATGTTACAACAATGTCTCTTGTTAGTAACCAAGATTGTAGCAACTGAAACACATGAAAGCTGAAAACATTGCTATAATTTTTCCTACTCACAAATTTCCCG
This sequence comes from Acanthosepion lycidas, assembly GCA_963932145.1. NCBI lineage: Eukaryota > Metazoa > Mollusca > Cephalopoda > Sepiida > Sepiidae > Acanthosepion > Acanthosepion lycidas. The sequence goes on along the minus strand of OZ010575.1, from coordinate 108,034,009 downwards.
ACAATTTATTAGAAAATTTCTGACGTGGGGACAAAACTGGGGGGTCATAAATCATTTCTGGCGGTGTCATATGCCAGCCTGCGAAACCCTGTGTCTCCACCACTATTTTCAGACTATTTTTGGCACCTTAGCCTGGTTGAAAAAATTTGTTGGGGGTGACATTGTGTCACCCCTCCTGTGCTGGCACCCGGGGCGGTCCGCCCCCCACCCCCCAGTTACGCCACTGGCTTTGTATCAGCTTTATCTCCAGAGAGAGAAATAAACCAAATATGTTCCGCGCCCCTACATTTGATGACCCGACATGTCGATAACAGGAGTGATCGATGTTAATGATTGAAAATTCGTCTTGAAACAAGAAATGACTCAGCTATTTCGCAACCGTATCGCATATGGAGACGTTCACAGAACTTCACTTAACCAAATTCAAATCCAGCCAGCAAACTACAGTTTAAATTCGGCTTACAGCTTTGAGAATCGCCTGCAAAAATCATCTAACACTGGTGTTGATTCAGAATTGTTCCATTTTCATTTTTCAGCAACTGATCCCTTCTTTCTGCCTAACAATCGAACCAGACTTCAGCCAGATTATCTGAGAAAGTGGCAGAAAATCGACGCCTTCATTAACAGTCTTAAGACAAATGCTTCTATCACTATCCATGTGTCCACATCGCCTGCTAAGAAAAATGAATATGTGACTAAGTTTCGAAGCGACAACAAAACAAAAAAAAAGTAATGCAAAAAAAACCTTAGAAGAAATCAACCAGAAATTCAACAAAATCTTTTCGTCTTCAGTAAATTTGGCGCTTTCGAAATATTCAACGTGTATTGGACACCCAAAACCGTAAGTTTGTGCCATAATGTACATTTTTGGCAAAACTTTTCTCTATCGGGTTCAGGAGAAATATTTTACATTGACTTGGACATTTAATCTTTCTTCTCACATTTATTGATGTTTCTGATCAGTTTGAATAATTGGTTTCTTTGGTTAGCTCCATAGAAAGAAATTCCTCGTGTGTGATCAGATCCTTTTCTCATATTTTGATGTCAATCATTATAATCTTCTAAAGTCTGCTTTATACAGATTAACGTCAATGTGTTTTTCAACCTACGTTTTTGGTGACTGAGCAACGTCCTTACACGGCAATCAGTTTAAAAATTTAGTGGAAGTCTCTGAACTCTTTGTAACCTGTGAGAAACTGTCATTCCTATTTCATACTTCCACGTTTTAAACGATATCCACTTATTTCGACGCCAAAGCCTTTTTTCTAAGCCTTGAAATAACATATTTTAAACAAATTTGGTCGACTTACCAAATGTTGCGCCAAACCTTCTCAAAGCCCGCTAAAAAAAATTTTTTTTTCACCCACGTGGCTTCATCAATCATGGCGGACTCTGATATGAGTGAATCAGCTATGATTCTCAAATTACCTGTTTTCAATAGCATTAATGTGCACGTGTGGTTTTCGCAACTCACTGCGATTTTTCAAGCAAATAAAAAATTGCCAAGCAAACAACTTCTACGGTATTTTCTACCGCATAGCATTCCGACATGGAATCAACACTCAAGTTTCACTGGAATATAAACCTACAATTTTCTCTGGACGACTCACTGTTCCATTATATACGATGCGACATCACTGAGGATTTGCATGCACGTTATCCGTCGCTACTAATATTGCAAATTTCGCATTCTTTCACTACATGCTACTGGTCATAGCATTCGCATCTTGTTCAATCCCGAAACTCAAAAAAAAAGCGCGCATACATTGTTCCTACGCCACGTGGCGACATTTTCACGCCACTGCTTGCTTACCATGCTTCAAACTTTTTTTCCCGGACGACTGTTTCGAAAAACATTTTCAACGCATCTTTCACATAAAATTTGCTGTAAAGATTTACTACATAATCAATAATGAGCAGATTTTATTTTTCAACCTCGCCATGACATTGCAACTCAACATCACCTATACAATTCACGATTCACATGAAACGCATTTATTTGAAAGTCAAAGTAACTGTGTTTAATGTACTTTAAAGAAAAAATAAGTATTTTAAGTTGAAGATTTACATAAAATACATTTGAAAGACAAAATAACCTTGTTTAAGAAAAAATATTTTTATTAATATTATAAAGGAGAAAACATATTTATTTGAAAAACAAATTAACTCTGTGTAAAGAAATAAAAAACAATTCTTACTAATATTTTAAAGTAGAGACTTCAAACAAAACACAAAGTAACTAAATTTAAAGAAAAAAATTAATTTAGATTTTAAAATAGAAACTTCACATGAATCAAATTTGTTTGAAAACAAAGTAATTGATTTTAAAGAAAAAATATTGATATTTTAAGTTTCATATGAAACAGATTTATTTGAAAAACAACTCAGCAACAGAAAGATCTCAATGACTCAATCATTTGCAGTCGTTTAACTATTTGTTAAAATTAGGTGTCAAATTGCTTATAAAAATTATCTGAGTCACAGAGAGATATGTATATATGTATTACAAAATTCTGTGTCTGTGCGTGCATTTGAAATGTTGTGAGTAAAGTCATAGGTTTGTGTTGACAGGCGAAATTTGCTGGACTCTACTGGCGACTTGCGAAAAAGTCGGTAAGAGTTGTTGGTAATGTTCACGGTTAAGACTACATCTTGGCAGCAAGTAAAAAGATTAATGAAGAGAACGAAAGAGGCTTATTCGTGTTTTGTTTATATAAGGTTGTGACTCATGTGACAGGATCCCAGCCTTGTACGCGGGAAAATTATTCCTCGCGTGTAGGCGATTTGACTGGTCGAAATTGACCAGTCAGCGAGCTAGTTTTGAGGAGATTAGCCAATGAATGCTTTCCGTATGATCTGTATGTATGTATGTATGTGTGTGTGTGCGATGGCGATGATGATCGCTACATACGCTCCGGCCTTCTTCAGATGGTCGGAATATCGAACTGAACCCTTTATTTCACTCGCTGGGAACCAGTAATAAGGATTGTTAGAGAAAAGCGATAGTAACAAAAAAAAAAAAAAAATGCAATATAAGCTCTGGTAAAAACATGTAATGATAAGAGCAAAAATTGCAATATAAGCACTGATAAAGAAATGATGCTGAAGACATAAGGTTTATAATACACAGAAATTCATACATAGATGTCCTAAAGGACACCAGTGGATAAAGGCGTTAGTTCGATCCAGTGACAGGACCCAAAGAATGTGAGTTCAATACCTGGTTAAGGCAGTGGAGAACTTGGAGAGCGGAATTAACAGAAGATGACTAATAACTGACATCCATTAGACATGGCACGGGGAACTAGAACAGTCTACCCCAGTGAACGAAATAAAGGGTTCATTTAGACATTCCATCTACCTGAAGAAGGCCGGAGCGTACAACGGCCGAAACTTTGATGAGGACAATAGTCCGAATAATGTAAATAGTGTTTAAAAAAACAAAAAAAAACAACAACTTTCGAAAAAACAAATTGCAGCTGGTGCAAAAAATCCCAGAAATGAGGTCCCAGTTGTTTTTAGTACATTTTTATGTGCATTGGGAAAATGAGTAAAATTTTTCAAAAATTTAGTATTTACCTCGCTCATTCAAGTTGGGATACTTACTTGAAAGTTCATTATGACCATTACCATGGGAAAAATGTGCAATAAATTCTTGAACAAGTCGAAACTTGTCTATTTTGGCCTGAACTTGCTCTATAAAAGTATAAAAGGATTTCTTATCAAGTTTACAAAGAATAAACGTCTTTTGCTTCATCAAGTCACAATGACATATATCAAGAAAATAACTGCTTCTGAGAAACAAGTTGTTTTGAAAGCCAAATTGGTGAATAGAAATTACAATAAGAAAAAATAAACTAAAAAGTATTCAGATTTAACATGTTCTATGAATTACCTCCCTTGCTCTTGCTTTTTTCGAAAACCTTTTGATTTGATAAAAAAAATTCAGGTTGTTCTTAAATTTCATTCAACCTGAAAGCATGATTTTATTTGAAATTTCAATATTTACCATTTTTTACACGTTAAATTGTCTTGAAGGATTATTTTGCTTTTCTTTCAAAAAATGTATTTTAATCAAAGCATAGGTTTTCCACAAGGGAGATAATTCATAGAATCTGTAAAAATCTGATTTTTTTTTTCTTATGTGGTAGTATCAACACCAACACTCAGTGGTGTTGGTCGTGCCCATGAAAATTTCACGGTTTTCCTGTTTTCATTTTCAGATGTATCAATTTGGAAGCTAATAGTTGAATAAACTCTTTGCAAGTTCCATGTCTATATAAAATACCGCTGAAAATTCTCTATTAAATATTTGAGCATAACAACTTGGTATATAATAATATTATATTATATTATATATATTAATATTATTAATAAAAATATAAAATAATAAAACAAATAACATTAAAATTTTGTTTAAAATAAAGTAAAGGCAAAAATAATTTTTTAAATATATCCCAGAATTCAACAGATACATTTCCCGCCTGAAAACAGACTTCGCGCCAAAAGACGCTGAATTCAGTCTCTTTGCTAAAGAAAGTTGTGATATCAAGACGGCCATCTCCTCTCCTCGGAACATTGTTTGCTATAATACGAAGTGACGCCTTTCTTTTAGCAAATGCAAACGTTAAAACACTTGTAACTAAAATACACACACCCAGTACATATAAAATAAATAAATGGTGTGATTTTAATTTACAATTTAACATGCTTTTAGTGATATTTCTATGTAAGTTTTTATTCCTGTGAACACTAGGCAATTTCTGCTGGTATGATGCGAGTGACACCACAAACTAGAACAAAATATTAAAACTTCTTTTCTCAGCAAATTGTATAACAGAAATTTTCAAAGGTGAGCTGACTCTCCAACTTTTGCTATTCTAAATGAACAAAAAAGTGTACTGCTGTAACCAACAGTAATTTTTAGGCCTTGGTTTCCTTTTAGCTAATCTAGACTTATTTTTTAGGATAGACTTTACTGTATTAGCTTACCAATTCTCTTGGTAGCCTTCCTTACCACAATACAATGATTTCTCGCCAAAATCAGGGTCGGCGACTGAAACAATCGGTACGCAGGTTTCTGGTCTCCGTCGCCAGGACGTCGATCATCGGGCTGCGTATTAAGTTACGCTCCTATTTCTTTTTGTCTGCCAACTTGACGATAGTTGGAAACTTTCCTTCTCTCTCTACTTCGCCTCTTACTTCTGGCTCCTTGCCCGTGTTGGACTCTCGGCATTCCGTCCCTACTGGCTGTCTGCACGTCGTCCATAACCTTTCCTGTTCTTGGTTGATCCGTACATTTGTAATTATTACGGGGGGTTTCTATATCGGACTCGACCGGCAGACACACAACGCCAGCACTGGATTTTGACATGCCCGAACAACATCGCAACGCGAGCTCCTCTTTCCTTCCCGACACGTCAAGTTGGCATCCCTACGACGACCAGCAGCGATCATCTGCAACAACCAACCTCGACCATCAATGCCTGCACCGGAATGGCAGCATCTCTACCTTTCCAACCACCTTTATTTCTTTTCTAGAATAAATTAGCATATATCCGATATATATCCTCGTTCTGTCGTCTGTGTTGTTTCACCGTATCAGATTTAACGCCTTCGAAATGTTAGCGGGCATCTTGTGACCTCATCACCCTTTTGTGATACGGGGGTGCTCAAGGGGTCCGCTACACTGCTTTAACCAACAGTAAAAATACGTAATTATACGAGTAATATTAGAGAAACAATCTTGCTTGTTAGCTATTATGGCACGCGGGGTCTTCCTTACTCTGTTCAATTCAGCAATGAAACGGAAGTAATCAGCAGGACCAGAAGTCCCAGAACCCATAAAAATGCTGACAGAGTCTTATTTTCCATTTTCCCTTCAAGGCCAGCTCTCTTTTCAATTTTTGTCCTTCAGCCTCATCTACATTCAAGCCCAGCTCGGAGGAATACTCAACACGAGCTGCAGAAGACACACGGCCCTGTCCTGGCAACTTGACCTCAGATTTCTCGTTCCTTAGAGAAACAGACGGAGAAGAAATCGCCATTCGAGATAACTACACATAACAAACGGGGTCATCTTTTTAAAAAAAAAAAAAACAAACAAAAAAAACAGCTACTCAAGAACTTTGTTAACTGGGAAATTTCACATTTCCCCACAAAATACCACTATTTTGAAGCCTCTCTTTCAACAACAAATAAAAGCTGTTAAATATTTATTTCAAACCTTGGGTTTTCTTCATTCCACACTAACTGCCGAGCGCACACACAAGCAACACGGAAAATTCCTATAATATATTGTTTTGGTTTTAATTTATAAAATAAGTACATAAGATTTAAAAAGTAATATAAGTAAATACATATATAAGCTTTAATATAAGCATACAAGTAAATAAGCTTTAAAATAAGCATATACCTATATATGCGGCATCCATCGATCTTGAGATTTATGTCTCAGTTGCTGATAAATCATGCAGCATCTGTTATAACAGGCCCACAGCGAAGTGACAGTCTCGGTTGCAGCGAATGCATGTGAAAAACCTTTCCCCTGATGTAACCTTATTTTCTGTCAAGCATGCTTCTCCCCAGCAGCAAGCCTTCGTTTCTCCACTCCCTGCTCCTAACCTCGATGTAAATGAGCAATTGCTGGCAAAGTATTCCCACTTGTCAAATGTCCATCATCCTCATGTCCCTTTTGCAGAGGTCCTTGAAACTAAGATGAAGTCGCTCTCTAGCTAGCGAACAGTTCCCAGTAAAGACAGACTCTAGAACCCTCTCATCCAGCATACATATCCAAGCCAGCGCTGCTGGAGAAGGGTATAGAAGGCTGGGTAACTGAGCACGCCATTTGTGACCCAATCAGACCAATTGATGCTCAGAATGCGTCTCAAACAGCGAAGTTGAAAGGTGTCTCTCTTGTCTGGTTGGTTGATTTTGTTTAGCGGCATATGAACCTCTATGGGTTTTTTAGTGCCGAAATCTAAATATTTTGAGCACAGTTGTATGCCTTCAACTACAGATGAAGTGTATTGTTGGTAATTTTTACAATAAAGTGGTACTGATAATATTTACGAAAAATATGTATTGTTGGTAATATTTTATAGATAAAAATGTAATGCTTGTATTTTTACTATAGTTTTCTTTTTTTTTTTTACTTTCAGAGTGGTTTGAAATTTCACTATTTAGCCGTAGCTGGGATGCAAACAGGAGCTACCACCCCGGGTCAGCAAGGATCTTGGAACAACAGCAATTAAGAGGTGGTTCTGAAAACTTCCAGTCTCCTAATTAGAGGCCTTGCTGTCAGATGTAGTTTATGGCCATACCCAGGACTTCTGTCTGGAGTACAGGCTCCAAGTCTTGCTGTAGAGCAGCACTTTGATGACATGCACTATAGACTGCAATTATGGCGTTCAGAAGTTTTATGTTCTCCAAGACTCTTGACATCAGCCTGGCAAATGTTTTGGCAGCTTGCTCAATCAGTTTGTTGACCTCAGTGTCTATGGAGAGGGCATCTGCAAAGGTGGAGTAGAAGTATGAGAATTCCTGAACCATTTCCAGGTTGTAATTGATTTTGATGGTGGCAGGCAGCGCAACGCCTCAGACCATCATGTTAGTTTTCTTCAGACTGATGATCTAACTGAACGCTGAGCAGGCCTTTGGAAACTTGTCCATTAGTTGCTGCAGTTGGTCTTCAGAGTGTACTGCATCAGCTGCGAAATGCATGTCCCTAATGAGCACTTCACCGACTTTGGATTCTGTCAGCTTTGCATGCAGGTAGATGCCATAAGTTTCAATTAAAGTCCCAAATGCATATCTCGGCACGTTCATAAAGAAGATGCCAAATAAGGTAGGTGCAAGCATACACAACCCTGCTTAATTTCATATACTGAAAGCCACTGAATAAGAGTTTTCAAATTGTAAGATGCAATAATTGGCCAATCTCCTGTCTCAGAGGACAACTGATTCTGTTGATTATGTCTATGTACTTAGCTTTTCTCCATTAGTTGTCAAGTGGAAAAGATCATGTCAATCATGGGATGTTCCAACCTGAAATCACACTGTGATATGAGGATGTAAGCTTTAAAATTAGCATGTAAGTTAAGAAAAAAAAATATTCCCATAGATTAAATAAAGTGGTTCGGTAGGTTATCAGGATTGGCATACACCTGATGAAGGCCAGAGTGCATAACACTTGAAACGTTGTTGTACTAACAACAAAAAAAGACGAGAACAATAGTAAAGCACAATTCCTTCGTCAAGAACTAACACTGAAACTATATGTAAATTCAGGTAAATATAAATATAAAAGTGAACATAGAAGTCAACACTTAGAGGCAACTGTCTGTTTCATGCCATATGCAATCGTCAGGCCTGACGATTGCATATAGCATGAAACAGACTGTCACCTCTAAGTGTTAACTTTTATATTTATATTTACACATGCTCTATCTCTGATATTGAGCACTTTATCCCATAAATATAGCACATCTTAAGACTATATTTCTTCATGTAAATTCAGATATTACGTTTGTTTGGATAATAAATGAATACGAAAAAAATAACATTTCAAAATTAGAAGCTTTTAATAAATCATATTTTTTAATAAATCAGATGTGATGACTTTAGGTTTCTTATAGAAAATTAAATAAATTGGTTCAGTAGGTTACCTGATGAAGGCCAGAGTGCACAATACCTGAAATGTTGTCATACTAACAACAAAGATGAGAACAATATTTGATTTCACGGATTAAAGAAATGAGACTATCATTTTTAAAATGTGCTCAGCAGTGTAGAATATTGGTTAGCTTGCCAGTGGTCTAACACACAAATAGGCAAGTTTAGCCAAAGCGAAGAGTGACTCGAGTCATTTCATGGAGAAATATATAGGTGAATAAAGACCCCTCATGCAAATGTATTGGGCAGGTCCATTCTAGCAAAATGGACCAACCGAGCTGGTATATTAGGCACTCTCCTATAAACTGAGGTAAAATCAGCTGGCTTGCTTTACAAGGAAACAGAAGAAGGCAGCCATGTTGGCAGGTAAGTCACTTGACTTCTACAAGCAGCAGTCAGAATGAGAAGCGGGGCTGAATGCTGTCCCCCCAAAATTTTAAGCATCCCGGGTTGGGACAATAACCTGGAGAATTAATGTGTTGGTTAGTGAATTTGGGGACATAGTAACTGTGAGTTCAATCCCTGGGCTGGATAGTGAAAATTTGGATTCAGTGGAAACAGGATGAGCAATACCTGACCATTAAATGAACAGTTCAGTTTACAATTTTACCTGGCTCAACAGACACCTAGATAAGGCTTGTAGGGTGACAATAAAGATGAGACAGTGATGCTAATTTGTTTTTAATGTTATAATTCTCGGGCTCACAGGTGGTGATTTGGGTGTGTAAATTCAGTGGGTCCTAACTAAAAATTTTTAATAAATTGTTAATAATTCCAAAAACAATATTTTACACTTAATTCAATTAAGAAATTGTATTTTTAGAGAATTATGACAAAACAAAGTTTTTTTTGTTTTTTTAAATTGAATTAATAAACTTAAAACAAAAATACAATTAGGAAACTTTATTTTTGAGAATGTTTGACAAGAAACATTGTTTTTATGAATTGACCAATCAAAACATTTTTTTTTTTACAATTGCATACAAATATTCAACACAAACAGTTCAATGAAGAAACTATATTTTTGAGAATTTTTGAATGATTTTAAATGAATAAATTCAATAAAAAAAAAATATTGACAATTAATCATATTTCAATTAGGAAATTATATTTTTTAGAGAATTATTACAGAACAATTGTTTTTTTTTCATTTGATCGAATAAATTTAAAACAAAATCAGTATTCTCACTTAATCTTGATTCAATTAAAAAATATATATTTTGGAATTATGACAGTTTTTTTTAAGCTGATGGAACAAATGTTTTTTTTTTAAAGTTAAATACAAAAATTCAATACAATCACATTTCAATGAAGAAAGTAAAATATTTTGTGGGAATTAAGGTAACAAATTTTTTTTAATAAATCGGATCTGTTGACTTTGGTTTCTAATCAAAAGCAAATCAGATTAGGAAAAGTTTCCTTTAAAAGATTTAAGTAATCCACTTAGACACATGGGACCAATTCATTAGGGATGCTCTCAACAATCATTTCTATAACAAACTAAATAACATTAAAATAAGTTATCAAATAAAACAGAGGTGTGTCTACTGCATGTGAAGAAAACAAAATGTTGATTGTTGAGCCGAAGTAGCACCAAAATAATAAGCGTATTGAATAAAATATTCTCATTACCTTGAAAGACGCTACAAACTGTTACTAAGATCCTTTAGTCTGAAAATAATCAATTACATTAAGTCAGATTTTAATACACTCAATGACTATGAAACATTTAGCATAGACACCTCCACTGATTTGCTAAGAGATTAGCAGACTGTAATGAAAAAATGTCCCAAATGTAATAAAAACTAAGTTTTATTGTCAAAATCTTTGTTATTATTAATAGGAAAGCCCTAAAGGATCTTTTATTAAATTATATTTGTAGAGTGAATGGCCATGGTTAAATGTAAATAAATTTTAGAACTGCCAAACAAATGGAACTGCCAAATTTTGCAATAAACAATAAGAAAAAGAAAAAAACAAGGCCCCAAATATATAAAGTGGGCAAACAATATATGTAAGGTATATTGACAGTAATAAGGTAAACCAACAGTAATATGACAAAGTTCACAAACTAAGAATTGAGATTGACACGCAGGAACAAAATCAGATAAGCAAAGATAGTATTCTGAGTTCAAGACAAGACAGACTGGAACTGAGTCAAATGAAACTGAGAACCAGCCTATTTTGTTGGCGAGAAAGAAAGAAATAAAATCAAAAATTTTATCAATTTCAAAATGAAAACTCCTCCTAGTCAATTTAAATTAGTTTTAATATAAAACTAAGTATTTTGCTCATTGGAAATATCAAATTTATTAACTTGAAATTAAAACTAAAATAAAATATTCAGGAAAGAGGTTTCATTTTTAAAAATTCATTTTAAATCATAGGTATCTGGAATCTGTGGAAGCAAGAACTGAGGGTAGAAGTGGAGAAAGAAAGAATCAGATCAAGCTGATAAGAACAGATACTCCACTTTGATCTTAGTCAAACGGCTGAGCAGTTTGGCAACTGCAATAAATGCATAATTTTTCAAAAGCACAATATCGAACAATAGAATCTGAGTAAGGCAATCACCACAAATCTAGTTACCATAAATAAAATAACATCGTCTGCCGAATTATTTTCAAATTATTATTAAGGGAAATGTTTGTGAGATGGGGATTTGGCTAGAAGGAAAGATAAAAGTGTTTAACATCTTCTGCCAATACCTCATAAATAATGGACGATCCAATTTTTATTACATAGAAAAACAAAAGACATATTGATCTGGAGGTAAAAGCTCTGGGACTCCAATCTCTGTCAGGAAGCTGTGTAACAACTCAAACTATGACAGGGGGACAATCTTTTGGGCCATTGAGTGAGTGGTTTTTAACACCAACAGCACTAGTTTGTCTTGCCAACTGTTCAACTTCAACTTAAGTCATTTAGCAGAGTAGGAATGTTGAAACAGTACAGTCGCTCTTTGCATAGGACATGGCGAGTGAGGGTGGGGGTGCCAAAACTTAGTGCATTGGTTTGATTTATGCAGAGATGTGACCATTTTGTTATATTTAGTACAAATGTCATAGTACATGAAGATTTCATCTGAAAAGTGTGGCCATTTGTATTTTGTGAGTCACTACTTGAGAAAAGTTTGTTTACTTTTGGAAAAAGATGAAGAGGATTGCAACTCTTTTACAGCTGACTCCTCAGGCTCAGTCAAAGAGGAGACAGATGTAAGTACAGGTTGTTTTGAGTTACTCTTGGAGAACTGAGCAGGCTCTGGAAGGGATTCAGAGATAAAAATAGCAGACAATTCAGCCACAATAGTTTGCTGACCAGCAATGGCTTTTATCTTTTCCTTTGGTAGCATTCTCGTAACTTTTCCTCTTATTGTTCACTCAGGAAAAAAACAGGCTGTTCCAACACAATCGGAACAGCACAAAAGTGCCTCAGTAATTCTAAGAAATTTCAGCATAGCTAAATGCACCATTTGGAATGAAAGAAAGTCAATTTGTTCTGATGTCTTTAAAACCAAAGGATTTAACTTAGGGAAAAGGAAAGGTGAGAGACTTTCTCTGGTTCAAAACAATTCGACTGAAACTGACATGGTGCGGTAAAGATCTAAGTGCATGAGGCAATAGGATATGTGGGGAATACATTTTTATTGCCCTGGTGATAGTCAAACAAAAATTTCACATATTTCAAATTAGACAAAATTCATGTTTTAACCGTCACATTATCCTGACCGAAAACATACATCCATAATCTTAAAAAATATGGTTTCTCCCCAGTGTGTCTATGCTTTTAGATGCATTTCTGCAAGATTTTTGATTTCACTCTCCATTAGATTGTTTAAAAGAAGAAGTGGAAAACTTCAATGAGTTCAGGTGCATCAAATAAAAATAAAAAATTGAACCTAGATAGTGTCTTATAAGGCAACATTGATATCATTTTCTTGCAGTCTTGTGAAGTTTGTGGATCTACATTTTCACAGAGGTTGTATTTAGTGAGACATATGCGTACACACACTGGAGAGAAACCATTCTGAAGCTTGCAGATTTCAGTTTTCATGGCAGCGAAATTTGGTCAATCATATGTGTACACACACTGGAGAAGAACCTTATTCTTATGAAGTTCGTGGATCTGCATTTTCACAGAAATCAAATATGGTCAAACATATGCATACACACACTGGAGAGCAACTATATTCTTGCGAAGTTTGTCAATTTGCATTATTGGAGAAGTCAGAAATGATTAGTTATATACCTATCTTTCCTGTTTATTCATGCATAACACTAAATATGTTTTTTAGAAAGATAAACTACACATCTCAATATACATTATTTCTTGCCAGATAAAGTTCATTGTCATGCTTTTGACAATGTAGATTCATGACTTCCACATGAACCCTCTCGCATATATTTGTCTGTGTTTTCATGGAAAGTGAAATGTCTTTTCCTTCAATGAAATTCTCAATAATATCCACTGTGGTTTTTGTGCAGTCAAAACATCTGTGAATAAAAAAGGCATAAATGATATATTAATAGGAGCAGTGAATAATATATGAAAGCAGTCTATAAGAGATACATGTAATTATTATTTCAATAATGTAGCAGCAGTGAAACAAGATTGCACCACCATCATACCTTATGAAATGTATATGATTAAAATGAGAACATTGTCAATTAAGAAACAATTCAAATGCAGACCTTGAAAAATATCTTAAGTTTTATTAGACTTTGTCTTGGACTAACATCACTGGCAACATAATGAAGTCCACAGCCAGCACCACCTAGTGTGCTAAAAAAAAAAAAAAAAAAAAAAAATCTAAGAAAACATCATTTCCATCAAAGCCTGGGAGAAAGAATGCTAAGTCTCCCTACATGAGACAGTCAGCAACAGCACAAACCCAAGTGATGAAAGATGATCTGGGAAAGCAACTGTTGTGGGTTTTAGAGATGAGCGGTTTAACCGAACCCCCATCAAAAAAAAAAAAAAAAAGAAAAAAAAAAGAAAAAGAGACTGTTTTCGGTTTCATCTTCACACTGTGAAACTAAATTAAATTTTTGTTTTTCAAAATCATTTGGTTTAGTGCTATCACTATTGAGTGACCATATCCAAAGAAACACTATTCAAAAAGACTTTCAGACGTTAATAAAATTAAATTTTATCAACATTTATACCATTGTAAGAGAAAAAGATTGAACAAAAATATGTTAAAAACATTTGTCTACTTTTAGGAAATAAATGTGAAATGTATTTGTTTACAAAAAAAAATGAAGAAAAAAAGAGAACATACGACAGATATGATATTTGGAAATCATAGAATGTTTTCAAGTGGAAAAAAAAGGAAATATGACATGATGTCTGAAATCTGTTTCATTTTTCAAAACAAAAAATTGTGTGTTAGAATTAAGTTAACAACAAAATAGCGAATAAAAATAAAATAATAGTTGCCAGTTTCATCTTAATGTTAAATTTTATGAAGTCAGATTTTTTGTAAGGGTAATTGTTTTCTAGTAAGCCAGTATACCAATCACAAAAAGTTGTTGTAAACAAGAAAAATGAATGAACATATTTTCTTATGAGTAAATTTGTTTTTATCTAGGAAATGCACCTAAATTAGACATTAAGAATAATTAAAGTAGTTCTTAATTTCACTTTTAAAATGTGTATATTTCCAGATATGAGAGTCTCTCGTATAAAATTGCTTGTTTTCTACAAATAAAATTACAATTAGATATTTAAAAAATATAAAGTAAATTTTAATCTCAATTTTAAAATGTGTATATTTTCAAAACCACAAGTCATTATTTTTTAAATACAAAGTAAAAATTCTTTTTCAGCCACTAGTGTTCAATGGGTGTTCAATTCTTCTCAACAAGGAAAATTAATTCATTTTATTTTTACAAATATCTTCATGGTTTTATCTAGTGAATACATTTAAGATTATATATTAAAATGATTAAAACAGTTTTTAATTTCAGTTTTAAAATGTGTATCTAAAAAAGAATAGGTGATACTTGCAGATTTGGAAATATACACATTCTAAAAGTGAGATTAAAAAATACTTTTATTTTTAATATTTAATTTCAGGTGTATTCGCTTGATAAAAACAAATTTATTTAAGGGGAAAAATAACTCCTTGATTTTCCTTGTTTAGAAGAAATTTATTTGCAAAACCCCATTAACAGTTGATTGGTGAACCAGAAGAGAATTGCCATATTTTTAATTATTTTAAACATGAGGGGTTTCATCTTTTAGCTTTCTAAAAGCCACACCATAAACTAATTTCTGGAGAGCTATACTATTTTCTCTCTTCAATGTTTTATCTAAAGACACAAATATAGATAGTTTATGCAACGATATCTTTCATATTTTAACAATCTTTTAACAAATATGGTAGTTATTTATAGTTGACAATTTATTTGAAAGTTTAATAAATAAACTTTAATCTAAGTCATGAATCCTACGACTATTTTTTTAAAACCTAAAAACTGACTTGAGGTGAATAATCCCTATTTTATTACTCACCCCAATTCAGTTTTCAGGGTTTTCAATTTCAGTGGTCTTTATGCATGTTTATAAATTTTTATTATCCTTGCTTAAAACCAAATACTGACCCTTTATGCACCAGTTAACAGACTTCCACAATGACAGACGTTTCGAAAAATATTTTCTAACTGTGCTGAAAATTGAAAAGAATCAATGATTATTCCAATTCTTAATACACTTCAATGATGAAGTCCGAGCTGGATTGCTTTGGGGAACAGGTGATAAATCAAAATGGCCGAAAAATGAAAATGAGGAACTATACGCCATGACCATATGCTTGTACATTAGATTTAAACTCATTGCATTTTCCGATGACAGAATGAAAACCATGGCAAGAAACATCCTGATGAATAAATTATTAATTCATGTCTAATGATAGTGAAGAAAGAAACTAAAATTAAATGTGTTCCACATGAGCAAAGTAGTGAACCAAAAGAAAAGAGAAAAGACTTTTGGGGATTTCTCACAAAGAAAATTCAGGCTGAAAAGGAAACTGTTGATACCAGAGATAAAAGATTATCTAGGATTAAGAGCAAGGTGGATAGATAGCTCTATGAAAAAAAAAAACATCAACTCATCAGCCTGCCTATTTGTCTGGTGAAAGAAAAACTAGATGCTCTACCTAAATCTTTCTCTTCTTGCAAGAGATTTTTAAAATATTCCAGCTACCTCCGTAGTGAGTGAAAGAATATTTAGCAAGGCAGAGCTTGTCATCAGTGACCAAAGATGTAGGCTGAAACCTACTCCTGCTGAGAAACTGGTTTTTCTTAACCATAATTTAAGACAATGAGAAGAAACATTCTAAACATTGAATAACATCTAGGGCCACCAATTTTCTTAAGTGTTGAAAGAATTATTAGGTTGGTGCAAAAATAATGTCATTTTCTCACATGTGTTACTTTTATATATGATTTCTGAATTAATTCATCGATATATATAGCCATGTTATATATCATTTTGAAGTGCGTTTTTCACTCTATCAAATCGTGTTATTCGTTACCGTTCTCAATCTCTTCATTCATTTTTTTGCAGGCTTTTCAACAGCATGGACAAAATTCAAATCCACACGATTTTCTTGCTCCAGTTCAAACTAGGCTGAAAAGCTGCCGAGACAGCTCGTGATATCAATGATGCGTTTGGCCCAGGAACCACTAACGAACGTGTGGCACAATGGTGGTTCAAGAAATTTTGCAATGGTGACGAGAGCCTCGAAGATGAAGAAGGTCGTGGCCGGCCGACTGCGGTTGATAACGAACATTTGAAAGCCTTAATTGAAGCCGATCCTCGCAAAACCACACGAGAAGTTGCTGTTGAACTCGAGGTCGACCACTCAACAGTTGTTCGCCATTTAAAGCAAATAGGGAAGTCGAAAATGTTGGATAAATGGGTGAACGATAATAAAAAAAAATTGTCAAAAAACGACATTATTTTTGCACCAACCTAATTAAAAAAGTTTTTTTTTTTAAGTTTACCATATGTACAAAAAGTGAGCAAAAAAAAGGTTGCAACTTTTTAAAAAATATTTTAAAACGTTAATAAAAAAAATGGAAAAATTATCTTTTTACTGTTTTCTTTTATCAAGAACAATTCCAAGTTTATATGTTAAAACAAATTTCTGCTACACATAACATACTTTGTTTTAAATCATTTTTCAATGACTGTTTACCTTTGTTCAGATATTTAAATCATTTTTTCATGTCAATAAAATACACACTTATTTTCTATGGCAGGCCATAAGTGTAAAGAAAATACAAATAATTATCAGCATTTTTGGATATAAATGGGAGAATTCTTTGCCTCTAAATAAAATAATTAATCACTTGAAAACAAGTGTATGTCAGTGTCAGACAGCAGTTTCAATAATTTGAATGTTCTTTTACCACACATTTATTACTATCAGTTGTATTTTTTTTTTTTTTTTTTTTTTTTGGCTTACTTTATAATTTTTGAATGGGCCAGAAAAATGAACATCTTCCTGGTTGTAGTTTAAAGTGTTTTCTAATTTCAAAAATATTGATAAAAATTGGTCACTTTGATTTTGTAAAAAAAGTAATGCATAAAATTTAATCTAAAAAAAAAAAAAAATAAATAAAAATAAAAACATTCATATTTCGCATTTTTGGCTGTACAAAGCAAAATGCCGCTTTAACTCTCTGTAAAAAAAAATAATTCAATGAATAAAAGCACATACAAATTACATATTTAGAAAGATTATTTTTCTTTCTTTCCAGCCATGTGAATATTTTTAAAATTGGACCAGAAATGCATGAGAAATTGTGAATTGAACAGACTAAGTTGCAAATTTATCAATCTCAAACAAAATCAGATATCGACTGGAAATGCTATCATTACACAAGATAATGAATGGCTTCCTTAGAAAGCAAAAATACTAAATTAAAAACTGAGAAACTGAATTGAAAACCACAGTCTCCAGGAAAAATAAAATAAAATAAACGTAAACCTGTGCCAAAACATAAATTGCCAGACCAAACAAGTCTAGTGGCTTCATATATTGCAGGCTGCTTTACCCATTAAAAACATTATTTTCACAAGCAGAAGATCCATTGCTAAGACTATATTCTTGGGCCTGTCAGCAACTTCACAAACATGAGAGCTGACATTTGATTTGCCCAAGAAAAACCAAAAACCATTCTTATCAGTGCTAAAAAGAGAAGAACCTTTGGTCAAACCCCCTTATTGGGCCTGTTAGCAACATCAATAAAAATAATAAAAAGAAACAGAAACAGATACAATTTCTTTTAACTTCATTTGTTAAATGCCATTTACAAATTTTCTATGCACTGTTGATTATCATACATGAGGCAATGTTTACCGCTTTTTAAAACAATCTATCTTAGGTACCTCCACGAAATCGCTAAAAAAAGAGCATAGCTTGAAGAAAAAGATGCCAACCTTGTCGAAAACAAAATTTTATTATCTAAATGCTTATGTTATTATTAAGAGGAAAGACCAATGTTTTTTTTTTTAATTATTTTTAAAAGTTTTTCCTTCTTTTTAGAACATTCTAAATTTTGATTAAAAAAACCTTGTTTCTATTTGTATCAGCAGAACTAGTAAATAACAGACAATTTTTAGCACGTTTTTTTTGGTATGACACACATTAATTTGAAAAATCGTGCAAAAATAGAAATAATTGTCGGATGTTAATGTAACTTTCAGGAACTATTCACAGATTATCGAAATTATTATTAATATGTTTTTTTTATTAAAGTTAGGGTAGAAATATTTTTTAAATATTTATTACCCCCCCATAACTAATTTTATGAAAACGCTAGAAATTTGATCGCATCGGGTTTAGTGATTACAATAATTAAAAGCACAGGGCTTTAGGGAATGCAAATCATGTTTTTTTTGTTTTTAATTGGAGCCAATGTACCTGAAAATCAGCTCTGAATTGTAACATACAAAACTCAATAAAACAAAGATATTATTTAATTTCAAATGCTTTTATTTGCTTTTAGTTGTTTTTATGAATATGGACAATATTTTCTGAAAGCAAAAAAATTTTTTCGATGAAAAATGAATTTTTAATACAATTATTTGTTATTTCTTTAATTATAATAGATTTTACATTTAAGTTGTTAAAATATAAAATTAGTTAAAAGCCCCATCGGCTTTCCTAAGTATCCTTATGAGATAGATCTTTTTTTTAGCGCGTTATAAATTGTATCATTTTGACTAATCAGAAGATCCACAGTAATTAAGAAATGTAATTTTGTGCTTATAACCGGGCTGTAATTATAAAGTACGGAAGATCAACCAGAATATAATTAAGTTGTGTTATTTGAGTTAAGCATTGTTCTCCGCTGTTAAGGCCTTTACTTTTGCAAAACACGTGTGGAGAAGTTAATTTGATTTTTCAATTTCAACTGAAAAGGGTACCTACAAGTATCAGTATCATCTTATGAAATTTATATGATCTTATTTTTATATTAATCTCGGTTATGACATTTTTCCATAAATGAAATATCAAAATTAATAATAAAATGAATGCAAATACAAATAACAGTAAAATGTAATAAATGTACATAAAATTATAGTATTTTATGTACTGTTCTGATAAAATTTCATAAGAAAGGTACCTATAAATTAATTAGATACATTTCTTAGGAAATATGAAATTTAATGTCAATCTTAACAGTCTTATTTTAATTTCTTTATAATATATTTTCCATAAAGCATAATAAACGTAAAGGTGAAAGCTAAGTACAAAAAAAAAAAAAAAAGAAAAAATTAGAATGCTGAAAGTTTTCATTAAAAATAACGAGGTAAATAATTTGTTCACTTAAATGTAAATTATTTCACTTTTCTCTTTCCGTCATGGAGCATTAGGATGATTGTCTTTAATTATAATCTTTCTCGGAAATCCTGCACATATGTAGGAAAAAACTCTAAATTTGGCAGGGTCATATCTCCTAAAGTAGACTTAAAACCCTCACAAAATTTTTTGGTGAACTTGAGCAGGCATTGTAGATGTTAGGCAAAAAATATTATGAAAATTGAAGAGGACATATTTTTGATAGACTGACCGTAAGCTACATAGGTGAAAAGTTGTTGATTTTGGGGTCATGTATTTGGGTGAACAAAATAAAATTTTCTATCAAGTGTAGGCATGAAATAGTTAATTATTTGGATTCTACACTTCTTATTTGTCCTACATAACAAATTTCAGAAGTATAGAAGGCATGGAAGTATTTTTCTTTAAATTTTTAAAAAATACTGAAATTCGGCAATGTTGCGCAGCCTTAATTGAGAGGCAAAATAGGAAAATTATAACCCCACACACTTAAAATTGGAATGGTAAAGTCTAGCACAAAATAATTTGGCACACTTTCCTAACTCATGAAGGGGAACATCTGTGCCAAATTTCAAGTAATTCGATGTCGGTAGGTGTAATGCCCTGGTGAATTGACAGTGAATCACCCTGGATTTAGAGGGCATCATGAGAGTTTTAGGTAATATTGCAGAGCAAGTTTCTTATGTCTTAGTTTAAGAGACTATTCCTTTGCCTCTGTATATAGAGGCTCTCAACAGAAGAGGTGCTATATGCTCCAAGGACGAGATTAAGTCCTTGGTGGTGTATGGTATTTAGTTCTTTCAAGTATGTTTTTCTGGCTGCTCCATATATAAAGCAGCCATAATAAAGTTTTGATCTGATTAGAGAGCGATACAATTTCAACAATGTTTCTTTGCTTTCTCCCCAATCAGTGTGTGCTATGGTTCTGACTAATTGTATTGTTTTATTACATTTTGTTCTCAAGTATTTGATATGGGGAATGAAGGAGAGTTTGCGGTCAAAAACAACTCCTGGATATTTGTATTAATCTACAATTGGGATTTCAGTGTGGTTGAGTTTCAGTACTGTGTCATGGTAGAGTTTATGTTGGTTGCAGAAGTGAACACATTTCGTTTTTTTTTCTTTTGAGAATCTTAGTCCATTCTCTGTGGTCCATTTATTGAGTTTATCGAGGCAGATCTGGAGTTGTCTTTCCATAGAGTTAATGTTTTTTGCTTTATATCAGGAAGTCATCCACAAATAAAGCACAGTCTGTTCCACTATTTATGGTTTTTACAATATCATTTATCTTGATACTAAATAGCATGACAGAAAATACACTACATTGAGGTACACCCATTTCTTGTTTTTTTCTTCAGGGAAGATATTTGCCATCCTAACGTTAAATCTACTGTTCTGTAGGAAGTTTTTTTTGTTTTTTTGTTTTATAAATATAGGCATTCTACCTTCCAGGCCAAGGTTTTTAAGGTCTATTACTATGCCGTACTTCCATGTCGTGTCATATACCTTTTCCAGATCAAAAAAACTACCACTAGATGTTCTTTTTTAATAGAAGCCTCTCTGATAAATGTTTCCAATCGAATCAGATGATCTATAGGGCTTCTTTGGCTTTTGAAACCAGACTGATATTCCATCATCAATTTATTGATTTCAAGGTACCAAATCAATCTGGTATTGATCATTCTCTCTACTGTTTTGCACACACAACTGCTAAGAGTAATGGATCTGTAGTTTTTTGCATTTGTATTATCTTTTAAAGGTTTTGGTATAACTGTGGTTTGTTTCCATTATTTTAAAGATGTCACCACTTATCCATATATTATTGTAGATTTGTAGGAGGTAATTTATTGAGGTTTTGGGTAGTTCTTTTAAGAACTGATAGTGAATTTTATCTGGTTTAACTGCAGTATTGTGGGCCTCCTTTAGTTCTGTTATAGAGAAAGGTTGGTTGTAACTTTCAGTATTTTTGTTTTGAAATTTGATTTTTTTCTTTTTCTGATTTTGTGTTGATGATTTGAAAATTTTTGCTTTGGTTTTTGGCGGATGAATTTTGCGAGAAAGTTTCAGCTAGATGATTTGCTATATCTTTCTTGTCAGTAATCTTCTGATTATTGTGAATAAGATGTTTGGTGGGAGTATTGCTATTTTTGCCAGTTATTTTTCGAATCATCTCCCATACTTTTTTTGGTTTTGTGTTATTATTTATTTTGACAACGTATTTCGTTTGGAGTTTTTGATGATTTTTCAGGCATTGACTCTGCTGTTTTTATAAGTGTTTAAGTTTTCTCTTGTTGGATTTATTTTAAATTATTTTAATGCACCTCTGCATAGTCTCAGCTTTTTGGCAGTCCTCATTGAACCATGGCCTATTGTATTTTGAAGAGGTGGAGTTATTTGGTATATGTCTTTCGGCTATATTTAACAGTTGGTAAAGTATAGAATGTCTTTCTCTTTGTTTTCATTTGCTTCTGGGGTTAGTTCAGTAAGGCATGATGTTTTAAATCCATCTCAATTAGCCTTCTTCAGATTCCAACTCAGTGTTCTTTTATTTAATATATTGGTCTTGTTTTCCAATAGAATCGGAAAGTGGTCACTTCCACATGTATCATAATGACATAAAAACAGACTAGGTCACATATTGATAGTTCTATTGCAGAGTATATGCTTGTTGCTGGATACAGATATGTGTTTGATCTATTATTGTACATGCACAACTGATGTTTATTTAATAGTGACTTTATTATTTTTCCCTTTTTATCTGTCTTTTTAGTTCCCCATATTTCATTGTGGCTATTGAAGTCTACCAATATAATGAATGGTCTTTGGAATTGTTCTATCAAATTATTTAGCTCCGATTCTTTGAGTTGTTCGCTTCGAGGAATGTATAATGAATACATTGTTAATGTTTTGTGAAGGGGTTGCTGACATAGCGACTGCTTGCAGATTTGTATCTAGTATGATTTCACTGTGTGGTATATTATTATTAATGATTACTGATGATCCACCACAAGGTCTATTGATGTGATGTTTAATATAATTGTATGAGTGGGGAGTTTTACTGTTGATGGTATTGTTGCTTTTGAGGTGAGTCTCTTGAAGGCATACGATTGCTGAGCAGTATTTATTTATAAGCAGCAACAATTCAGAATAATTAAACCTTGATCCTCTGATATTCCATTGGACTATATTGTTCATTTAATTTTAAGATTTGTGCGTTGGTTATTTTGTTTTATGACATATCAACTTCTAGAGATTTGTTAGATTTTTGAGATTTTTTTTATTTTGAGGTTTACTTGTTTGTGGAGTTTGTATTTTCAATCTTCATTTCCTCAAATTTGTTTGATGTGCTTATTGAGGTGGGTTGCGTAATTTTTTCAAAAGCGTTCTATTTTTTTAATAGCAATATCTTTTATTTTATTTTCAATTATGTCTTTGTTAATATCTGGAGGTCAGATCGGTGATCTTTGTCACTTTTCATTTGTGGATTCAGTCATCTTAGAATTTTCTGTGGGCATTTCTACATTGGTATCTTCATTTAAGTTTTGTTTTCGTACAAGACTGTTTTGTTTCTGTTGAATACATTCTTTTAAGATTTTCTTGGAATGTTGGCCATTCATTTGTATTCAGATTTATTAAATTTTCTATAAGTTTTTTTATACTTATCTATTGGAGTGATGTCCTGGTTTGTTTTTTTTTTTACTTGCCTTTTGTACTATATTAGCATAGGCTTTTGTTCCTATATAACTTTCAACAGTTTTTCTGGCTTCTAGGAAAGGTATATTTTTCATGTGCTTTACATATATTATTTCCT